>NC_069484.1:24060697-24137207 GCF_026875155.1 Cherax quadricarinatus | reverse complement strand
ACGCCCCCTTTGCTTGTTAGTATCCCCCAGGACCCCCTGCTACCCCCCTTTGCTTTTTAAAGTATCCCCCAGGATGCCGGCTACGCCACCTTTTTTGGAAATTTCCCCCAGGATGCCTGCTACGCCACATTTGCTTTTTTAAAGTATCCCCCAGGATGCCCCTGCTACGCCACCTTTGCTTGTTAAGTATCCCCAGGATGCCCCTGCTACGCCACCTTTGCTTGTTAAGTATCCCCAGGATGCCTCTGCTACGCCACCTTTGCTTGTTAGTATCCCCAGGATGCCCGCTGCTACGCCACCTTTGCTTGTTAAGTATCCCCCAGGATGCCGCTGCTACGCCACCTTTGCTTGTTAAGTATTCCCCAGGATGCCGCCTGCTACGCCACCTTTGCTTGTTAAGTATCCCCCAGGATGCCGCTGCTACGCCACCTTTGCTCGTTACGTATCCCCCAGGATGCCGCTGCTACGCCACCTTTGCTTGTTAAGTATCCCCCAGGATGCCTCTGCTACTCCACATTTGCTTGTTAAGTATCCCCCAGGATGCCCCATGCTATGCCACCTTTGCTTGTTAAGTATCCCCCAGGATGCCCCTGCTACGCCACCTTTGCTTATTAAGTATCCCCCAGGATGCCTCTGCTACGCCACCTTTGCTTGTTAAGTATCCCCCAGGATGCCCCTGCTATGCCACCTTTGCTTGTTAAGTATCCCCCAGGATGCCCCTGCTACGCCACCTTTGCTTGTTAAGTATCCCCCAGGATGCCCCTGCTATGCCACCTTTGCTTGTTAAGTATCCCCCAGGATGCCCCTGCTACGCCACCTTTGCTTGTTAAGTATCCCCCAGGATGCCCCTGCTACCCACCTTTTGCTTGTTAAGTATCCCCCAGGATGCCCCTGTTACGCCACCTTTGCTTGTTAAGTATCCCCCAGGATGCCCCTGCTACGCCACCTTTGCTTGTTAAGTATCCCCCAGGATGCCCCTGCTATGCCACCTTTGCTTGTTAAGTATCCCCCAGGATGCCTGTGCTACTCCACCTTTGCTTGTTAAGTATCCCCCAGGATGCCGCTGCTACGCCACCTTTGCTTGTTAAGTATCTCCCAGGATGCCGCTGCTACGCCACCTTTGCTTGTTAAGTATCCCCCAGGATGCCTCTGCTACGCCACCTTTGCTTGTTAAGTATCCCCCAGGATGCCGCTGCTACGCCACCTTTGCTTGTTAAGTATCCCCCAGGATGCCTCTGCTACGCCACCTTTGCTTGTTAAGTATCTCCCAGGATGCCGCTGCTACGCCACCTTTGCTTGTTAAGTATCTCCCAGGATGCCGCTGCTACGCCACCTTTGCTTGTTAAGTATCCCCCAGGATGCCTCTGCTACGCCACCTTTGCTTGTTAAGTATCCCAAAGGATGCCGCTGCTACGCCACCTTTGCTTGTTAAGTATCCCCCAGGATGCCCCTGCTACGCCACCTTTGCTTGTTAAGTATCCCCCAGGATGCCTCTGCTACGCCACCTTTGCTTGTTAAGTATCCCCCAGGATGCCTCTGCTACGCCACCTTTGCTTGTTAAGTATCCCCCAGGATGCGTATGCTACGCCACCTTTGCTTGTTAAGTATCCCCCAGGGTGCCTGCTGCTACGCCACCTTTGCTTGTTAAGTATCCCCGGATGCCGCTGCTACGCCACCTTTGCTTGTTAAGTATCCCCCGGATGCCTCTGCTACGCCACCTTTGCTTGTTAAGTATCCCCAGGATGCCGCTGCTACGCCACCTTTGCTTGTTAAGTATCCCCCCGGATCCCGCTGCTACGCCACCTTTGCTTGTTAAGTATCCCCCAGGATGCCTCTGCTACGCCACCTTTGCTTGTTAAGTATCCCCCAGGATGCCTCTGCTACGCCACCTTTGCTTGTTAAGTATCCCCAGGATGCCGCTGCTACGCCACCTTTGCTTGTTAAGTATCCCCCAGGATGCCGCTGCTACGCCACCTTTGCTTGTTAAGTATCCCCCAGGATGCCTCTGCTACGCCACCTTTGCTTGTTAAGTATCCCCCAGGATGCCTCTGCTACGCCACCTTTGCTTGTTAAGTATCCCCCAGGATGCCTCTGCTACGCCACCTTTGTTAAGTATCCCCCAGGATGCCTCTGCTACGCCACCTTTGCTTGTTAAGTATCCCCCAGGATGCCTCTGCTACGCCACCTTTGCTTCTTAAGTATCCCCCAGGATGCCTCTGCTACGCCACCTTTGTTAAGTATCCCCCAGGATGCCTCTGCTACGCCACCTTTGCTTGTTAAGTATCCCCCAGGATGCCTCTGCTACGCCACCTTTGCTTGTTAAGTATCCCCAGGATGCCTCTGCTACGCCACCTTTGCTTGTTAAGTATCCCCCAGGATGCCTCTGCTACGCCACCTTTGCTTGTTAAGTATCCCCCAGGATGCCTCTGCTACGCCACCTTTGCTAAGTATCCCCCAGGATGCCTCTGCTACGCCACCTTTGCATGTTAAGTATCCCCCAGGATGCCGCTGCTACGCCACCTTTGCTTGTTAAGTATCCCCCAGGATGCCGCTGCTACGCCACCTTTGCTTGTTAAGTATCCCCAGGATGCCTCTGCTACGCCACCTTTGCTTGTTAAGTATCCCCAAGGATGCCTCTGCTACGCCACCTTTGCTTGTTAAGTATCCCCAGGATGCCTCTGCTACGCCACCTTTGCTTGTTAAGTATCCCCAGGATGCCTCTGCTACGCCACCTTTGCTTGTTAAGTATCCCCCAGGATGCCCTGCTACGCCACCTTTGCTTGTTAAGTATCCCCAGGATGCCGCTGCTACGCCACCTTTGCTTGTTAAGTATCCCCCAGGATGCCTCTGCTACGCCACCTTTGCTTGTTAAGTATCCCCCAGGATGCCTCTGCTACGCCACCTTTGCTTGTTAAGTATCCCCCAGGATGCCCTGCTACGCCACTTTGCTTGTTAAGTATCCCCCAGG
Organism: Cherax quadricarinatus; assembly: GCF_026875155.1. Classification (NCBI taxonomy): domain Eukaryota; kingdom Metazoa; phylum Arthropoda; class Malacostraca; order Decapoda; family Parastacidae; genus Cherax; species Cherax quadricarinatus. Next base: position 24,134,239 of record NC_069484.1, on the reverse strand, counting down.
ATGCCTCTGCTACGCCACTTTGCTTGTTAAGTATCCCCCAGGATGCCTCTGCTACGCCACCTTTGCTTGTTAAGTATCCCCAGGATGCCCTGCTACGCCACCTTTGCTTGTTAAGTATCCCCCAGGATGCCTCTGCTACGCCACCTCCGCTTGTTAAGTATCCCCCAGGATGCCTCTGCTACGCCACCTCCGCTTGTTAAGTATCCCCCAGGATGCCTCTGCTACGCCACCTTCGCTTGTTAAGTATCCCCCAGATGCCTCTGCTACGCACCTTTGCTTGTTAAGTATCCCCCAGGATGCCTCTGCTACGCCACCTTCGCTTGTTAAGTATCCCCCAGGATGCCCCTGCTACTCCACCTTTGCTTGTTAAGTATCCCCCAGGATGCCCCTGCTACGGCACCTTTGCTTGTTAAGTATCCCCCAGGATGCCCCTGCTACGCCACCTTTGCTTGTTAAGTATCCCCCAGGATGCCTCTGCTACGTCACCTTTGCTTGTTAAGTATCCCCCAGGATGCCCTGTGCTACGCCACCTTTGCTTGTTAAGTATCCCCCAGGATGCCTCTGCTACGCCACCTTTGCTTGTTAAGTATCCCCCAGGATGCCTCTGCTACGCCACCTTTGCTTGTTAAGTATCCCCCAGGATGCCTCTGCTACGCCACCTTTCCTTTTAAGTATCCCCCAGGATGCCTCTGCTACGCCACCTTTGCTTGTTAAGTATCCCCCAGGATGCCCTGTTACGCCACCTTTGCTTGTTAAGTATCCCCAGGATGCCCCTGCTACGCCACCTTTGCTTGTTAAGTATCCCCCAGGATGCCCCTGCTATGCCACCTTTGCTTGTTAAGTATCCCCCAGGATGCCTGTGCTACTCCACCTTTGCTTGTTAAGTATCCCCCAGGATGCCGCTGCTACGCCACCTTTGCTTGTTAAGTATCTCCCAGGATGCCGCTGCTACGCCACCTTTGCTTGTTAAGTATCCCCAGGATGCCTCTGCTACGCCACCTTTGCTTGTTAAGTATCCCCAGGATGCCGCTGCTACGCCACCTTTGCTTGTTAAGTATCCCCCAGGATGCCTCTGCTACGCCACCTTTGCTTGTTAAGTATCTCCCAGGATGCCGCCTGCTACGCCACCTTTGCTTGTTAAGTATCTCCCAGGATGCCGCTGCTACGCCACCTTTGCTTGTTAAGTATCCCCAGGATGCCTCTGCTACGCCACCTTTGCTTGTTAAGTATCCCCAGGATGCCGCTGCTACGCCACCTTTGCTTGTTAAGTATCCCCCAGGATGCCTCTGCTACGCCACCTTCGCTTGTTAAGTATCCCCAGGATGCCCTGCTACGCCACCTTTGCTTGTTAAGTATCCCCCAGGATGCCTCTGCTACGCCACCTTTGCTTGTTAAGTATCCCCCAGGATGCCTCTGCTACGCCACCTTTGCTTGTTAAGTATTCCCCAGGATGCCTCTGCTACGCCACCTTTGCTTGTTAAGTATCCCCCAGGGTGCCGCTGCTACGCCACCTTTGCTTGTTAAGTATCCCCCAGGATGCCGCTGCTACGCCACCTTTGCTTGTTAAGTATCCCCCAGGATGCCTCTGCTACGCCACCTTTGCTTGTTAAGTATCCCCAGGATGCCGCTGCTACGCCACCTTTGCTTGTTAAGTATCCCCCGGATGCCGCTGCTACGCCACCTTTGCTTGTTAAGTATCCCCAGGATGCCTCTGCTACGCCACCTTTGCTTGTTAAGTATCCCCCAGGATGCCTCTGCTACGCCACCTTTGCTTGTTAAGTATCCCCAGGATGCCGCTGCTACGCCACCTTTGCTTGTTAAGTATCCCCAGGATGCCGCTGCTACGCCACCTTTGCTTGTTAAGTATCCCCCAGGATGCCTCTGCTACGCCACCTTTGTTGTTAAGTATCCCCCAGGATGCCTCTGCTACGCCACCTTTGCTTGTTAAGTATCCCCAGGATGCCTCTGCTACGCCACCTTTTGTTAAGTATCCCCCAGGATGCCTCTGCTACGCCACCTTTGCTTGTTAAGTATCCCCCAGGATGCCTCTGCTACGCCACATTTGCTTCTTAGTATCCCCCAGGATGCTCTGTACGCCACCTTTGTTAGTATCCCCCAGGATGCCTCTGCTACGCCACCTTTGCTTGTTAAGTATCCCCCAGGATGCCTCTGCTACGCCACATTTGCTTGTTAAGTATCCCCCAGGATGCCTCTGCTACGCCACCTTTACTTGTTAAGTATCCCCCAGGATGCCTCTGCTACGCCACCTTTGCTTGTTAAGTATCCCCCAGGATGCCTCTGCTACGCCACCTTTGTTAAGTATCCCCCAGGATGCCTCTGCTACGCCACCTTTGCTTGTTAAGTATCCCCAGGATGCCGCTGCTACGCCACCTTTGCTTGTTAAGTATCCCCCAGGATGCCGCTGCTACGCCACCTTTGCTTGTTAAGTATCCCCCAGGATGCCTCTGCTACGCCACCTTTGCTTGTTAAGTATCCCCCAGGATGCCTCTGCTACGCCACCTTTGCTTGTTAAGTATCCCCCAGGATGCGCTGCTACGCCACCTTTGCTTGTTAAGTATCCCCCAGGATGCCTCTGCTACGCCACCTTTGCTTGTTAAGTATCCCCAGGATGCCTCTGCTACGCCACCTTTGCTTGTTAAGTATCCCCCAGGATGCCCCTGCTACGCCACCTTTGCTTGTTAAGTATCCCCCAGGATGCCTCTGCTACGCCACCTTTGCTTGTTAAGTATCCCCAGGATGCCTCTGCTACGCCACCTTTGCTTGTTAAGTATCCCCCAGGATGCCCCTGCTACGCCACCTTTGCTTGTTAAGTATCCCCCAGGATGCCTCTGCTACGCCACCTCCGCTTGTTAAGTATCCCCCAGGATGCCTCTGCTACGCCACCTCCGCTTGTTAAGTATCCCCCAGGATGCCTCTGCTACGCCACCTTGCTTGTTAAGTATCCCCAGGGATGCCCCTGCTACGCCACCTTTGCTTGTTAAGTATCCCCCAGGATGCCGCTGCTACGCCACCTTTGCTGTTAAGTATCCCCAGGATGCCTCTGCTACGCCACCTTTGCTTGTTAAGTATCCCCCAGGATGCCTTTGCTACGCCACCTTTGCTTGTTAAGTATCCCCCAGGATGCCGCTGCTACGCCACCTTTGCTTGTTAAGTATCCCCCAGGATGCCTCTGCTACGCCACCTTTGCTTGTTAAGTATCCCCCAGGATGCCCTGACTACGCCACCTTTGCTTGTTAAGTATCCCCCAGGATGCCCTGCTACGCCCACCTTTGCTTGTTAAGTATCCCCAGGATGCCTCTGCTACGCCACCTTTGCTTGTTAAGTATCCCCCAGGATGCCTCTGCTACGCCACCTTTGCTTGTTAAGTATCCCCCAGGATGCCCCTGCTACGCCACCTTTGCTTGTTAAGTATCCCCCAGGATGCCTCTGCTACGCCACCTCCGCTTGTTTAAGTATCCCCAGGATGCCCTCTGCTACGCCACCTCCGCTTGTTAAGTATCCCCAGGATGCCTCTGCTACGCCACCTTCGCTTGTTAAGTATCCCCCAGGATGCCCCTGCTACGCCACCTTCGCTTGTTAAGTATCCCCCAGGATGCCCCTGCTACTCCACCTTTGCTTGTTAAGTATCCCCCAGGATGCCCCTGCTACGGCACCTTTGCTTGTTAAGTATCCCCAGGATGCCTCTGCTACGCCACCTTTGCTTGTTAAGTATCCCCAGGATGCCTCTGCTACGCCACCTTTGCTTGTTAAGTATCCCCCAGGATGCCTCTGCTACGCCACCTTTGCTTGTTAAGTATCCCCCAGGATGCCTCTGCTACGCCACCTTCGCTTGTTAAGTATCCCCCAGGATGCCTCTGCTACGCCACCTTTGCTTGTTAAGTATCCCCCAGGATGCCTCTGCTACGCCACCTTTGCTTGTTAAGTATCCCCCAGGATGCCTCTGCTACGCCACCTTTGCTTGTTAAGTATCCCCCAGGATGCCTCTGCTACGCCACCTTCGCTTGTTAGTATCCCCTGGATGCCCTGCTACGCCACCTTTGCTGTTAAGTATCCCCAGGATGCCTCTGCTTACGCCAACTTTGCTTGTTAAGTATCCCCCAGGATGCCTCTGCTACGCCACCTTTGCTTGTTAAGTATCCCCCAGGATGCCTCTGCTACGCCACCTTTGCTTGTTAAGTATCCCCCAGGATGCCTCTGCTACGCCACCTTCGCCTTGCTGGTACCTTCGTTCTTTCCTCTCTTCGTAAACAAACTCTCGCTGCTACCACATGTTTACTCAACATTTTATTTTTGTGTCTGGGTCACTTCCTTCTTCTCGTTGTTGTCAGGTCAAAACACTTAAAAATCTCACCACTTTCTGTCCTTATGTTGATTTGGTATATATTTTTCCTGGCCTCTGTCAGTATTTCAGTTTTATTGAAGATAAAGGCACAATATCGTGACTGGAACAATACACTAATAAGCCGCACATGAGAGAGAGGAGATTACCACGACGTTACGGTCCGACTTGGACCATTTACGAAGTCAGGTGGTCCAAGTCGGACCGAAACGTCGCCGTAAGCTTCTACCTACCTGGAGTCTACCTGGAGGGCATTCCGGGGGTCAGCACCCCTGCAACCCGGTCCACGACCAGGCCTCCCGGTGGATCAGGGCCTGATCAACGAGGCTGTTATTGCTGCCTGCATGTAGTCCAACGTAGGAACCACAGCCCGGCTTATCCGGCATTGATTTTGGGTATCTGTCCAGCTCCCTCTTGAAGACAACCAGGGGTCAGTTTGACATTAGTATTTTATCACATGTAAAAACAACTGTGTGTACCTTGGTGTCTGTTATTTGTTGGTGGTTCTGGGCATGGTCTTACCTCAGAACAATGTCTCAGACATTCATTCATTAGGGATCTTGTAGATGAATGGTTCAGAGAACCGACATTTTGATAAATTAGACACATGTGCAACTCTTGGCTACCCAAGAGTTGCACATGTGTCTAATTTATCAACATGTCGGTTCTCTGAACCATTCATCTACAAACCTGTCAGACACTGCAACTTCTTGGGATCTTAATACTTGGGAATTCTTCGCTTGCCTAATTCTTGGGCACGACCTACTTCAACATTGAATAAGTGTTACACTGCCTCTGACTGCTTCACCTCTCCTGCCAACGGTATATAAGCTCCTTCTCAGCACGTATGCCGTATTCTATTCAAGATTGATGGACTGACCACATCGACTCAAGGTTGAGGGACTGATTACCTCATTCTCCTCCTGTTCTTCAAGATTCTCCTTTGTATGGACTGATGAAGCCACTGTGTGGCGAAACGTTTCCTCAATAAAGATACCCAAGAGTTGCACATGTGTCTAATTTATCATTAGGGATCTGTCGGTACTTCCGGCCCGGGTCTTCTCCAGATGGTGACCTGGCGGTGGCCCTAACAGTGGGTTGGGCGAATATTTTTGTTTGTGGGTTTGAGAAGGACCTGCCAAGTATGGGCCAGTAAGCCTGCTGCAGTGTTCCCCCTTTCTTGTGATATAAGCTTCCAAGTAGCATCATTGAAGCTAATACCTTGGGTAGCTTCGAAAATAGACGGTGAAGGAAGGGTGGAGATACGTTACGGCTTTATAAATGTAGTGTAGGCGTGCCTCTGGCAAGACAGGGATGGAGTGAATGATAGTGAAAGAGTTTCTTCTTCTTCGGGTCACTCTGCCTTGGTGGGAAACGGCTGATGTGTTAATAAATGATAATAATAATCTTTATTTCTACAAGTACATGATACAACTTATACAGACCATAGCTGACATCAGTGACATACTATATAGGAAGTCCCTGGTTGTGCAGACCATTTCCCGCAAGACTCACGAAATCGTAATGACACGATTGCAAACAAACCATACCACGGGCGGGATTTGAACCCGCGGTCAGAGAGTCTCAAAACTCCAGACCGTCGCGTTAGCCACTGGACCAGCTAGCCACAATAAGATTCGTCCAGCTAGGTATATTTCTACACAATAGGAAGGTTAGCACAGGCACCACTGTGACCACAAATGCAAGTTTTTACAGACGAATCTCCAGCTAGCGTGGCCGTGACGAACTCTAGCTCAAGTCCCCTCACTGCCGTCAACATTTGCATTTGTGGTCACAGTGGTGCCTATGCTAACCTTCCTATGGTGTAGAAATATACGTAGTTGGACGAATCTTATCGTGGCTAGCTGGTCCAGTGGCTAACGTGACGGTCTGGAGTTTTGAGACTCTCTGACCGCGGGTTCTAACCCCGCCCGTGGTATGGTTTCATTTCCTGCAACTTAGGTTAATCTTGTACCCAGGATGCCACCCACATAAACTAGATACCTGTGTAACACCTAACTATGGAGGTTGTTCCGGGAGTCAACATCCCCGAGGTCCGGAGCATCATCAGGCCTCGGGGTGGATCAAGGCCTGATCAGCCAGGCTGTTACTGCTGGCCACATGCAGTCCAGTGTACGAACCACAGCCCGGCTGGTCAGTTACTGACTTTAGGTGTCTGTCCAGCTCTCTCTTGAAGACAGCCAGGGGTCTATTGGTAATCCTCCTTATGTATGCTGGGAGGCAGTTGAAAAGTTTGGGCCCCTGACACTTATTGTGAGATAAACTGATTTTTAAAGCTACCAAATGACTACTTGATGACCTGACGATTGCTCGGCTGACATGACCTCACGGACAGTGAGGTCATGTTAGCAGTGTTTCCAAGCTGATTGAGTAGGACACACGTGCTACACAAGGGAAACTTGGCTTCAGCTTCAGGCTTCATCGGTCGAATACAGAGATAACTTAAAATCCTTGAGACTGCTGACGAACTCGAGAGGTACTCTGAGGTGATCAGTCCCTCAGTCTTGACGGAAGAAACCCTGGAGACAGTCGATAAAGTAGAGAGGTACTTTCAGGTAATCAGTCCCTCAGTTTGACGGAAGAAACCCTGGAGACAGTCGATAAAGTAGAGAGGTACTTTCAGGTAATCAGTCCCTCAGTCTTGACGGTAGATAAACAGTCTCTCAGTATAAAACAAATGAATGAAGTCAGGGTTATATATACTGGAAAGTGAGACGTAGCAGCTGAGAGATGAGGTTACAAGTGAACTGGCTTTACTGTAACCGGGTACTTGCCTTCTACAGTGTTTCACTTGTAGGAGACCACGAGTTGGTACTCCCGTAGTTGCATCCGTCTTGTTTGTATATTATGTCTGTAGTAAACAACTCGGGGTCTGTATTAACTCTTCGCTAATACAACAGTGTTCAGTTATACCCAGTCTTCATTTATTCAAGTTACCTACAATAAATATATTCACCATTTTAAGGTAGCAATAAGTGTACTTTATATATATATTTTTAGACATATATTAGTCACGTAATATATAATAGTGTAAACATAGTTATCGAGCTTCTATATGTAGCCTAGAACCTAACATGCTGGATAAGCGGACCATCCTGTGTCATTCGTCACCTCATATTCATTCTGTCCAGCTTGTTGTTTCCACGTTTTTTGGTCTATTCAGAGTATCGTTTGTTTTGTCTTAATGTGAAGGAAAGACTAGTTTCAGAAGAAAATTTTCTTCGTCTTTGGCCCAGGGCCGTGATGGGATTATATTGTTAAAATTTTTACCACCGAAATGACTAGTTTATTGTGTACCTCATATCCATCCTGTGGATGGTAGTGGCTAGTTTATTGTGTACCTCATATCCATCCTGTGGATGGTAGTGGCTAGTTTATTGTGTACCTCATATCCATCCTGTGGATGGTAGTGGCTAGTTTATTGTGTACCTCATATCCATCCTGTGGATGGTAGTGGCTAGTTTATTGTGTACCTCATATCCATCCTGTGGGTGGTAGTGGCTAGTTTATTGTGTACCTCATATCCATCCTGTGGATGGTAGTGGCTAGTTTATTGTGTACCTCATATCCATCCTGTGGATGGTGGTGGCTAGTTTATTGTGTACCTCATATCCATCCTGTGGGTGGTAGTGGCTAGTTTATTGTGTACCTCATATCCATCCTGTGGATGGTAGTGGCTAGTTTATTGTGTACCTCATATCCATCCTGTGGGTGGTAGTGGCTAGTTTATTGTGTACCTCATATCCATCCTGGGGATGGTAGTGGCTAGTTTATTGTGTACCTCATATCCATCCTGTGGATGGTAGTGACTAGTTTATTGTGTACCTCATATCCATCCTGTGGATGGTAGTGGCTAGTTTATTGTGTACCTCATATCCATCCTGTGGATAGTAGTGGCTAGTTTATTGTGTACCTCATATCCATCCTGTGGATAGTAGTGGCTAGTTTATTGTGTACCTCATATCCATCCTGTGGATGGTAGTGGCTAGTTTATTGTGTACCTCATATCCATCCTGTGGATGGTAGTGGCTAGTTTATTGTGTACCTCATATCCATCCTGTGGATGGCAGTGGCTAGTTTATTGTGTACCTCATATCCATCCTGTGGATGGTAGTGGCTAGTTTATTGTGTATCTCATATCCATCCTGTGGATGGTAGTGGCTAGTTTATTGTGTACCTCATATCCATCCTGTGGATGGTAGTGGCTAGTTTATTGTGTACCTCATATCCATCCTGTGGATGGTAGTGGCTAGTTTATTGTGTACCTCATATCCATCCTGTGGATGGTAGTGGCTAGTTTATTGTGTGCCTCATATCCATCTTGTGGATGGTAGTGGCTAGTTTGTGTACCTCATATCCATCCTGTGGATGGTAGTGGCTAGTTTATTGTGTACCTCATATCCATCCTGTGGATGGTAGTGGCTAGTTTATTGTGTACCTCATATCCATCCTGTGGATGATAGTGGCTAGTTTATTGTGTACCTCATATCCATCCTGTGGAGGGTAGTGGCTAGTTTATTGTGTACCTCATATCCATCCAGTGGATGGTAGTGGCTAGTTTATTGTGTACCTCATATCCATCCTGTGGATGGTAGTGGCTAGTTCATTGTGTACCTCATATCCATCCTGTGGATGGTAGTGGCTAGTTTATTGTGTACCTCATATCCATCCTGTGGATGGTAGTGGCTAGTTTATTGTGTACCTCATATCCATCCTGTGGATTGTAGTGGCTAGTTCATTGTGTACCTCATATTTATCCTGTGGATGGTAGTGGCTAGTTTATTGTGCACCTCATATCCATCCTGTGGATGGTAGTGGCTAGTTTATTGTGCACCTCATATCCATCCTGTGGATGGTAGTGGCTAGTTTATTGTGTACCTCATATCCATCCTGTGGATGGTAGTGGCTAGTTCATTGTGTACCTCATATCCATCCTGTGGATGGTAGTGGCTAGTTTATTCTGTACCTCATATCCATCCTGTGGATGGTAGTGGCTAGTTTATTGTGTACCTCATATCCATCCTGTGGATGGTAGTGGCTAGTTCATTGTGTACCTCATATCCATCCTGTGGATAGTAGTGGCTAGTTTATTGTGTACCTCATATCCATCCTGTGGATGGTAGTGGCTAGTTTATTGTGTACCTCATATCCATCCTGTGGATGGTGGTGGCTAGTTTATTGTGTACCTCATATCCATCCTGTGGATGGTAGTGGCTAGTTTATTGTGTACCTCATATCCATCCTGTGGATGGTGGTGGCTAGTTTATTGTGTACCTCATATTCATCCTGTGGATGGTAGTGGCTAGTTCATTGTGTACCTCATATCCATCCTGTGGATGGTGGTGGCTAGTTTATTGTGCACCTCATATCCATCCTGTGGATGGTAGTGGCTAGTTTATTGTGCACCTCATATCCATCCTGTGGATGGTAGTGGCTAGTTTATTGTGCACCTCATATCCATCCTGTGGATGGTAGTGGCTAGTTTATTGTGCACCTCATATCCATCCTGTGGATGGCAGTGGCTAGTTTATTATGCACCTCATATCCATCCTGTGGATGGTGGTGGCTAGTTTGTGTACCTCATATCCATCCTGTGGATGGTAGTGGCTAGTTTATTATGCACCTCATATCCATCCTGTGGATGGTGGTGGCTAGTTTGTGTACCTCATATCCATCCTGTGGATGGTGGTGGCTAGTTTGTGTACCTCATATCCATCCTGTGGATGGTGGTGGCTAGTTTGTGTACCTCATATCCATCCTGTGGATGGTAGTGACTAGTTTATTGTGTACCTCATATCCATCCTGTGGATGGTAGTGCAAGAACTTACAGATACACAATAGGCCTAGGAACTAGGCCTCAAAAGGGTTAACAGGAGTACCTCTGGATTTATATCTACAGTTCACTTATCTGTTACAAGCAAATTTAGGAAATTTTCTTAATATATCTGATATCTTATTTTCATTAATAAAATATATCGACATATCATATAGGTTATTATACTGTCCATCATAGTGTTATTATACTGTCACAGGTTATTATACTGTAATGTTATCATACTGTCACATTAATTATTATACTGTCAATCTGTATGTTGGTCAGTAAGTGCTGTGCTGTCAGAGTTGGGACAACCCAAGAAAACCAGTCAAAAAATAGAGCCTTCTCGCATGCAACGTTCACCTTTGTAAGACTTATAACAGTTTAAGTTAATTCCCACCCGTCTCAGTACTAGCGACATACTTCCGAAAATCTGTATCTTATTACGATAGACATTTGCAAAGCAGTCTTTTTGTAAGTTCTAGACTCTATAGGATACAGGTATTATTAGGTAAGGTTAGGTAAGGCTCGTCAAGAAACAGGACAAGTGTTTCCCGACGCGGGTCTTAGATGATGACCCACAGCTGGAGCTTTTGGTCATCTGACCGAGGCCTTCCGCTGGCTTACCCCTCTACCCTTTTAAAAATTATGTTCATAGTTATAACCATTTAGTATTTTGCGGGTATTCTTGATAACTAACTTCAAACCTTAGTAAGAGACTAACAACTGTCAGTCTAGAGAATTATCTCTACCACTTCTCCACTTCCTTCTTCGTCTCTTTGTTCCGTTCCTGTCCCCCTCTCCTGTATATACTGGCTCCCACACCTTCGTGTGTTATTGTGACTTGTAAATGGTCCAGGTCGGACCGAAACGTCGTTATAAGCTCTTCTCTCTCATATGACTCACCTTCCTATGGTGCAGATATATACCTAGTTGGATGAATCTTATTCTGGTCCAGTGGCGGACGCGTCGGTCTGGATGATCGCGGGTTCTAACCCCACCCGTGGTATGGTTTTTTTTCTCTTTCTCCCATGTGTGGGTTATTTGTGTACTGTCATTCTAGGATTCGAACTGAGGGGCTGTCGGGTCTCTGAGTATTGATATTAGAATTCCACTGTGCCTGGGCAACCCCTCCATTACTGAACTTAATTAATAATAATAATAATAATAATAATAATAATAATAATAATAATAATAATAATAATAATCGTAATAATGTTGGTAGAATTACCCACAATATGTTAAATAAAAGAACACAAGAGTAACTAACGTGATATTTTATTGTGGCAACGTTTCTCGCTTCAGGAGCTTTGTCAAGACGTTACATGGAGAGCGAAACGTTGCCACAATCAAATGCCGCATCAGAGGCACATGTATCTTTTTACCCAATAATAAAAATAAAAATAATGATCTTTAGAAAGGACATCAAACAAGTGATATAATATTAACTAAGATTATTGCAATAATTTATATAAATTCCCTGAGTTATTTTAGTGTGAGTTAGGTTAAGTTAACAGTAAATTATATAAACGGCAGCGTAGCGTCTCGTAGAGTGCAGGCAACAGTGTTGAGAGGTGTAGGCAACAGTGTTGAGAGGTGCAGGCAACAGTGTTGAGAGGTGCAGGCAACAGTGTTGAGAGGTGCAGGCAACAGTGTTGAGAGGTGCAGGCAACAGTGTTGAGAGGTGCAGGCAACAGTGTTGAGAGGTGTAGGCAAGTGTTGAGAGGTGTAGACAACAGTGTTGAGAGGTGTAGGCAACAGTGTTGAGAGGTGTAGACAACAGTGTTGAGAGGTGTAGACAACAGTGTTGAGAGGTGTAGACAACAGTGTTGAGAGGTGTAGGCAACAGTGTTGAGAGGTGTAGCAACAGTGTTGAGAGGTGTAGCAACAGTGTTGAGAGGTGAGGCAACAGTGTTGAGAGGTGTAGACAACAGTGTTGAGAGGTGTAGACAACAGTGTTGAGAGGTGTAGGCAACAGTGTTGAGAGGTGTAGACAACAGTGTTGAGAGGTGTAGGCAACAGTGTTAAGGTGTAGGACAACAGTGTTGAGAGGTGTAGGCAACAGTGTTGAGAGGTGTAGGCAACAGTGTTGAGAGGTGTAGACAACAGTGTTGAGAGGTGCAGGCAACAGTGTTGAGAGGTGTAGGCAACAGTGTTGAGAGGTGTAGACAACAGTGTTGAGAGGTGTAGGCAACAGTGTTGAGAGGTGTAGACAACAGTGTTGAGAGGTGTAGACAACAGTGTTGAGAGGTGTAGACAACAGTGTTGAGAGGTGTAGGCAACAGTGTTGAGAGGTGTAGGCAACAGTGTTGAGAGGTGTAGGCAACAGTGTTGAGAGGTGTAGACAACAGTGTTGAGAGGTGTAGACAACAGTGTTGAGAGGTTTAGACAACAGTGTTGAGAGGTGTAGACAACAGTGTTGAGAGGTGTAGACAACAGTGTTGAGAGGTGTAGACAGTGTTGAGAGGTGTAGGCAACAGTGTTGAGAGGTGTAGACAACAGTGTTGAGAGGTGTAGACAACAGTGTTGAGAGGTGTAGACAACAGTGTTGAGAGGTGTAGACAACAGTGTTGAGAGGTGTAGACAACAGTGTGAGAGGTGTAGGACAACAGTGTTGAGAGGTGCTAGACAACAGTGTTGAGAGGTGTAGGCAACAGTGTTGAGAGGTGTAGACAACAGTGTTGAGAGGTGTAGCAACAGTGTTGAGAGGTGAGACAACAGTGTTGAGAGGTGTAGGCAACAGTGTTGAGAGGTGTAGGCAACAGTGTTGAGAGGTGTAGACAACAGTGTTGAGAGGTGTAGACAACAGTGTTGAGAGGTGTAGACAACAGTGTTGAGAGGTGTAGACAACAGTGTTGAGAGGTGTAGACAACAGTGTTGAGAGGTGTAGACAACAGTGTTGAGAGGTGTAGAAAAAGTGTTGCGAGGTGTAGCCAGCAGTGTTGAGAGGTGTAGACAACAGTGTTAAGAGGTGTAGCCAGCAGTGTTGAGAGGTGTAGACAACAGTGTTAAGAGGTGTAGCCAACAGTTGTTCGTTACAAACTATGCGTGAGAGAGGATGAGTTACATTACGCTAATGATTGTGAGTCCAAAACTACTAGCTGTAATGTATTGATGTAACTGAGTGAATCTTGTACTGTATTGACTTGTAACATGAGTGACTCTTGTTAAATGGTTATTGACTTGTAAAACGTGAGTTGAAGCTGTAATGTTATTGACTTGTAACGTGAGTGAACTTGTAATGTTATAGACTTGTAGTGTGTGAATTTTTAAATGTATTGACTTGTACGTGTGTGAAGCTTGTAATGTTATTGACTTGTAACGTGAGTGAATCTTGTAATGTTATTGACTTGTAACGTGAGTGAATCTTGTAATGTTATTGACTTGTAACGTGAGTGAATCTTGTAATGTTATTGACTTGTAACATGAGTGAATCTTGTAATGTTATTGACTTGTAACATGAGTGAAGCTTGTAATGTTATTGACTTGTAACATGAGTGAAGCTTGTAATGTTATTGACTTGTAACATGAGTGAATCTTGTAATGTTATTGACTTGTAACATGAGTGAATCTTGTAATGTTATTGACTTGTAACGTGAGTGAATCTTGTAATGTTATTGACTTGTAACATGAGTGAATCTTGTAATGTTATTGACTTGTAACACGAGTGCAGGTTGTAATGTTATTGACTTGTAACATGAGTGAATCTTGTAGTGTTATTGACTTGTAACGTGAGTGAATCTTGTAATGTTATTGACTTGTAACGTGAGTGAATTTGTAATGTTATTGGACTTGTACATGAGTTGAATCTTGTAGTGTTATTGACTTGTAACGTGAGTGAATCTTGTAATGTTATTGACTTGTAACGTGAGTGAATGACTTGTAACGTGAGTGAATCTTGTAATGTTATTGACTTGTAACGTGAGTGAATCTTGTAGTGTTATTGACCTGTAACGTGAGTGAATCTTGTAATGTTATTGACTTGTAACACGAGTGCAGGTTGTAATGTTATTGACTTGTAACATGAGTGAATCTTGTAGTGTTATTGACTTGTAAAGTGAGTGAATCTTGTAATGTTATTGACTTGTAACGTAAGTGAATCTTGAAATGTTATTGACTTGTAACGTGAGTGAATCTTGTAGTGTTATTGACTTGTAACGTGAGTGAATCTTGTAATGTTATTGACTTGTAACGTGGAGTGATTCTTGTAATGTTATTGACTTGTACTGAGTGAATTTGTAGTGTTATTGACTTGTAACGTGAGTGAATCTTGTAATGTTATTGACTTGTAACGTGAGTGAATCTTGTAATGTTATTGACTTGTAACGTGAGTGAATCTTGTAATGTTATTGACTTGTAACATGAGTGAATCTTGTAATGTTATTGAGCTTAATAATAATAATAATAATAATAATAATAATAACTTAGTAATGTAACTGACTTCTAATGAGTTATTTTGATAAGTATTAACTGGGTTGCTTCTTTCTTGTTACAGTTGGTAATGTCGGGGACGCCGCCTGCGGCAGGAGGCGGCGGTGGCGGGGCCGCCGCCGTGGCCGCCGCCGCCGCCGACCACTTCTGTTTGCGTTGGAACAACTACCAGACCAACATGACGGCGGTGTTCGACCAGTTACTGCAGGAGGAGGTTAGTAGACTACCAGTTATTGCAGGAGGAGGTTAGTAGACTACCAGTTATTGCAGGAGGAGGTTAGTAGACTACCAGTTACTGCAGGAGGATGTTAGTAGACTACCAGTTATTGCAGGAGGAGTTAGTAGACTACCAGTTACTGCAGGAGGATGTTAGTAGACTACCAGTTACTGCAGGAGGATGTAGTAGATACCAGTATTGCGGAGGATGTTAGTAGTCTACCAGTTACTGCAGGAGGTTGTTAGTAGATACCAGTTACTGCAGGAGGATGTTAGTAGACTACAGTTCTTGCAGGAGGAGGTTTGTAGACTACCGTTACTGCAGGAGGATGTTAGTTGACTACCAGTTACTCGGGAGGTTGTTAGTAGACTACAGTTACTGCAGGGGATGTTAGTAGACTAACAGTTACTGCAGAGGATGTAGAGACTACCAGTTACTGCAGGAGGATGTTAGTAGACTACCAGTTACTGCAGGAGGATGTTAGTAGACTACCAGTTACTGCAGGAGGATGTTAGTAGACTACCAGTTACTGCAGGAGGATGTTCGTAGACTACCAGTTATCTGCAGGGGATGTTAGTAGACTACCAGTTACTGCAGGAGGATGTTAGTAGACTACCAGTTACTGCAGGAGGAGGTTAGTAGACTACCAGTTACTGCAGGAGGATGTTAGTAGATACCAGTATTGCTGGAGGATTTAGTAGACTACCGTTCCTGCAGGGAGGAGGTTAGTAGACTACCAGTTATGCAGGAGGACGGTTAGTAGGGACTACAGTTTACTGCAGGAGGATGTAGTAGACTACCAGTTCTGCAGGAGGATGTTAGTAGACTACCAGAACTTGCGGAGATGTTAGTAGACTACCAGTATGCATGAGGATGTTAGTAGACTACCAGTTACTGCAGGAGGATGTAGTAGGACTACCAGTTACTGCGGAGGCTCGTTAGTAGACTACCAGTACTGCAGGAGGAGTTAGTAGCCTCAGTTACTGCAGGAGGAGGTAGTAGACTACCAGTTACTGCGGTGGATGTTGTAGACTACAGTTCTGCAGGAGGAGGTATAGTAGACTACCAGTTACTGCAGGAGGATGTTAGTCAACTACGAGGAGGTTAGTAGACTACCAGTTACTGCAGGAGGATGTTAGTAGACTACCAGATACTGCAGGGAGGAGGTTAGTGACTACCAGTTACTGCAGGAGGATGTTAGTAGACTACCAGTTACTGCAGGAGGAGGTTAGTAGACTACCAGTTACTGCAGGAGGATGTTAGTAGACTACCATTTATTGCAGGAGGATGTTAGTAGACTACCAGTTACTGCAGGAGGAGGTTAGTAGACTACCAGTTACTGCAGGAGGATGTTAGTAGACTACCAGTTACTGCAGGAGGATGTTAGTAGACTACCAGTTACTGCAGGAGGATGTTAGTAGACTACCAGTTACTGCAGGAGGCGGTTAGTAGGACTACCTGTTACTGCGGAGGATGTAGTAGGACTACCAGTTACTGCAGGAGATGTTAGTAGATACCAGTTACTGCAGGAGGAGGTCTTGTAGACTACCAGTTACTGCAGGAGGTTAGTAGATACCAGTTATGCAGGAGGAGTTGTAGACTACCAGTTACTGCTGGGGATGTTAGTAGATACCCGTTACTGCAGGGAGGATGTTAGTAGATAAGTTACTGCGGAGGATGTTAGTCGACTCCAGTACTGAGGGAGGATGTTAAGTTAGGGACTACCAGTTACTGCAGGGGATGTTAGTAGACTACAGTTCTGCAGGAGGATGTTAGTAGAACTACCGTTATGAGGAGATGTGTTACAAGTTGTGTGTCTTATCTCAACTGCAGGAGGATGTTAGTAAAAACTACGAGGAGGTAGTAGACTACCAGTTACTGCAGGTGGATGTTTAGTAGGACTGCCTGTTACTGCAGGAGGGATGTTAGTGGACTACAGTTATGCGGAGGATGTTAGTAACTACAAGTTACTGGGTGGTGTTAGTAGATACCCAGTACTGCAGGCGGATGTTAGTAGCCTCCAGTTACTGCAGGAGGAAAGTTAGTAGACTACAGTTATGCAGGAGGATGTTAGTAGACTACCAGTTATGCAGGGAGGATGTTTGTGACAACCAGTTAGGAGGAGGGGTTTAGTAGACTACCAGTTACTGCAGGAGGATGTTAGTAGACTACCAGTTACTGCAGGAGGAGGTTAGTAGACTACCAGTTACTGCAGGAGGATGTTAGTCAACTACGAGGAGGTTAGTAGACTACCAGTTACTGTAGGAGGAGGTTAGTAGACTACCAGTTACTGCAGGAGGATGTTAGTAGACTACCAGTTACTGCAGGAGGATGTTAGTAGACTACCAGTTACTGCGGTGGATGATAGTAGACTACAGTTATGCAGGAGGATGTAGTAGACTCCCTGTTACTGAGGAGGATGTTAGTAGGACACCAGTTACTGCAGGAGGATGATATAGACTACAAGTTACTGCAGGGGATGTTAGACTACCAGTTTACTGCAGGAGGATGTTAGTAGACTACCAGTTCCTGAGGAGGTGGTTAGTAGACTACAGTTACTGCAGGAGGTGTTATTTTATAAAATTTCAAGTAGACTACCAGTTACTGCAGGAGGATGTTAGTAGACTACCAGTTACTGCAGGAGGATGTTAGTAGACTACCAGTTACTGCAGGAGGATGTTAGTAGACTACCAGTTCCTGCAGGAGGTGTTAGTAGACTAACAGTTATGCAGGAGGATGTAGTAGACTACCAGTTACAGCAGGAGGATGTTAGTAGCTACAGTTACTGCAGGAGGATGTTAGTAGACTACCCAGTTATGCAGGAGGATGTTGTAGACTACCAGTTACTGCAGGGGATGTTAGTAGAATACAGTTACTGCAGGAGGATGTTAGTAGACTACCAGTTACTGCAGGAGGTTAGTAGACTAACAGTTACTGCAGGAGGATGTTAGTAGGACTACCAGTTATTGCAGGAGGTGTAGTAGATACAGTTACAGCGGAGGAGGTTAGGTAGACTTACCAGTTACTGCAGGAGGACGTAGTAGACTACAGTTACTGCAGGAGGATGTTAGTAGGACTACCCAGTTTACTGCAGGGGATGTTAGAAAGATACCAGTTACTGCAGGAGGATGTTAGTAGACTACCAGTTACTGCAGGAGGATGTTAGTAGACTACCAGTTACTGCAGGAGGATGTTAGTAGACTACCAGTTACTGCAGGAGGATGTTAGTAGACTACCAGTTACTGCAGGAGGAGGTTAGTAGACTACCAGTTACTGCAGGAGGAGGTTAGTAGACTACCAGTTACTGCAGGAGGATGTTAGTAGACTACCAGTTACTGCAGGAGGAGGTTAGTAGACTACCAGTTACTGCAGGAGGATGTTAGTCAACTACGAGGAGGTTAGTAGACTACCAGTTACTGCAGGAGGATGTTAGTAGACTACCAGTTACTGCAGGAGGAGGTTAGTAGACTACCAGTTACTGCTGGGAGGATGTTATAGACTACCAGTTATGCAGGAGGCGGTTAGTAGATACCAGTAGTTGCTGCAGGAGGATGTTAGTAGACTACCATTTATTGCAGGAGGATGTTAGTAGACTACCAGTTACTGCAGGAGGAGGTTAGTAGACTACCAGTTACTGCAGGAGGATGTTAGAGACTACAGATTACTGCAGGAGGATGTTAGTAGACTACCAGTTACTGCAGGAGGATGTTAGTAGACTACCAGTTACTGCAGGAGGATGTTAGTAGACTACCAGTTACTGCAGGAGGTATGTTAGTCAAACTACGAGGAGGTAGTAGATCTACCCAGTTACTGCAGGAGGATGTTTAGTCGATACAGTTACTGCAGGAGGAGGTTAGTAGACTTACATTACTGCAGCGAGGATGTTATTAGACTACCAGTTACTGCAGGAGGAGGGTTGTAGACTACCAGTTACTGCAGGAGGATGTTTAGTAGACTAACCATTTATTGCAGGAGGATGTTAGTAGATATCAGTTACTGCAGGAGGAGGTTAGGACTACCAGTTACTGCAGGAGGTGTTAGTAGACTACCAGTTACTGCAGGAGGATGTTAGTAGACTACCAGTTACTGCAGGAGGATGTTAGTAGACTACCAGTTACTGAGGAGGGGTTAGTAGATACAGTTATGGGAGGCTGTTAGTAGACTACCAGTTATGCAGGAAGAGGTAGTAGACTAACAGTTAATGCAGGAGGAGGTCAGTAGATACCAGTTACTGCAGGAGGTTTGTAGACTACTGTTTACTGCAGGAGGAGGTTTGTAGATACAGTTACTGCTGGAGATGTAGTAGATTTACCATTTACGTGGCGGCTGTTAGTAGACTACCAGTTAATGCAGGCAGGATGTTAGAACTACAGTTTCTGCAGGGAGGCTGTTAGTAGACTACCAGTTACTGCAGGAGGATGTTAGTAGACTACCAGTTACTGCAGGAGGATGTTAGTAGACTACCAGTTACTGCAGGAGGATGTGTTACAAGTTGTGTGTCTTACTCTCAACTGCAGGAGGATGTTAGTAAACTACGAGGAGGTTAGTTAGACTTACCCGTTACTGCAGGAGGATGTTTGTAGACTGACAGTTACTGCAGGAGAATGTTAGTAGACTTACCAGTTACTGCAGGAGGATGTTGTAAATACAGTTACTGCAGGAGGATGTTAGTAGACTACCAGTTACTGCAGGAGGATGTTAGTAGACTACCAGTTACTGCAGGAGGATGTTAGTAGACTACCAGTTACTGCAGGAGGATGTTAGGTAGACTACCCTTACTGGCAGGAGGATGTTAGTAGACTTCCTTTACTGCAGGAGGAGGTTAGTAGCTACAGTTACTGCAGGAGGATGTTAGTAGATACCAGTTACTGCAGGAGGGGTTAGTAGACTACCAGATACTGCAGGAGGATGTAGTCAATACGAGGACGTTAGTAGACTAACCAGTTTTGTAGGAGGAGGGTTAGTTAGACTACACCAGTTACTGAGGAGGATGTTAGTAGACTACAGATTACCTTTTCAGGAGGATGTTAGATTAGAGTACCAGTTCTGCAGTGAGGATGTTTAGTAGGATACCAGTTACTGCAGGAGGATGTTAGTGGACTACAGTTACTGCAGGAGGATGTTAGTAGACTACAGTACTGCAGGAGGTGCTAGTAGACTACCGTTTACTGCAGGGGGATGGTTTTCGGTAGACATACCAGTTACTGCAGGAGATGTTAGTAGACTACAGTACTGCAGGAGGAGGTTAGTAGACGACCAGTACTGCGGAGGATGTTAGAGACTACCAGTTACAGCAGGAGGATGGTTAGTAGATACCAGTTACTGAGGAGGATGTTAGTAAACTACCAGTTACTGCAGGAGGATGTTAGTAGACTACCAGTTACTGCAGGAGGATGTTAGTAGACTACCAGTTACTGCAGGAGGATGTTAGTAGACTACCAGTTACTGCAGGAGGATGTTAGTAGACTACCAGTTACTGCAGGAGGATGTTAGTAGACTACCAGTTACTGCAGGAGGATGTTAGTAGACTACCAGTTACTGCAGGAGGATGTTAGTAGACTACCAGTTACTGCAGGAGGATGTTAGTAGACTACCAGTTACTGCAGGAGGAGGTAGTAGATACCGTTACTGCAGGAGGTGTTAGTAGCTACCAGTTATTGCAGGAGGGATGTAGTAGATACAGTTACTGCAGGAGGAGTTAGTAGACTACCAGTTAAAGCAGGAGGACGTTAGTGACTACCAGTTACTGCCAGGAGGCTGTTAGTAGACTAACCAGTTACTGCAGGGAGGATGTTAGTAGATACGTTAATGAGGAGGATGTTAGTAGACTACCAGTTACTGCAGGAGGATGTTAGTAGGATCCAGTTACTGCAGGGGCTGATAGTTCGACTACCAGTTCTTGCAGGAGGATGTAGTAGATCACAGTTACTTCGGAGGAGGTTAGTAGATACCAGTGACTGCAGGGGAGGTTAGTAGACTACCAGATACGGCAGGGGATGTTAGTAGACTACCAGTTACTGCAGGGAGGAGGTTAGTAGACTACAGGTACTGCGGAGGATGTTAGTCAACTACGAGGGGGTTAGTAGACGAGACCAGTTACTTACAGGGAGGATGTTAGTAGACTACCAGTTACAGCAGGAGGAGGTTAGATAGACTACAGTTACTGCAGGAGGATGTTAGTAGACTAAAACCCCAGACACCCCTGAGGAGGAGGTTAGTAGATACCAGTTACGGCAGGTGGATGTTAGTTAGACTTAATTTATTGCAGGAGGATGTTAGTAGACTACCAGTTACTGCAGGAGGAGGTTAGTAGACTACCAGTTACTGCAGGAGGATGTTAGTAGACTACCAGTTACTGCAGGAGGATGTTAGTAGACTACCAGTTACTGCAGGAGGATGTTAGTAGACTAAAGTTATGCAGGAGGGGTTAGTTGGACTACATTACTGCCGGAGGATGTTAGTAGACTACCAGTTACTGCAGGAAGATGTTAGTAGACTACCAGTTACTGCAGGAGGAGGTCAGTAGACTACCAGTTACTGCAGGAGGTTAGTAGACTACCAGTTACTGCAGGAGGAGGTTAGTAGACTACCAGTTACTGCTGGAGGATGTTAGTAGACTACCAGTTACTGCAGGAGGATGTTAGTAGACTACCAGTTATGCAGGTGGGGTGTTTGAATAGACTACAGTTACTGAGGAGGATGTTAGTAGACTACAGTACGTGCAGGAGGTGTAGTAGACTACAGTTACTGCAGGAGGATGTTAGTAGACTACCAGTTACTGCAGGAGGATGTGTTACAAGTTGTGTGTCTTACTCTCAACTGCAGGAGGATGTTAGTAAACTACGAGGAGGTTAGTAGACTACCAGTTACTGCAGGAGGATGTTAGTAGACTGCCAGTTACTGCAGGAGGATGTTAGTAGACTACCAGTTACTGCAGGAGGATGTTAGTAAACTACCAGTTACTGGAGGAGGTTGTTAGTGACTACCAGTTATTGCAGGAGGATGTAGATAGACTACCAGTTACTGAGGAGGATGTTAGTAGATCCACGTTATGCAGGAGGAATGTTAGTAGACTACCAGTTACTGCAGGAGGATGTTAGTAGACTACCAGTTACTGCAGGAGGAGGTTAGTAGACTACCAGTTACTGCAGGAGGATGTTAGTAGACTACCAGTTACTGCAGGAGGATGTTAGTAGGACTACAGATACTGCAGGAGGATGTTAGTCAACTAGGGAGGTTAGTAGACTACAGTTACTGTAGGAGGAGGTTAGAATAGACAACAGTTTACTGCAGGAGGATGTTAGTAGACTACCAGTTTATGCGGAGGATGTTAGTAGACTACCAGTTACTGCAGGAGGATGTTAGTAGACTACCAGTTACTGCAGGAGGATGTTAGTAGACTACCAGTTACTGCAGGAGGATGTTAGTAGACTACCAGTTACTGCAGGAGGATGTTAGTAGACTACCAGTTACTGCAGGAGGATGTTAGTAGATACCAGTTACTGCAGGAGGAAGTTAGTAGATACAGTTACTGCAGGGTGGAGGTTAGTAGCTACAGTTACTGCAGGAGGATGTTAGTAGCCTACCAGTTACTGCAGAGAGAGGATGTTAGTGACTACAGTTATGCAGGAGGATGTTAGTAAAACTACAGTTACTGCAGGAGGAGGTTAGTAGATACCAGTACTGCATGAGGATGTGTAGTGACTATCAGTTTCTGCAGTGAGGTTGTTAGTGGGACTCCCAGTTATGCAGGGGGATGTTGTGATACAGTTTACTGCAGGGGGATGTTAGAAAACTACCTTTTTGCGGAGGATGTTGTAGACTACCGTTTTGCAGGAGGATGTTAGTGGTCCAGTACTCTTAGGATTTAGAGTACCGATATACTTAGGATTTTAGTAGAGTCCCAGTTACAAATAGGTGTTAGTGAGTCCAGTACTCATTAGGTGTTATAGAGTACAGTTACTACAGCGGGGTCAGACCCTTCCCCCCTTTCAGGTAATCATCTGTAAAAAGGCCTTGTAAAAGGATTGAAATGCTTCCCCTTACATAAGTTGATTACCTCCGGACCTCCCTCCTACGATCTTACACTCCTACTGTTTGACTCTAGGGTTTAGGGTTCCTGAAAATATTGCTACTTTTGTTTTCGACTGATCAGAGTGATAACTTTGAGAATAGGTCACTTGGGCACCTGGCCGGGGTTCTGGAAAACCCCTGTTTATGAACAAGGAGGTTTGGGTTGATAGGGACCGTTAAATATTGCCAGTAGGCTTTGCAGTGATCTTCTTTCTTTTTTTGGGTTTTACATGAACCTGTCGATATTGGAGTGGGTCTGTGCAGTGTTTTTTTTTTTGGGTGGTTCGCTCTCGTTACACGGGAGGGCGGGTTCGTTCCCCACCAGAGTAGAAACTTTGGGGTGTTTCTTAACCCTGTTGTCTTGTTCCCCCTTTCAGTAAATGGGTACCTGGGTGTTAGTCGACTGGTGTGGGTCGCATCCTGGGACACTGACCTAAGGAGGCCTGGTCACAGACCGGGCCGCGGGGGCGTTGACCCCCGGAACTCTCTCCAGATAAACTCCAGATACCACGAGTGGGGCTTGAACCTGCGGTCAGAGTGTCGTAAAACTCCAGACCGAAAGACCTTAAGTTTAAGTGAAGAATCAGAGACCTTTAAAAGTGTAGACATACGTGGCTGCTTTACATAATGGAGCCAGTAGAGTCGGATATAAACTGCTGCTGGTGGCAACGGGCCACCAGCAGCAACAGCCTGGTTGACCAGGGTAGCACCAGACAAGCCTGGTCCTTGGCCAGGCTCCGGGTGTAGAAAAACTGGGAAGTCATCAAAGGTATATATAAAGTAAAGGGTAATGAGTCATCAAATTACAAACTTTATGGAAGAGCATAACCTACACAACACAACCAACATGGAATTAATGTGGGAAGATCATTCCTGTCACAGTTGCTTAACCACTATGACAAATTTACCGAGGCGTTGGAACGCAACCAAATCGTAGATGAGATATACATGGATTTCGTAAAGTAGTTTGATAGATGCGATCATGAGGTGATTACGCTCAGTTTTTGAGCTTTAGGTACAACGGGGGAGTAAACAAATTAATTTTCTACTTTTTTTTTTTTTTGGCAAATAGTACAGAGAGTAGTAGTTAAGAGAGTAAAAATTCAACATTAGCAAAGTAAAAAGCTGAGTACCCCAAGGCACTGTCCTGACACCATTACTCTTTCTTATCTATATTGTAGACAAAACCACTCGTCTCAGTTTCGTATCTTTTGCAGATACCAAAATAAGCATGAATATCACCTCGGTAGAAGACACGGAAACAAATTGCAGGACGCTATAAACAGTGTTCCAGTAGTGACAAATTCCAACTTCTTAGATGTGGAAAGAATGAAGAACTCAGGAGAGAGACTGTGTTATCAAATAAAGTGAAAGGAACTTGCGGAAGATCTGGGTGTAGTAATGTCAGTTGACCTTTCTTTCGAAGAACACAGTAGGTCAAATATCACGAAAGTCATGAAAAGGGCGGAGTGAATAATGAAAAATTTTAAAACCGGGGAGCTAGTGCCATTGTTGTGATCCTGTGCTCTCTTGTTTAAAGTACCGTTCAGTGTTAATGGCCTCTTTCAGACCAGGAGAAATATCAGAGCTGGAACAGATACGGTAAACATTTAAAGAGCCAATAGAGCATTTAAATTACTGGGAACGCATCAGAGTTCTAAATATGTACTCGATGGAGCAGGTAAGAGATACATGGTAATATATACGTGGAAGGTGCTTGAGGGTCTGGTCCCAAATCTGCACACTGCCATAAGCAACATACTGGAATGAGAGACATGGAAGACAGTCATCATGCCAGAGAGATCCTTTGGCATGATGACTTTACCACCCAAGATGTAAACCAGTTCTTGGGGAGGATCAGCTCTTGGGCCCTTGAAGTATGCTCCTGGTCACATTTTTATGGCAGAGAAGATGCAAATGAGAGAGAGAGAGAGAGAGTGGAGGTGAAGACTGGCGATCCCTCTTTTGGCACAGAGAATGAATAACAAATCTTAAAAGTAGCAGACTCTGAAGCACAAAGGCAAAACTGTGGTTAGAGAAATGGAGCAGATAGAGCACACAGTGATTGCGTCATAGAGTCCAGGAGAGACCGGAGGAGCAAAGAGCCGTGAATGATATTAAAAGAAATCCCAAATACTTTTGCTAAAAATCCGGGGAGAAAACCACAACCAGTGCAGGATTTTTACTGAAAGATGGAACTTATACACTGATGACAGTAAGGAAATGAATGCAAGAATGAAGTTACAACACGACTCTGTTCAGTGAACCAGTCAGCAGTCTACAGATGGAGAATTGAGACACTTATGCAACCCATGTGTTGCATAAGTGTCTCAATTCTTCAACTTGTCGGTTTTCAAAACCATTCATCAGAGTCTACAGATGGAAGACCTAAATGAGCTTATGAGTAAGGTTTCAAAACACTGCCATCATCTCCACATTTTGTGATGTATTACTCTCTCCAGTTGACTTCGAAGAAGCCATCGACAGGATGTCCAAGCACTCTGCTCCAGGACCGGACTACTGGAATTACATATTCATAAAAAGTTGTTAGAAACCACTATCTTGGGCCTTTAGTGTATTGTGATGGAGCCTAGACAAGTGTCGTCCCACAGTTATTGAAAACCACTGATATTGCCCCACTTCACAAAGGTGGCAGTAATTGCTAAAAACAATAGACCAATAGAGCTAACTTCACATGTTATCAGTATCTTTGAATGGGTTGTAAGAAGCAACATTGCCAATCACCTGGAATCACAATTACTGCGCAATACAGGGTAGCCTGGATTTAGGGTTTTTCAAAATTTCAGTCCTGGATAATCTGGAAGACAAGAAAATTGATAATGTAGTGTACACTGAGTTTCCAAAAGCATTCGACACGTGCGGCCATGGTGTAATTGTGCACAAAATGTGTATAAAAGTTGCAAATGAAAAAGTGGCCGGAAGGCTATTGAGCTTTTTAACAAATAGAACCCAGAGAGTAGTGGTAATCAGAGTGAAGTCGGAGGCTGCCACAGTGAAAAGTTGTGTTCCTCAAGGCACAGTACTCGCCCCACTTCTGTTTCTCATTCTTATATCCGACATTAATATGGACATAAATCAGAACACCGTAGCATTCTTTGTTGATGACACCAGAAAATCTGCGGGAGTGGCTTCTGTTGAACACACAACGGAATCTTTAGGCGGACATAAATCAAGTAGACAAGTTTCAGTTGCTCTGTTATGGAAGAATAGAGGAAATAAAGACTGTAACGGAGCACAAGACAAACTTTATCATTTAATAGGGGAGAAAAAGTGCGAGACTTGGAAGCAGTGCTGTCGAAGGAGGTAACATTCCAGGATCACAACAGTGTTGCTGTCGAAGGAGGTAACATTCCAGGATCACAACAGTGTTGCTGTCGAAGGAGGTAACATTCCAGGATCACAACAGTGTTGCTGTCGAAGGAGGTAACATTCCAGGATCACAACAGTGTTGCTGTCGAAGGAGCTAACATTCCAGGATCACAACAGTGTTGCTGTCGAAGGAGGTAACATTCCAGGATCACAACAGTGTTGCTGTCGAAGGAGGTAACATTCCAGGATCACAACAGTGTTGCTGTCGAAGGAGCTAACATTCCAGGATCACAACAGTGTTGCTGTCGAAGGAGGTAACATTCCAGGATCACAAAAGTGTTGCTGTCGAAGGAGGTAACATTCCAGGATCACAACAGTGTTGCTGTCGAAGGAGGTAACATTCCAGGATCACAACAGTGTTGCTGTCGAAGGGGTAACATTCCAGGATCACAACAGTGTTGCTGTCGAAGGAGGTAACATTCCAGGATCACAACAGTGTTGCTGTCGAAGGAGCTAACATTCCAGGATCACAACAGTGTTGCTGTCGAAGGAGCTAACATTCCAGGATCACAACAGTGTTGCTGTCGAAGGAGGTAACATTCCAGGATCACAACAGTGTTGCTGTCGAAGGAGGTAACATTCCAGGATCACAACAGTGTTGCTGTCGAAGGAGGTAACATTCCAGGATCACAACAGTGTTGCTGTCGAAGGAGGTAACATTCCAGGATCACAACAGTGTTGCTGTCGAAGGAGCTAACATTCCAGGATCACAACAGTGTTGCTGTCGAAGGAGGTAACATTCCAGGATCACAACAGTGTTGCTGTCGAAGGAGGTAACATTCCAGGATCACAACAGTGTTGCTGTCGAAGGAGCTAACATTCCAAGATCACAACAGTGTTGCTGTCGAAGGAGCTAACATTCCAGGATCACAACAGTGTTGCTGTCGAAGGAGGTAACATTCCAGGATCACAACAGTGTTGCTGTCGAAGGAGCTAACATTCCAGGATCGCAACAGTGTTGCTGTCGAAGGAGGTAACATTCCAGGATCACAACAGTGTTGCTGTCGAAGGAGCTAACATTCCAGGATCACAACAGTGTTGCTGTCGAAGGAGGTAACATTCCAGGATCACAACAGTGTTGCTGTCGAAGGAGGTAACATTCCAGGATCACAACAGTGTTGCTGTCGAAGGAGCTAACATTCCAGGATCACAACAGTGTTGCTGTCGAAGGAGGTAACATTCCAGGATCACAACAGTGTTGCTGTCGAAGGAGCTAACATTCCAGGATCACAACAATGTTGCTGTCGAAGGAGCTAACATTCCAGGATCACAACAGTGTTGCTGTCGAAGGAGCTAACATTCCAGGATCACAACAGTGTTGCTGTCGAAGGAGGTAACATTCCAGGATCACAACAGTGTTGCTGTCGAAGGAGGTAACATTCCAGGATCACAACAGTGTTGCTGTCGAAGGAGGTAACATTCCAGGATCACAACAGTGTTGCTGTCGAAGGAGGTAACATTCCAGGATCACAACAGTGTTGCTGTCGAAGGAGCTAACATTCCAGGATCACAACAGTGTTGCTGTCGAAGGAGGTAACATTCCAGGATCACAACAGTGTTGCTGTCGAAGGAGGTAACATTCCAGGATCACAACAGTGTTTGCTGTCGAAGGAGGTAACATTCCAGGATCACAACAGTGTTGCTGTCAAAGGAGGTAACATTCCAGGATCACAACAGTGTTGCTGTCGAAGGAGGTAACATTCCAGGATCACAACAGTGTTGCTGTCGAAGGAGGTAACATTCCAGGATCACAACAGTGTTGCTGTCGAAGGAGCTAACATTCCAGGATCACAACAGTGTTGCTGTCGAAGGAGCTAACATTCCAGGATCACAAACAGTGTTGCTGTCGAAGGAGGTAACATTCCAGGATCACAACAGTGTTGCTGTCGAAGGAGCTAACATTCCAGGATCACAACAGTGTTGCTGTCGAAGGAGGTAACATTCCAGGATCACAACAGTGTTGCTGTCGA
Source organism: Cherax quadricarinatus (assembly GCF_026875155.1). Classification (NCBI taxonomy): domain Eukaryota; kingdom Metazoa; phylum Arthropoda; class Malacostraca; order Decapoda; family Parastacidae; genus Cherax; species Cherax quadricarinatus. Next base: position 24,105,962 of record NC_069484.1, on the reverse strand, counting down.
AGGAGGTAACATTCCAGGATCACAACAGTGTTGCTGTCGAAGGAGCTAACATTCCAGGATCACAACAGTGTTGCTGTCGAAGGAGGTAACATTCCAGGATCACAACAGTGTTGCTGTCGAAGGAGGTAACATTCCAGGATCACAACAGTGTTGCTGTCGAAGGAGCTAACATTCCAAGATCACAACAGTTTGCTGTCGAAGGAGCTAACATTCCAGGATCACACAGTGTTGCTGTCGAAGGAGGTAACATTCCAGGATCACAACAGTGTTGCTGTCGAAGGAGCTAACATTCCAGGATCGCAACAGTGTTGCTGTCGAAGGAGGTAACATTCCAGGATCACAACAGTGTTGCTGTCGAAGGAGCTAACATTCCAGGATCACAACAGTGTTGCTGTCGAAGGGGTAACATTCCAGGATCACAACAGTGTTGCTGTCGAAGGAGGTAACATTCCAGGATCACAACAGTGTTGCTGTCGAAGGAGCTAACATTCCAGGATCACAACAGTGTTGCTGTCGAAGGAGGTAACATTCCAGGATCACAACAGTGTTGCTGTCGAAGGAGCTAACATTCCAGGATCACAACAATGTTGCTGTCGAAGGAGGTAACATTCCAGGATCACAACAGTGTTGCTGTCGAAGGAGCTAACATTCCAGGATCACAACAGTGTTGCTTTCGAAGGAGGTAACATTCCAGGATCACAACAATGTTGCTGTCGAAGGAGGTAACATTCCAGGATCACAACAGTGTTGCTGTCGAAGGAGCTAACATTCCAGGATCACAACAGTGTTGCTGTCGAAGGAGGTAACATTCCAGGATCACAACAGTGTTGCTGTCGAAGGAGCTAACATTCCAGGATCACAACAGTGTTGCTGTCGAAGGAGCTAACATTCCAGGATCACAACAGTGTTGCTGTCGAAGGAGGTAACATTCCAGGATCACAACAGTGTTGCTGTCGAAGGAGCTAACATTCCAGGATTACAACAGTGTTGCTGTCGAAGGAGGTAACATTCCAGGATCACAACAGTGTTGCTGTTGCACTTGTGTGTGTTGTTAGCGCTACTAGTATATGATTTTTCGACACTGTTCTGTTGCTTACATTGAATTACCATGAATTAAGGAAAGATCCTAGACTTCACCTTACGAAACAAAGTAAATGTGATAGTGATTTTAAACAAGGTAGATTATAGCGGAAAAATGAACTTGTTATTGAAAGACGGGGGAACTTAGATGCCCCTTAAATCACTTGTGCCTCGCGTCTTTAATATTGTTATGTGTTTAAAACTGTTAAGTCAGGAAAGAGAGGGAGATATGTGCTATAAAACACCGACACGATGGAAAAAATAAATAAATGCAGTATAATGTGATCCTTTATTAACGACGTTTCGCCCACACAGTGGGTTTTATCAGGTCACACACAGATCTGTTTGTGACTTGATAAAGCCCACTGTGTGGGCGAAAAATATTCAGTAAAGGACACCATTACACTCCACTTGTGTCAATTTTTGCACAGGAGATAGATGCCAGAACTGGAAAAACAGAGAATGTTGACGCCATAGTCAGTAAAACATCTGAACATAGAATGTACTCTGGAATAATTCAGACGTACGTAATATATACATAAAGACGCTTGAGTGTCAGGTCCCAAGTGTGTTCACCTGATAACTTAAGAACATAAGAACATACAGGAGGAACACTGCAGTAGGCCTGTTGGTCCATACTAGGCAGGTCCTTCACACTTAGTGGAGTCAGACATGCGAGAGAAGGTATAGAATAAACTCAGAGAAGAACAGAGGCGACATAAGTATAATAAACTGCTGTGTTAATATGTTTGGTCCAAGACTCTTCAACCTGCTATCAGTTGATAACAGAAAAAATTCCCAGAATAAAGACAGAAGTTTTCAAGTGGAAGCTATACCACTGCCCTCTAGTGTCATGTTAGCTAAGTTGTGATGGCTCTGTGGGCTGACGGACCACTAGCAGTAACAGCCTGATTGATCCAGCAGTCAACATGGAATCCTGACCTCAGGAAGGGTAGAAAAACCCTTGAAACTGTACTCAGGTATATCAGAGTGAAAAGCAAGTATTCATGAAGTGCAAGATTATTATTATTATTATTATTATTATTATTATTATTATTATTATTATTATTATTATTATTATTTTTATTATTATTATTATTTTGATTATTTTATTAAATTATGGAGAAACGTTAAACTATTAGGGATCACAGTACCTGTGGCAAGGGGTTGCATCATATTTGATCCCAGGAAGGGTAGACTTACATGGTTCAGACATGGACAGTATTTGCACTAAGCGGCTCTCGGATATTTTCCATGACTCTTGATCGACCGTGGCCCCAGATTATTCAACATCTTATCAGAAGATATCAGAAACACTGCTGGAACAAGTGTAGAAGTCTTCAAGAAGATATCAGAAACTGCTGGAACAAGTGTAGAAGTCTTCAAGAAGATATCAGAAACACTGCTGGAACAAGTGTAGAAGTCTTCAAGAAGATATCAGAAACACTGCTGGAACAAGTGTAGAAGTCTTCAAGAAGATATCAGAAACACTGCTGGAAAAAGGTAAAGTCTTCAAGAAGATATCAGAAAACACTGCTGGAACAAGTGTAGAAGTCTTAAAGAAGATATCAGAAACACTGCTGGAAAAAGTGTAGAAGTCTTCAAGAAGGTATCAGAAACACTGCTGGAACAAGTGTAGAAGTCTTCAAGAAGGTATCAGAAACACTGCTGGAACAAGTGTAGAAGTCTTCAAGAGATATCAGAAACACTGCTGGAACAAGTGTAGAAGTCTTCAAGAAGATATCAGAAACACTGCTGGAACAAGTGTAGAAGTCTTCAAGAGATTATCAGAAACACTGCTGGAACAAGTGTAGAAGTTTTCAAGAAGATATCAGAAAACACTGCTGGAACAAGTGTAGAAGTCTTCAAGAAGATATCAGAAACACTGCGGGAACAAGTGTAGAAGTCTTCAAGAAGATATCAGAAACACTGCTGGAACAAGTGTAGAAGTCTTCAAGAAGGTATCAGAAACACTGCTGGAACAAGTGTAGAAGTCTTCAAGAAGATATCAGAAACACTGCTGGAACAAGTGTAGAAGTCTTCAAGAAGATAGAAACACTGCTGGAACAAGTGTAGAAGTCTTCAAGAAGATATCAGAAACACTGCTGGAACAAGTGTAGAAGTCTTCAAGAAGGTATCAGAAACACTGCTGGAACAAGTGTAGAAGTCTTCAAGAAGATATCAGAAACACTGCTGGAACAAGTGTAGAAGTCTTCAAGAAGATAGAAACACTGCTGGAACAAGTGTAGAAGTCTTCAAGAAGATATCAGAAACACTGCTGGAACAAGTGTAGAAGTCTTCAAGAAGATATCAGAAACACTGCTGGAACAAGTGTAGAAGTCTTCAAGAAGATATCAGAAACACTGCTGGAACAAGTGTAGAAGTCTTCAAGAAGATATCAGAAACACTGCTGGAACAAGTGTAGAAGTCTTCAAGAAGATATCAGAAACACTGCTGGAAACAAGTGTAGAAGTCTTCAAGAAGATATCAGAAACACTGCTGGAAAAAGTGTAGAAGTCTTCAAGAAGATATCAGAAACACTGCTGGAACAAGTGTAGAAGTCTTCAAGAAGATATCAGAAACACTGCTGGAACAAGTGTAGAAGTCTTCAAGAAGATATCAGAAACACTGCTGGAACAAGTGTAGAAGTCTTCAAGAAGATATCAGAAACACTGCTGGAACAAGTGTAGAAGTCTTCAAGAAGTATCAGAAACACTGCTGGAACAAGTGTAGAAGTCTTCAAGAAGATATCAGAAACACTGCTGGAACAAGTGTAGAAGTCTTCAAGAAGATATCAGAGACCAAGTCCTCCAGTATCCTCTATGTATATACCATTATATATATGTCTCATCTTCTCACGTAAGAGTCTACTTTCAGTTCACTGAGGCGTTCCCTGTAGTTTAAATGCTTTATAGGCTCCATGAGAACAGTAAACACACTATGCATTTGTTCCAGCTCTGTTATCTCTCCTACCTTGAACGGAGCCGTCAACACTAAGCAGTACTTTACACGAGAGGGCACAAGTTATCTGAATAGTGATCACCATGGAAAGTATTTCTCCCGTTTTGAAAATTCTCATTGCCATTTTCCTGGCTTTTGGTACCAGATCAACCAGGCTGTGATGGATATGTGGTATTGCGGGCCACCAGTAGCAACAGCCTGGTTGGCCAGACAAGCATCCGATGAGCCTGGCCTTACTGCTTCCCTAATCACCTTACTGGCTCCCTAATCACTTTACTGCCTCCTAATCTCTTTACTGCCTCCCCAACCCATTTCACAGCATCACTAATCTTCTGGTAAAAGAAACATGCAGTATAATTCGATCCTTTACTGACGATGTTTCGCCCATGTCGTGGGCTTTATCAGGTCACGTACAAACCTTTAAGGGTAAGCTGAGTGTGTATAGGTGAGGGTAGTGAGGTGGAGAGTCAGGTGAGGTGTGAGACAAGTAATGGGTGTGTACTCTACCTACTGTATTGTTACTCTCAGCTGTTACTACATTGACGACGATCTAGAATCTTTCTGGCGAGTGACTCAGCTGTGTTGTGCACGCTGTTGTTCTGCTTCAAACTGTTGACTAAGTTCAACAATGATCATTCTACGAGTTCAAGTCTCTAGGTGTCAGCTATCTTAACAGTGAACAGTACATCTCAGCTTTCTTAACAGTGAACAGTACATCTCAGCTTTCTTAACAGTGAACAGTACATCTCAGCTTTCTTAACAGTGAACAGTACATCTCAGCTTTCTTAACAGTGAACAGTACATCTCAGCTTTCTTAACAGTGAACAGTACATCTCAGCTTTCTTAACAGTGAACAGTACATCTCAGCTTTCTTAACAGTGAACAGTACATCTCAGCTTTCTTAACAGTGAACAGTACATCTCAGCTTTCTTAACAGTGAACAGTACATCTCGGCTTTCTTAACAGTGAACAGTACATCTCAGCTTTCTTAACAGTGAACAGTACATCTCAGCTATCTTAACAGTGAACAGTACATCTCAGCTTTCTTAACAGTGAACAGTACATCTCAGCTTTCTTAACAGTGAACAGTACATCTCAGCTTTCTTAACAGTGAACAGTACATCTCAGCTTTCTTAACAGTGAACAGTACATCCCCAGCTATCTTAACAGTGAACAGTACATCTCAGCTTTCTTAAACAGTGAACAGTACATCTCAGCTTTCTTAACAGTAAACAGTACATCTCAGCTTTCTTAACAGTGAACAGTACATCTCAGCTATCTTAACAGTGAACAGTACATCTCAGCTTTCTTAACAGTGAACAGTACATCGCAGCTTTCTTAACAGTGAACAGTACATCTCAGCTTTCTTAACAGTAAACAGTACATCTCAGCTATCTTAACAGTGAACAGTACATCTCAGCTTTCTTAACAGTGAACAGTACATCTCAGCTATCTTAACAGTGAACAGCACATCTCAGCTACCTTAACAGTGAACAGTACATCTCATCTATCTTAACAGTGAACAGTACATCTCAGCTATCTTAACAGTGAACAGCACATCTCAGCTATCTTAACAGTGAGTATTACATTATTGTAATTAATCAAGTTGTTGTGGAAAGTTCAGGTGTGAAACACAGGTGTTATGCAAGTTATCAGTTCTGCTGGCACATTCTGTACAGGAATACATTTGTGGAGGTTCCCTGATGCTTCGCCGCCGTATAGTTTGCCACAGTTCGTTACAAGGGAACGTGTATACCATTAACGTGTATAACCCTGCAGTGGTAGTGTACATTACTGGTGGTATCAGTGATCATAGTGGAGGCAGTGCTTAGTGATCATAGTGGAGGCAGTGCTTAGTGATCATAGTGGAGGCAGTACTTAGTGATCATAGTGGAGGCAGTGCTTAGTGATCATAGTGGAGGTAGTGCTTAGTGATCATAGTGGAGGTAGTGCTTAGTGATCGTAGTGAAGGTAGTGCTTAGTGATCATAGTGAAGGTAGTGCTTAGTGATCATAGTGGAGGTAGTGCTTAGTGATCATAGTGGAGGCAGTGCTTAGTGATCATAGTGGAGGCAGTGCTTAGTGATCATAGTGGAGGTAGTGCTTAGTGATCATAGTGAAGGTAGTGCTTAGTGATCATAGTGAAGGTAGTGCTTAGTGATCATAGTGGAGGCAGTGGTTAGTGATCATAGTGAAGGTAGTGCTTAGTGATCATAGTGGAGGTAGTGCTTAGTGATCATAGTGAAGGTAGTGCTTAGTGATCATAGTGAAGGTAGTGCTTAGTGATCATAGTGAAGGCAGTGCTTAGTGATCATAGTGGAGGTAGTGCTTAGTGATCATAGTGGAGGCAGTGCTTAGTGATCATAGTGGAGGCAGTGCTTAGTGATCATAGTGGAGGTAGTGCTTAGTGATCATAGTGGAGGGAGTGCTTAGTGATCATAGTGGAGGCAGTGCTTAGTGATCATAGATGGAGTATGTGCTTAGTGATCATAGTGGAGGCAGTGCTTAGTGATCATAGTGGAGTAGTGCTTAGTGAATCTATGGAGGCAGTGCTTAGTGATCATAGTGAAGGCAGTGCTTAGTGATCATAGTGGAGGACAGTGCTTAGTGATCATAGTGGAGGCAGTGCTTAGTGATCATAGTGGAGGCAGTGCTTAGTGATCAAGTGGAGGCAGTGCTTAGTGACATAGTGGAGGCATGCTTAGTGATCATAGTGGAGGCAGTGCTTAGTTGATCATAGTGGAGGCAGTGGTTAGTGATCATATGGAGGCAGTGCTTAGTGATCATAGTGGAGGCAGTGCTTAGTGATCATAGTGGAGGCAGTGCTTAGTGATCATAGGGGAGCAGTGCTTAGTATCATAGTAAGGCAGTGCATAGTGATCATAGTGAAGGCAGTGCTTAGTGATCATAGTGGAGGCAGTGCTTAGTGATCATAGTGGAGGTAGTGCTTAGTGATCATAGTGGAGGCAGTGCTTAGTGATCATAGTGGAGGCAGTGCTTAGTGATCATAGTGGAGGCAGTGCTTAGTGATCATAGTGGAGGTAGTGCTTAGTGATCATAGTGGAGGCAGTGCTTAGTGATCATAGTGGAGGTAGTGCTTAGTGATCATAGTGAGGCAGTGCTTAGTGACATAGTGAGGCAGTGCTTAGTGATCATAGTGGAGGTAGTGCTTAGTGATCATAGTGGAGGCAGTGCTTAGTGATCATAGTGAAGGTAGTGCTTAGTGATCATAGTGAAGGCAGTGCTTAGTGATCATAGTGAAGGCAGTGCTTAGTGATCATATTGAAGGTAGTGCTTAGTGATCATAGTGAAGGCAGTGCTTAGTGATCATAGTGAAGGCAGTGCTTAGTGATCATATTGAAGGTAGTGCTTAGTGATCATAGTGAAGGCAGTGCTTAGTGATCATAGTGAAGGCATGCTTAGTGAATCATATGAAGGTAGTGCTTATGATCATAAGTGAAGGCATGCTTAGTGATCATAGTGAAGGTAGTGCTTAGTGATCATAGTGGAGCAGTGCTAGTGATCATAGTGAAGGCAGTGCTTAGTGACATAGTGAAGGCATGCTTAGTGATCATAGTGAGGCAGTGCTTAGTGATCATAGTGGAGCAGTGCTTAGTGATCATAGTGAAGGCAGTGCTTAGTGATCATAGTGAGGCAGTGCTAGTGATCATACGTGGAGGCAGTGCTTAGTGATCATAGTGAGCAGTGCTTAGTGATCATAGTGGAGGCAGTGCTTATGATCATAGTGGAGGTATGCTTAGTGATCATAGTGGAGCAGTGCTTAGTGATCATAGTGAAGGTAGTGCTTAGTGATCATAGTGAAGGCAGTGCTTAGTGATCATAGTGAAGGCAGTGCTTAGTGATCATATTGAAGGTAGTGCTTAGTGATCATAGTGAAGGCAGTGCTTAGTGATCATAGTGAAGGCAGTGCTTAGTGATCATATTGAAGTAGTGCTTAGTATCATAGTGAAGCAGTGCTATGATCATAGTGAAGGCAGTGCTTAGTGATCATATTGAAGGTAGTGCTTAGTGATCATAGTGAAGGCAGTGCTTAGTGATCATAGTGAAGGTAGTGCTTAGTGATCATAGTGGAGGCAGTGCTTAGTGATCATAGTGAAGGCAGTGCTTAGTGATCATAGTGAAGGCAGTGCTTAGTGATCATAGTGGAGGCAGTGCTTAGTGATCATAGTGGAGGCAGTGCTTAGTGATCATAGTGAAGGCAGTGCTTAGTGATCATAGTGGAGGCAGTGCTTAGTGATCATAGTGGAGGCAGTGCTTAGTGATCATAGTGGAGGCAGTGCTTATGATCATAGTGGAGGCAGTGGTTAGTGATCATAGGGGAGGCAGTGCTTAGTGATCATAGTGGAGGTAGTGCTTAGTGATCATAGTGGAGGCAGTGCTTAGTGTTCATAGTGGAGGCAGTGCTTAGTGATCATAGTGGAGGCAGTGGTTAGTGATCATAGTGGAGGCAGTGCTTAGTGATCATAGTGGAGGTAGTGCTTAGTGATCATAGTGGAGGCAGTGCTTAGTGTTCATAGTGGAGGCAGTGCTTAGTGATCATAGTGGAGGCAGTGCTTAGTGATCATAGTGGAGGCAGTGCTTAGTGTTCATAGTGGAGGCAGTGCTTAGTGTTCATAGTGGAGGCAGTGCTTAGTGATCATAGTGGAGGCAGTGCTTAGTGATCATAGTGGAGGCAGTGGTTAGTGATCATAGTGGAGGTAGTGCTTAGTGATCATAGTGGAGGTAGTGCTTAGTGATCATAGTGGAGGCAGTGGTTAGTGATCATAGTGGAGGCAGTGCTTAGTGATCATAGTGGAGGTAGTGCTTAGTGATCATAGTGGAGGCAGTGCTTAGTGTTCATAGTGGAGGCAGTGCCGCCTACGTAGCATTTGGTGGAGGAAATACTGGAGGTATGTATGACAATGGAGTTGTTATGGAGGACCATATGTCTTGGCGCTGTCTCATCTAAGCAAGTTGATGTTATATTCACGACGTTCGCAATCTCTGAGGAAATAACATTGGCAGTGAGCTTAGAAAATACTTGTACCGGGAAATAGCATTCTTCAAGGAATCTGTTGCTGCAGATAAAGAGAGCTCATAAGAAGACACCCAAGACGATGCAACACTTGCTCTTTGGGTGCAAGTAGAGGAGAGCGTATAGGTTGGTGGGTTTATGGTAATTTTAAAACAGTTTATGGTCAGGTTTGCAGAGAACACTGACGAATGGGAGATTGCCGTCGGCTTGTGTGAATCTGACCTCTGTAGGAGTTTTGCTGAGTAAGTTGTCAATGTATATACCTTTGATGAGTACCCAGAGGCTCGTTAGTGATGCTGACAGCATTTGGTATGCCTGGAAGGTCACCCAAACCCAGCGTTACTTAACTTCGCTGATTGAGCAAGAAACAGTGTGTTCAATGTGGTACGGGTGATGACAAGTGACCGAGGTCATCTGGCGTCATGGGGCGGTCACTGCTCCAGCAGACCGGTCCCAGACCAGGCCTTACAGTTGCTTGCATGATCGACCAAGGTGTTGGTGCTGGCTGCATGTAGTCCAACATATGCGACGCAGCTCTGCTGATCAGTAACTGGCTTAGGGAGTTTAATTAAGTATCCTTTTGAGGACAGCCTAAGGTTTTTTAGTAATTCCAATTATGCACGAAGGGAATGCGTTGAAAAGTCGAGGTCCTCTTACACTTACTAAACTCTCTCTCTGTCTCTCTCTCTGTCTCTCTCTCTCTCTGTCTCTCTCTCTCTCTCTGTCTCTCTGTCTCTGTCTCTGTGTCTCTCTCTCTCTCTCTCTCTCTCTCTCTCTCTCTCTCTCTCTATTCATCGTGCCCCAGCTATTCATCAGAGGTATTTTATACTGTCTGCCAAGTCTCGTGCCTTCATAATGGTATTTCAGTGTGCAGGTTTGGCACTAATCCCTTCAGGATTTTCCAGGTGTAAATTATGATGTACCTTTCTCGCCCATGTTCCAAGGAGTTCAATACAAGAGATTTCTAACGTTCTGTATAGTTCAGAAGTTTGAATTGATATGAGCAGTGAAGGATCCCCGTACATTTCCCAAGCTCTGCAAATTCTTATGCCTTAAAGAAGGTCATTAGTATAGCAAAATTCCAGCCTAGAGAGAAACGGTGACTTGAAAAGTATCATCATTGGCTCGGTATCTTCTGGTTTGAATGTTCATGTTATCCAGACTAATATTTTCCTTTTGGTAGCAATAGCAATGTTGTTGTAATCCTTGAAATTGAATCCCCTGACTTACCATCCCCGGTTTTTTCACCTGAACTTTTGCTCTATTGAAATGATTTTGAGTTTGTCTTTACTCTTCTTAACTTCCCCCGTCCTTTCGTAGAGCAACTAAAATTTACCTTCATTAATAACACTGTCTCAACTTCGTGGCCCAGCTAGTAACATCTTCCAAAAGATATCAGAAACACTCGGGAAAAAAGGTAGAAATCTTAAAGAAGATATCAAAACACTGCGGAAAAAGTGTAAAAGCTTCAAGAAGATATCAAAAACACTGTGGAAAAGGTGAAGTCTTTAAGAAGTATCGAAACACTGCGGGAAAAAGTGAGAAGTCTTCAAGAAATATCAAAACACTGCTGGAACAATGTAGAATCTTAAAAAAAAGATATCAAAACACTGCGGGAACAATGAAAAGTTTCAAGAAGATACAGAAACACGCTGGAACAAGGAGAAGTCTTAAAGAAGTACAGAAACACTCGGAAAAAGTTTTAAAGTCTTAAAGAAGATACAGAAACACTGCGGGAAAAAGTTTTAAAGAAGTCTTCAAGAAGATACAAAACACTGCTGAAAAGTGTAGAAGTTTCAAAAAGTATCAGAAAACTGCTGGAACAAGTGTGAAGTCTTCAAGAAGTATCAGAAACACTGCGGAACAAGTGTAGAAGTCTTCAAGAAATATCAGAAACACTGCTGGAAAAAGTGTAAAGTTTTCAAGAAATATCGAAACACTGGGGAAACAAGTGTGAATCTTCAAGAAGATATCAGAAACACTGCTGAACAAGTGTAAAGTCTTCAAGAAGATATCAAAACACTGCGGGAACAAGTGTAGAAGTCTTCAAAAAAGATTCAAACACTGTGGAAAAAGTTAAAGTCTTAAAGAAGTATCAAAACCTGGGGAAAACAAGTGTAGAAGTCTTCAAGAAGATTAAAAAACATGTGGAACAAGTGTAGAAGTTTCAAGAAGATATCAAAGCACTGCGGGGAACAAGTGTAAAAGTCTTCAAGAAGATATCAGAAACCGCTTGAACAAGTAGAAGTCTTCAAAAAGATATCAGAAACATGTTTGAAAAATGTAGAAGTCTTCAAAAGATATCAAAACACGCGGAACAAGTGTAAAATTTCAAGAAGATTCAGAAACACTGCTGGAAAAAGTGTAGAAGTCTTCAAGGGGTATCAAAAAACACTGCTGGAAAATGTAAAAGTCTTCAAGAAGGTATCAAAAACCTGCTGGAACAAGTGTAAAGTCTCAAGAAGATATCAGAAACACTGCTGGAAAAAGTTAAAAGTCTTCAAAAAAGTATCAAAAAACACTGCGGGAACAATTTTAAGTTTCAAGAAGGTATCAAAAACTGCTGGAACAAGGGAAAAGTCTTAAAGAAGTATCAAAACATGCTGGAACAAGTGTAGAAGTCTTCAAGAAGATATCAGAAACACGCTTGAAAAAAGGTAGAATTTTCAAAAAATATCAGAAACATGCTGGAAACAAGTGTAGAAGTCTTAAAGAAGATATCAGAAAACAGCGGAAAAAGGGTTAGAAGTTAAAGAAGATATCAGAAACATTTGGGGAAACAAGTGTAGAAGTCTTTCAACAAGTTATAGAAACACTGCGGGAAAACAATGTAGAAGTCTTCAAGAAGATTTTCAGAAACACTGCTGGAACAAGGTAGAAGTTTCAAGAAGAATCAGAAACCGCTGGAAAAGTTGAAGTCTTCAAGAAGATATCAAAAACCCCTCGGGGAAACAAGTGTAAAGTCTTCAAGAAGATATCAAAACACGCGGAACAAGTGAGAAGTCTTCAAAAAGGGTATCAAAAAACACTGCTGGGAACAAGTGTAGAAGTCTTCAAAAGAATCAGAAACACTGCTGGAAAAGTGTAGAATCTTCAAAAAAGGATCAGAAAATGTGGAACAAGTGTAAAGCCCTTAAAGAAGATATCAGAAACACTCCCCGGAAAAAGGGTTAAAAGTCTTCAAGAAGATTCGGGAAACAGCTGAACAAGTGTAGAAGTCTTCAAAAAGATTCAGAAACACGCGGAAAAAGTGTGAAGTCTTAAAGAAGATACAAAAACACTGGGAACAAGTTTTAAAAGTCTTCAAGAAGATCAAAAAACATGCGGAAAAAGTGTAAAAGTTTAAGAAGATTCGAAACACTGCTGGAAAATGTAGAAGTCTTCAAAAAGATACAGAAACACTGCTGGAACAAGGTAGAAGTTTAAAGAAGATATCAGAAACATGTAAACAAGTGTAGAAGTCTTCAAGAAGATATCAAAAAACACTGTGGAACAAGTGTAGAAGTCTTCAAGAAAATCAGAAACATGCGGGAACAAGTGTAGAAGTTTTCAAAAGGTTTCAGAAACATGCGGAAAAGTGTAGAAGTCTTCAAGAAGATATCAGAAACATGCGGAACAGTTAGAAGCTTCAAGAAGATATCAAAAAACACTGCGGAACAAGGGGTAGAAGTCTTAAGAAGATATCAGAAACCTCCTGGAAAAGTGTAAAAAGTCTTCAAGAAGATTAAAAAACACTGCGGGAACAAGTGTAGAAGTCTTCAAGAAGATATCAAAACACTGCTGGAACAAGTGTAGAAGTCTTCAAGAAGATATCAGAAACACTGCTGGAACAAGTTAGAGTCTTCAAAAGATATCGAAAACTGCTGGAAAATTGTAGAAGTCTTAAAGAAAATCAGAAACACTGCGGGAACAAGAGTAAAGTCTTAAAAAAAAAATTTTTCAAAACACTGGTGGAACAAGGGGAAAAAATCTTCAAGAAGATATCAGAAACCTGCTGGAAAAAGTGTAAAGTCTTAAAGAAGAAAACAAAACACTGCGGGGAACAATGTAAAAGTCTTAAAGAGAAAATGGACGATATCTTCACCAGGGCCAGAAAAAACCAGCTGAATGGATATGTGACGCGGCTTCGCACAACAGCCTGGTTGACCAGGCAACCCCAGACGACTTTCCCAGGGCCGGGGTCCGAGAGTAATTCTTGAACCTCATCAAAGGTTGTTGGGGGCCACTGGAAAAGCTTATTTTTATAATCCTTGAAATTCACCGACCCCTTGATGAACAACATTCTCATCAAAATTCTGGCTCATCAGCAAAACGAAAAAACCTATAAAGTTTTTTTTGTTGTGTTAGAAATAACATGGGAACATAGTGGGGGCGATACTGTGCCCTGAGGTACATAACAGTAGGGGGAGGTACTGTCCCCTGAGATACAGAACAGTATGGGACGATACTGTGCCCTGAGTACATGAACAGTAGGGGGCGAGAAAGTGCCCTGAGGTACAAAACAGTAGTGGGACGAGACTGTGCCCTGAAATACATAAAACGTATGGGACGAGTACTGTGCCCTGAGGTACATAACAGTAGGGGACGGTATTTGGTCCTGGGGGTACAGAACAGTAGGGGACAGACTGTCCCCTGAGGAGAAGAACAGTAGGGGGGAAAAGTACTGTCCCTGGGGTACATGAACAGTAGGGGGGAGGTACTGCCCGGGGATACATGAACATAGTGGACGAGTCTGTCCCCTGAGGTACATGACAGTATTTGGGGCTACGGCCCTGAGGTACATAAACGTATGGGACATACTGTCCCCCTGAGGAATGAACATAGGGGGAGAGTCTGTGCCCTGGGTACATGAACATAGGGGGACGAGAACTGTGCCCGGGGTCATGAACGTAGTGGGGGGAGTACTGTCCCGAGGTAAAAGAACATATGGGACGAGTACTGTCCCCTGATACATGAACAGTAGTGGGACGAGAAACTGTCCCTGAGGTACTAAGAACATAGTGGACGAGTACTTTTCCCTGAGGTACTTTAAACAGTAGTGGACGAGTACTGTGTCCGGGGGGTCATGAACATATGGCCCAGTACGTCCCCTGGGTACATAAGAAAACAGATTTTGGGGGGAGATATGTCCCCCTGAGGTACATGAACAGTATGGGACGAGTACTTTTTCCTGAGGTAAAAGAACTAGTGGGACAGTACGGGTTTTTCCGGGTACATGAACAGTAGTGGCCATACGTGCCTGAGTACATGAAGAACAGTAGGGGGACAGTATGTGCCCGGGTACATGAACAGTAGGGGGACAAAGTACTTGTCCAGGTACATAACAGATGGCCCATCGGGCCTGAGGTACATGAAAAACAGTATGGGAGAGTTGGCCCTGAGGTCATGAACAAAGGGGGGGAAAGTACTGGTCCTGGGTACATGAACGTAGTGTGCGAGAAAGTGTCCGAGTACATGAACATGGGGACCAGTACGTCCCCTGGGGTACATGAAGAACATTGGGGGACGAGACTGGCCCGAGGTCTGGACAGTAGGGGGACCAAAATGTGCCCTGAGGTACATGAAGAAAGTGGGACGAGTACTGGCCCGGGGGTTTCATAAACAGTAGTGGGGACGAGACTGTCCCCCTTGGGTACATGAACATAGGGGGAGAGTACTGTGTGAGGTACATGAACTTAGGGGACGAGTACTGTGCCCTGAGGTACATAACAGTAGTGGGGCGAGTATGTGCCCGGGGGTAAATGAACAGTAGGGGGCGGTACTGTGCCCTGGGGTAATAAACAGTAGGGGGACGAAAGTCCCTGGTAAACATAAAAACAGTAGGGGGACGAGTACTTGCCCTGAAAATGAACTTAGTGGGCAGTACTGTGCCCTGAGGTACAAAAACAGTAGGGGACGAGTACGGGGCCTGAGGTACATGAACAGTGTGGAGGGTACTTGCCCTGAGGAAAATTTGAACAGTAGGGGGGCGATCTGTGCCCTGATACAGAAATCAGTAGTGGGGGGAGTACGTGCCCGAGGTAATGAACAAATGGGAGGGAGTACTGTCCTGGGGTAGAAGAACAGTATGGGACAGTACGGCCCTGGGGTACATGAACATAGGGGGGAGTACTTCCCCTGGGGTAGAAGAACATATGGGACGAGTATTGTGCCCTGAGGTACATGAACAGTAGTGGGGCAGTATGGCCCTAGGTAGAAAACATGTGGGACAGTACGTCCCTGAGGACATGAACGTTGGGCCGAGTACGTCCCCGAGAGAAAACAGTAGGGGGACGTACTGTGCCCGGGGTTCTGAACAGAGTGGGGCGATTACGTGCCCTGGGGTAAAAAAAACATAGGGGGACAGTACTGTGCCCTGAGGACTAAAGATCAGTAGGGGGCGGATGGCCCGGGGTAGAAAAACAGTGTGGGGCGAGTACTGTCCCTGGGTACAGAAGAACAGTAGTGGGAGGGGTTACTGTGCCCTGGGAACTTTAAAACAGTAGGGGGACGATACTGTGCCTGAGGTACATGAACTTTGTGGCGCGATACTTGCCCGGGGGGGACATGAACATAGGGGGACGAGTATGTGCCCTGAGGTACATGAACATTTGGGGGGCGAGAAACTGTGCCCTGAGGTAAAGAACAGTAGGGGGACGAGTACTGTCCCCTGAGGTACATGAACAGTAGGGGGAGTACTGTCCCTGAGGTAAAGAACGTAGGGGGGAACGGTCGTCCCCTGAGGTACATGAAGTCATTAGGGGGGGGCGAGTAACTGTGCCCTGAGGTGAAGAACATAGTGGGGCAGTACTGGCCCTGAGGAAACTGAAAAACATAGGGGATGAGTTGTGCCCGGGGTACTAAAGAACAGTATGGGACGAGTACTGTGCCCTGGGGACATGAAAAAACAGTATTGGGACGAGTACTGTGCCCGAGGTCATGAACGTATGGGGCGATTTTCTGTGCCCTGAGGTCTTGAACATAGGGGGCAGACTGTGCCCTGAGGTACATGAACTATGGGGACGAGTACTGGGCCCTGAGGTAAAATGAACAGTGGGGGGCGGTACTGTCCCTGAGGTACATGAAAGTAGTGGGACAGTACTGTGCCCTGGTACAAAGAAAAGTAGTGGGGCAAGTTTGTGCCCTGAGGTACATGAACTATGGGCGAGTACTGTGCCCTGATAGAAAAAAATATGGGCAAGTACTGTGCCCTGGGACATAACAGTAGGGGGGACGAGACTGTGCCCTAGTACATAACAGTAGGGGGGACGGTACTGTGCCCTGAGGTACTAACATAGTGGGAGATACTGTGCCCTGAGGTCATGAACATAGGGGACGAGAAACTGTCCCCTGAGGTACATAAAGAACATTTGGGGGGCGGTTGTGCCCTGAGGACATAAGAACATTATTTGGGACGAGTACTGTCCCTGAGGTACATAACATTAGGGGGGGCGAGACTGTGCCTGGGACAAAACAGTAGGGGGCGAGAAACGGGCCCTGGGGTACATGAACGAGGGGGACAGTACTGTGCCCTGAGGTAATGAACAGTAGGGGCGGTACTGTGCCCTGGGGTACAAACGTATGGGGACGATACTGTGCCCTGAGTACATAAAAGAAAGTAGGGGGGGGCAAGTACTGTGCCCTGAGGTACATGAACAGTATGGGGCGATACTGGCCCTGGGTAGAAGAACATAGTGGGGCAATACTGTCCCTGAGGCGAAGTGGTGGGACGAGTACTGTGCCCTGAGGTACATGAACAGTAGTGGGACGAGTACTGTGCCCTGAGGTACATGAACAGTAGTGGGACGAGTACTGTGCCCTGAGGTACATGAACAGTAGTGGACGAGTACTGTGCCCTGAGGTACATGAAAAGTGGGGGGGGGACATACTTGCCCTGAGGTACATGAAGAGCAGTAGGGGGGCAGTACTTGCCCTAGTAATGAAAAAACAGTATTGGGGCAGTACGTCCCCTGAGGTCCCGAAGAACAGTAGGGGGGCGAGTCTGTGCCCGAGGTACATAAACGTAGGGGGCAAGTACTGTCCCTGAGGAAAAACAGTAGTGGGGCAGGAGTCCCCCTGATAATAACGTAGGGGACGAGTACTGTGCCCTGAGGTACATGAACAGTAGTGGGGCGAGTACTGTGCCCTGAGGTACATGAACAGTAGTGGGGCGAGTACTGTGCCCTGAGGTACAAGAACAGTAGTGGGCCGAGTACTGTCCCCTGGGGTACTGAACATTGTGTGGCGAGTACTGTCCCCCTGATACATGAACTTAGTGGGGCATACTGTGCCTGAGGTACATACAGTAGGGGGACAGTACGGGGCCCGAGGTACATGAACGTAGGGGGACGAGACTGTGCCCTGGGTACATGAACATAGTGGGAAGTACTCCCCCCTGAGTACAGAACAGTGTGGGGGAGTATGTGCCAGGTACATGAACTAGTGGGGCAGTATGTCCCCCGAGGTACAAAAACAGTAGTGGGACGAGTACGTCCCTGAGGTACATAAACAGTATGGGGGGAGTACTTTTGCCCTAGGTACATGAACAGTAGGGGGGCAGTACTGTCCCTGAGGTACATGAACATATGGGGCGATACGGGCCCCGGGGTAGAAGAACAGTATGGGACGATACGTGCCCTGAGGTAAAAGAACAGTAGGGGGGCGAGTACTTGCCCTGGGTACATGAACGGGTTGGGACGAGTTGTGCCCTGAGGTAGAAGAACAGTAGTGGGACGATACTGTCCCCCTGAGGTACATGAAAAAGTGGGGGGGTACTGTGCCCTGAGGTAGAAAACAGTAGGGGACATACTGTCCCTGGGGTACATGAACAGTAGTGGGGCGATACGGGCCCTGATAGAAGAACAGTAGTGGGCGAGTCTGTGCCCTGAGGTACATAAACAGTAGTGGGCGGGTACTTTCCCCTAGGTAGAAGAACAGTAGGGGAAAGAGACTGTGCCCTGAGTACAAAAATGTAGGGGGACGAGTACGTGCCCTGGGTACATGAACTTTGGGGGAACAGTATTGTGCCCTGAGGTCATGAACATATTGGGACGAGTACTGTCCCCTGAAACTGAACATTTTGGGGGGGCAGTACGGCCCTGAGGAAAAAGAACAGTAGTGTGACGAGTCTGTGCCCGAGGCAGAACAGTAGGGGGGCGAGTATGTGCCCTGGGGTACTAAAACAGTAGGGACAGTTCTGTGCCCTGATTACGAAGGTGTTTGTAAAAACCCCCCGGGTTTTTAAAAAAACACATAGTAAACACTGGGAAAATTAAA
Source organism: Cherax quadricarinatus (assembly GCF_026875155.1). Lineage (NCBI taxonomy): Eukaryota > Metazoa > Arthropoda > Malacostraca > Decapoda > Parastacidae > Cherax > Cherax quadricarinatus. Next base: position 24,087,632 of record NC_069484.1, on the reverse strand, counting down.
AACGTTTCGGCCCGGGGGTTTGGATCAAGGTCCCAGGACCGAAACACTTTACACCGCGCAGAGTCCTTGCCAGAAACCCCTAGATCCGTCAGTTGAAACACTAAGAAGATTTCTATAGGGGGTTTAAAAAAAGTGAATAATGTTTATGAAAGTGATAATGGTTTTTTTTTAAAGTGAATAAGGTTTATTAAAGTGAATAATGGTTTTAAAATAAATGAATAAGGTTTATTATAGGATTAAGGGTTTTATTAAAGTGAATAATGTTTTTTTTAAAGTGAATAATGGTTTTTAAAGTGAATAATGGTTTATGAATGAATAAGGGTTTTTGAAATGAAAATGGTTTATGAAAGTGAATAATGGTTTATGAAAGTGAATAATGGTTTATGAAAGTGAATAATGGTTTATGAAAGTGAATAATGGTTTATGAAAGTGAATAATGGTTTATTAAAGTGAATAATGGTTTATTAAAGTGAATAATGGTTTATTAAATGAAAAAGGGGTTTTTTTTAAAGTGAATAAGGTTTTTATTAAAGTAAAATAATGGTTTATTAAATGAATAGGTTTATTAAAGTGAAAATGGTTTTAAAATGAATAAGGGTTTATGAAAGTGAAAATGGTTTAAAAGTAAAAATGGTTTATGAAAGTGAATAAGGGTTTTTATGAAAGTGAATATGGTTTTGAAAGTGAATAATGGTTTATAAAATAAATAAGGGTTTATTAAATTGAATAATGGTTTTGAAAGGATAATGGTTTATAAAAATGAAAAAAATGGTTTATGAAAGTGAAAATGGTTTTTTAAAATAAATAATGGTTTATTAAAGTGAATAAGGGTTTATTAAAGTGAAAAAAATGGTTTTATTAAAGTGAATAAGGTTTAAAAAGTGAATAAGGTTTATTAAAGTAAAAGTTTATTAAAGTGAATAAGGTTTTATTAAAGTGAATTGGTTTATAAAGTGAATAATGGTTTATAAAAGTGAATAATGGTTTAGAAAGTGAATAATGGTTTATAAATGAAAAAAGGGTTTATAAAAGTGAAAAATGGTTTATTAAAATAAAATAAGGTTTATAAAAGGGGGAAAAATGGTTTTGAAAGTGAAATGGTTTATGAAATGAAAAATGGTTTATTAAAAGTGAAAAAAGGGTTTTTTAAAGTGAATAATGGTTTTTATTAAAGTGAATAAGGTTTATAAAATGAAAAATGGTTTTTTTGGGAAATAAGGTTTTTATTAAAGTGAATAAGGGTTTATTAAGTAATAATGGTTTTTAAAGTAAAAAAGGTTTTTTAAGTGAAAAATGGTTTATGAAATGAAAAAGGTTTTATTAAAGGAATAAGGGTTTTTATAAAAGTGAATAAGGTTTTTAAATGTGTTTTAATTCCGACACGGGGCAACACTGGGAAACTTGATTCGGGGAACGTTTCGCCAGCCAGGGGCTTCATCCAAAACAAGAAAAGGGTGGAAAAGGGGAGGATTTGAGGTAACAGTCCCCCTGCCTGGAGTGTTTCATCCATCACTTTGATAAAAATACGGGGGGTAACACTGCAGTAGGTAGAGTACACACCCCTTCTTGCCTCCACCTGACCTACTTTTCCCATTATTGCTCAACCTGACCTGACTTACCCATTACTTGCCTCACACCTGACCTGACTTACCCATTACTTGCCTCACACCTGACCTGACTCTCCAGGTTTGTGTTCTTGACTTCCTAGAACCCACGGCATGGGAAAAAATCGTCAGTAAAGCATCGCATTATATTGTATTTCCCTCTCTTACCATCCTGTTGGGATTTTGTATCATTTCTCTCCCTAATCTTATTTGTTCTGCCTCCTTATTTATCCCTTTATTACTTTTCTTTATTACTTCCCTATTCTTTCCTTCTGTAATATTGTAAATGTATTCGGTGTGATGCATAGATTCTAATCCTTGTGGATTTTTTTTGCATAGGGGTAACAGATGTTAGGTTGTGGTGTTGTGGGAGTTCGTGCAGAAGTTTCACAGGTGTTCTGTTGCAAGTTTTCGTACGTATGTGTGGCAGGTGTTGCAATTTTTCACGCATTAAACCCGTGCACTTTTTATGGCTTACAACGCTTTAGAGGAAGGGCAAGAGAAACCGTAAAATAGCATATCGGTAACAGAAAAACCCGTTCATTATGTAAAGATACAACCATTGTGTATATTGGAATGATCCAAAATTACTTCCTTGTAGTTTTTCGGTCCAATGAATTATTGTGGAATTTTGTTATCAAGTAGATGCACATTTTTTAGTTTAATATGTTTATTTTGCACCCCATACCCATCCTGTGGGGGGATCAAAAGATTACAAAGGGACTAATTGGTCCAGGGACTGGACTTCCAAAGTTTTATAGCTGAGGGAAGTTACAGAGGTAACGAATCACAAATTTCAAAGGAAGAACTCCAATTTACAAAGGTAATGAACTCACAAATTTTCAAAAGGGAAAGAACTCACAATTTACAAAGGTAAGAAAATCACAAATTACAAAGGTAATTTAACTCACAATTTACAAAGTAATGAACTCACATTTAAAAGGGAATAACTCAAATTTCAAAGAATGAACTCACAAATTACAAAGGGAAAGAACCCTTGGTTAGTACAGCATATTTCAAATATGTGTTTGGTTGTATAAACTTGACAGGTTTAGAGTTCAAAATATTTTTCATAACTTAAAGGGAAAACTATTTTTCATATAATACAGTGTGGTTTTTTTTGCAGGAAACAGTTTAACTTTATGTTGAAAAAAACGTATGTGGGGTTTGGTTTTGTCGGGTTGTTTTGTGGTGTTGTCACCCATGTTTAACTATAAAATGTATTCTCTTTTCCTCTTCTTCCCTTTTTTTCTGAAGATGGTGTGTAAGAACTAAAGTGCTCAGGTTTTATTTCTTATTTTTACTGTGGTAATTTTTTTTTCATATATTCGTGCATGTGTGTGACAGGTGTTGTTGATTTTAAATTTTTGCCACCGAAGTGGTTAGTGCATTGTGCACCTCATATCCATTCTGTGGATGGTAGTGGCTAGTTTATTGTGTACCTCATATCCATCCTGTGGATGGTAGTGGCTAGTTTATTGTGTACCTCATATCCATCCTGTGGATGGTAGTGGCTAGTTTATTGTGTACCTCACATCTATCTGTGGATGTTAGTGGCTAGTTTAATGTGTACCTCATATCCATCCTGTGGATGGTAGTGGCTAGTTTATTGTGTACCTCATATCCATCCTGTGATGTAGTGCTAGTTTATTGTGTACCTCATAATCCATCCTGTGGATGGTATGGCTAGTTTATTGTGTACCTCATATCCATCCTGTGGATGGTAGTGGCTAGTTTATTGTGTACCTCATATCCATTCTGTGGATGGTAGTGGCTAGTTTATTGTGTACCTCATATCCATTCTGTGGATGGTAGTGGCTAGTTTATTGTGTACCTCATATCCATTCTGTGGATGGTAGTGGCTAGTTTATTGTGTACCTCATATCCATCCTGTGGATGGTAGTTGCTAGTTTATTGTGTACCTCATATCCATCCTGTGGGTGGTATGGTGCTAGTTTATTGTGTACCTCATATCCATCCTGTGGATGGTAGTGGCTAGTTTATTGTGTACCTCATATCCATCCTGTGGATGGTAGTGGCTAGTTTATTGTGTACCTCATATCCATCCTGTGGATGGTAGTGGCTAGTTTATTGTGTACCTCATATCCATCCTGTGGATGGTAGTGGCTAGTTATTGTGTACTCATATCCATCCTGTGGATGGTAGTGGCTGTTTATTGTGTACCTCATATCCATCCTGTGGGATGGTAGTGGCTAGTTTATTGTGTACCTCATATCCATCCTGTGGATGGTAGTGGCTAGTTTATTGTGTACCTCATATCCATCCTGTGGATGGTAGTGGCTATTTTTATTGTGTACCTCTATATCCATCCTGTGGATGGTAGTGGCTAGTTTATTGTGTACCTCATATCCATCCTGTGGATGGTAGTGGCTAGTTTATTGTGTACCTCATATCCATCCTGTGGATGGTAGTGGCTAGTTTATTGTGTACCTCATATCCATCCTGTGGATGGTAGTGGCTAGTTTATTGTGTACCTCATATCCATCCTGTGGATGGTAGTGGCTAGTTTATTGTGTACCTCATATCCATCCTGTGGATGGTAGTACTACGGCTAGTTTATTGTGTACCTCATATCCATCCTGTGGATGGTAGTGGCTAGTTTATTGTGTACCTCATATCCATCCTGTGGATGGTAGTGGCTAGTTTATTGTGTACCTCATATCCATCCTGTGGATGGTAGTGCAAGAACATACGGATACACAATAGGCCTAGGAACTAGGCCCCAAAAGGGTTAACAGGAGAACATCTGGATTTATATCTTCAGTTCACTTATCTGTTACAAGCAAATTTAGGAAATTTTCTTAATATATCTGATATCTTATTTTTATTAATAAAATATCTCGACATATCACATACGGTATTATACTGTCACTTAGGTATTATACTGTCACATAGGTTATTATACTGTCATCTAGTCTATTATACTGCCCATCAAGTCACATAGGTTATTATACTGTCATCTAGTCGATTATACTGTCCATCATAGTCAGATGTTATTATACTGTCTATCTCTATATTCATTGTTGGTGTTGCAGGTGTTCGTGGATGTGACGTTGTCTTGTGAAGGCGGCCAGCAGTTGAGAGCACACAAGGTGGTTCTCGCAGCTTGTTCGCCCTATTTCCAGGCTGTGTTGCAGAACAACCCATGCAAACACCCCATCGTCATCCTGCCGCGGGACGTGGCCTTCGCGGACCTACGCGCCATTATCGAGTTCGTCTACCGCGGGGAGATCGACGTGGCTCAGGAACAGATCAATTCCCTCCTCGCGGCCGCAGACACACTCAAGATTAAGGGTCTGTGCGAGGTGGGTGACGACCCCACCCACGTACCTCCAGGTTTTACTGCCACGCCCTCCACTGCTTCATCGCGGCACAGTTCTACCTCTCACACGCCCACACGAGGCCGCCCACCATACACACGCGGGCGTTATAACACATCGTACCGACCTCGTGGCCGCCCTCCGTTATACGGGAAACACCGATATGAACGACCATCCCTCTCCACACCAGCCAGTCGTCGCACAGACCACGACCATCACGTAAGTTACAGTTATACTTGTTACGTTCATTTATTTGTTAGTAAAGAACACACAAGATATGGAAGCAAAGAACATGAACAATGCACATATAACCCGCATATAGAAGAGAGGAGCTTACCACGACGTTTCGGTCCTTCTTGGACGGACTTGTAAATGTTAGGAAAAAAGGACACAAGTGTAGCTAGGTTGTCGTAACATTTCCCTCTCCAGGAGCTTTGTAATGGCTTGACAAAGCTCCTGGAGAGCGAAACGTTGCGACAATAAAATGTCACATTAGTTGCACTTGTGTCCTTTTACCTAACATTGTGGGTAATTCTACCAAAATTAACACGGACTTGTAAATGGTTCAGAGTGGGGGGCGAAACGTCGTCTTAAGCTTTTCTCTCTCTCCTATGTCCGGGTTATTTGTGTAATATTGAAGCCTTTATTATTGGAAAACATTTCTCCTCGAGTTGTGCAACATTTGAGCACCTTTATTGTTGAAACGTTTCGCCATCCAGAGGCTTCTTCAGTCCGACGCGGAGAGAGGTGGAAGAGTTTGGGGTAATCGGTCCCTCAGCCTGGAGTCGATATGTTCAGTCCATCAGTCTTGGACTGAAGATATCAACTCCAGGCTGAGGGACTGATTACCTCAAACTCCTCATCTCCCACCATTCTCTGCATTGGACTGAAGAAGCCACTGGCTGGCGAAACGTTTCCAGAACAAAGACACATGTTGCACAAGTGCCTCATCAATCTCTATCAAATCTTTGCATAACTCTTGTCTGTTGTATTTACATATATTTCCTCATGTTTCACTTATGGATGAGATGTGTAGTACTTGGGTATCTTCATCGTGGGCGAAACGTTTCGGATACCCAGGTGTTGCACGTGTTTCTTATTAAATTTCCGTCATTTTAAACCATTAATAACGTTTTGCCCACAATAGTAAAGAAGATATACACGTAGAACAAACTTTAATTACAATAACGTTTCGCTGTGAGCAGAGTTTTATCACTGAGCGAAACATTGCCCATATAAAAACCTCTGAACGTGTAGTTTTCTCTATTTCCTTTAGGTTAGGTTAGGTTAGTTAAGGTTTGTCAAGAAACAGGACAAGTCTTTCCTGATTCCTGACGCGGGTCTTAGTTATATGATGACCCAGAGCTGGAGTTTTTGGTCATCTGACCAAGGCCTTCCGCTGGCTTACCCCACCACACCTTTAACAATTAAGATTAAGTGTTATTCTCCCTAATTTCCCTCAAAGCATGCCTTTATACATTGGAAGAGTTTTTGATCTGAGGAAGTGGAGCTTTTTTTCTTTCTGCCTTTACCTCGGATGAAACCTGATTATCTTACACACACACACACACACACACACACACACACACACACACACACACACACACACACACACACACACACACACACACACACACAACACACACACAGGACCCTGTACACTGTGTACGTTAGGCCCATATTGGAATATGCAGCACCAGTTTGGAACCCTCGCCTAGCCAAGCATGTAAGGAAACTAGAGAAAGTGCCAAGGTTTGCAACAAGACTAGTCCCGAAGATAAGGGGTACGTCCTACGAGGAGAGGTTAAGGGAAATCAACCTGACGACGCTGGAAGACAGGAGAGTTAGGGTGGATATGATAACGACATATAAAATACTGAGAGGTATAGACAAGGAGGACAAAGACAGGATATTCCAGAGGTGGGACACAGCTACGAGGGGTCACAATTGGAAGCTGATGACTCAGATGAATCACAGGGACGTTAGGAAGTATTTCTTCAGTCACAGAGTTGTCAGGAAGTGGAATACCCTGGGTAGTGATGTAGTGGAGGCAGGATCCATACATAGCTTTAAGAAGAGGTATGATAAAGCTCACGGAGCGGGAAGAGTGACCGGGTAGCGGCCAGGTGAAGAGGCGGGGCCAGGAGTTGTGAATCGACCCCCGCAACCACAACTACATATATGTGTGTGTACTCACCTAATTGTGGTTGCAGGGGTCGAGACTCAGCTTCTGGCCCCGCCTCTTCACTGGTCGCTACTAGGTGCTCTCCCTCTCTGCTTCCTGAGCTTTGTCGTACCTCTTCTTAAAGCTATGTATGGTTCCTGCCTCCACTACTTCACTTTCTAGGCTATTCCACTTCCTGACCACTCTATGACTGAAGAAATACTTCCTAACGTCCCTGTGACTCGTCTGAGTCTTCAGCTTCCAGTTGTGATCCCTTGTTTCTGTGTCCCCTCTCTGGAACATCCTATCTCTGTCCACCTTGTCTATTCCCCGCAGTATCTTGTATGTCGTTATCATGTCTCCCTTAACCCTTCTGTCCTCCAGTGTCGTCAGTCCGATTTCCCTCAACCTTTCCTCGTACGACATTCCCTTGAGCTCTGGGACTAGCCTTGTTGCAAACCTTTGTACTTTCTCTAACTTCTTGACGTGCTTGACCAGGTGTGGGTTCCAGACTGGTGCTGCATACTCCAGTATGGGCCTAACATACACAGTATACAGTGTCTTGAACGATTCCTTATTAAGGTATCGGAACGCTATTCTCAGGTTTGCCAGGCGCCCGTATGCTTCAGCAGTTATTTGGTTGATGTGTGCCTCCGATGACGTGCTCGGTGTTATGGTCACCCCAAGATCTTTCTCCCTGAGTGAGGTCTGTAGTCTTTGTCCACCTAGCCTATACTCTGTCTGCGGTCTTCTTTGCCCCTCCCCAATCTTCATGACTTTGCATTTGGTAGGGTTGAATTCGAGAAGCCAGTTTTTGGACCACATGTCCAGCCTGTCCAGGTCTCTTTGCAGTCCTGCCCCATCCTCATCCGATTTAATTCTTCTCATCAGCTTCACATCATCTGCGAATGGGGACACTTCAGAGTCTATTCCTTCCATCATGTCGTTCGCATATGTCAAAAATAGCACTGGTCCTAGAACTGACCCCTGTTGGACCCCGCTCGTCACAGGCGCCCACTGTGATACCTCTTCACATACCATGACTCGTTGTTGCCTCCCTGTCAGTTATTCCCTGATCCATTGCAGTGCCCTCCCTGTTATATGCACCTGATCCTCCAGCTTCTGCACTAATCTCTTGTGAGGAACTGTGTCAAAGGCCTTCCTGCAGTCTAGGAAAATGCAATCAACCCACCCCTCTCTCTCGTGTCTTACTTCTGTTACCTTGTCATAAAACTCCAGAAGGTTTGTGACACAGGATTTGCCTTCCATGAACCCATGCTGGTTTTCATTTATAATCTTGTTCCGTTCCAGGTGTTCCACCACTCTCCTGATAATCTTCTCCATGACTTTGCACACAATACATGTCAGAGACACGGGTCTGTAGTTTAGTGCCTCATTTCTGTTTCCTTTCTTAAATATGGGGACTACATTTACTGTCTTCCATGTGTGTGTGTGTGTGTGTGTGTGTGTGTGTGTGTGTGTGTGTGTGTGTGTGTGTGTGTGTGTGGTGTGTGTGTGTATTTTATGTGTGTGTGTGTGTGTGTGTGTGTGTGTGTGTGTGTGTGTGTGTGTGTGTGTGTGTGTGTGTGTGTGTGTGTCTGTGTGTGTGTGTCGTGCCAAATATGTAAGACTTGCGATTTTATCTTAAATAGCAACGCTCTTCTTGACAAATAAGGGAAGCGAAATTTTGTGGATGCACTAATTTCGCAAAAATCATTCTGAACCTAACGAAAAAAAATGTTTCGTTGTGTTTGTTTATTATTAAATTACTTTAAACTTATCTAAAATATATTTAGTTGGATTAGGCTAAATTAAATTGCGCTTGTTATAATGAGGTTAGGTAAGTTTTCTAAGGTTCTTTTGGTACAAAATTATTAATTTTTACATTAACATAAATGAAAAATATATATCTTTAAACCTATAAGAATTTTTTTTAGAACGGAAATATTTTTAAACGAGTTCTTGCTAAGTGACCAGTATTTAGATAAGGGTAAAGATATGGGCATTTATGGATTTGGAAAAGGCGTATGACAGGGTGGATAGCGGGGCGATGTGGCAGATGTTGCAGATGTATGGAACAGGAGGTAGGTTACTGAAAGCAGTTAAGAGTTTTTACGAGGATAGCGAGGCTCAGAGTATGTAGGAGAGAGGGAGATTATTTCCCAGTTAAAGTAGGCCTTCGACAGGGATGTGTGATGTCAACGTGGTTGTTCAATATATTTGTAGATGGAGTAGTAAGAGAAGTGAATGTTCATGTGCTGGCAGGAGGTGTGGAGTTAAAAGATAATCAGACACAAGGTGAGAGTTGTCACAGTTGCTCTTTGCTGATGACGCGGTGCTTTTGGGAGATTCTGAAGAGAAGTTGCAGAGGTTGGTGGATGATTTGGTAGGGTGTGTAAAATAAAGAAATTAAAAGTGAATATAGGAAAGGGTAAGGTGATGAGGATAAAAAAAAAAGGCAACAGAAGATTGGATATCGGATTGGAGGGAGTATGGAGGAGGTGAATGTGTTCAGATATTTGGGAGTGGACGTGTCAGCAGATGTGACTATGAAGGATGAGGTGAATCATAGAATTGACGAGGGAAAAAGGTGAGTGGTGCACTGAGGAGTCTGTTGAGACGAGAGTATAGTTATACCAACACTGTTCTATGGGTGTGAGACATGGGTGGTGAATGTTGCAACAAGGGGAAGACTGAGGCAGTGGAAGTGTCATGTCTGAAGGTAATGTGTGGTGTTAATATAATGCAGAGAATCCATAATTTGGAGATTAGAACTGTATGACCTTTATCGGTTTAGCGCTTTCTTTGGTTATAATAATTGGAGATTAGGAGGAGTTGCGGGATTACCAAAACTATTGTCCAGAGGGCTGAGGAGGGGTTGTTGAGATAGTTTGGACATGTAGAGAGAATGGAATGAAATAGAATGACTTCAAGAGTGTATAAATCTGTAGTGGAGGGAAGGCGGGTAGGGGTTGGCCTAGGAAAGTTGGAGGGAGGGGGTAAAGGAGGTTTTGTGTGCGAGGGGCTTGGACTTCCAGCAAGCATGCGTGAGCATGTTAGGTAGAAGCAAATGGAGACAAATGGTTTTTAGGACTTGACGTGCTGTTGGAGTGTGAGAAAAGTAACATTTTGAAGGGATTCAGGGAAACCGGCAGGCCGGACTTGAGTCTTGTAGATGGGAAGTACAGTGTTGCACTCTGAAGGAGGAGTGTTAATGTTGCAGTTTTATAACTGTAGTATAAGCGCGCCTCTGGCAAGACAGTGATGGAGTGAATGATGAAAGTTTTTCTTTTTCGGGCCACCCTGCCTTGGTGGGAAACGGTCGGTGTGTTAATCAAAAAAATGTGCGTGTGCTCATCTATTTGTGGTTGTAGGGGATGTCGAGACAGCTCCTGGACCCGCCTTTTCACAGATCGCTACTAGGTCCTCTCTCTGCCTGCTTCATGAGCTTTATCATACCTCGTCTTAAAACTATGTATGGTTCCTACCTCCACTGCGTCACTTGCAAGACTATTCCACTTCTTGACATCTCTGTTACTGAAGAAATATTTCCTAACATCTCTTTGACTCATCTGACTTCAACTTCTATTTGTGACCCCTTGTTTCTGTGTTCCATCTCTGGAACAACCTGTCTCTGTCCACCTTGTTAATTCCTCGCAGTATATTGTATGTCGTTATCACGTGTTCCTTAACCCTCCTGTCCTCCAGTGTCGTCAGGCTGATTTCCCTTAACCTTTCTTCGTAAGACATTCCCATTAGCTCTGGAACTAGCCTTGTTGCAAACCTTTACACTTTCTCTAATTTCGTGACGATTTTGACCAGGTGTGAGTTCCAAACTGGTGCTGCATACTCCAGTATGGGCCTGACGTACACGGTGTACAGAGTCTTGAACGATTCCTTACTGGGGTATCGGAACGCTATTCTCAGGTTTGCCAGGCGCCCATATGATGCAGCAGTTATCTGGTTGATGTGTGCCTCATGACATGTACTCACCCTACGATTCTTTTCCTTGAGTGAGCTTTGCAGTCTTTGGCCACCTAGCCTATACTCTGTGGTCTTCATTGCCCTACCCCGATCTTCATGACTTTGCATTTGGCGGGGTTAAATTCGAGGAGCCAGTTGCTGGATCAAGCTTCCAGCTTGTCCCGGTCTCTTTGTAGTAATGCCTGATCCTCATTAGATTTAATTATCCTCATTAACTTCACATCATCTGCAAACAGGGATACTTCTGATTCTATCCTTTCCGTCATGTCATTCACATACACCAAACATAGCACTGGTCCTAGGACTGACCTCTGTGGAACCCCGCTCGTGACAGGCGTTAACTCGGATACCTCGTCAAGTACCATAACTCGTTGTCTCCCTGTCAGATATTCTTTGATCCATTGCAGTGCCCTTCCTGTTATATGTGCCTGTGTGTGTGTGTGTGTGTGTGTGTGTGTGTGTGTGTGTGTGTGTGTGTGTGTGTGTGTGTGTGTGTGTGTGTGTGTGTGTGTGTTATAAGGGATATAACTATTAACAGTTCTGTTTGTTAGCGGAAGCAGTATGAGTGTCATATATCTGTGACCAGTCTCTGTCAGTAATACTTGTATGTATACATATGTACACATACCACACAGGTATATGTCAGTAATTTATATACTGGTGTAGAATGGGTGTGTGTGTGTGTATATATTTATATATATATGTCGTGCCGAATAGGCAGAACTTGCGATCTTGGCTTAAATAGCAACGTTCATCTTGCCATATAGGACAAGCGAAAGTTTTTGTATGCAATAATTTCGCCGAAATCATTCTGAACCTAAAGAAAAAAATATATTTCACTGCGTTTGTTAGTATTAAATTATTGTAAACAAATCTGAAATATATTTATTTGGGTTAGGCTAAAATAAATTGTTCTTGTTATAATAAGGTTAGGTAAGTTTTCTAAGATTATTTTGGAGCAAAATTAAAAGTTTTTACATTAACATTATTGAAAATTATATATCTTTAATCGTATAAGAGAAAATTTTAGAAAGTACTTAATTTTAAATGAGTTCTTGCTAATTGACCAGTTTTACATATTCGGCACGACATATATATATATATATATATATATATATATATATATATATATATTTTGTGTGGTGTGTGTGTGTGGTGTGTGTGTGTGTGTGTGTTTTGTGTGTGTGTGTGTTACTGATATTTCAAAAAAAATTAATAGTGGTTGGTTGCCGGTTCAACCAGGCTGTTGCTATCAGAGATCCATCACGGTCTGGTTTCGCTCTTTCTCTCTTTTCGTGTCTCTACAATTTACCAGCCAGATGAACCTGGACCAGTAACACCAGCAGTAGCGACCTGGTTGACCAGACAGACCTGGATAAGGACCACCAACAGGAACAACCTTGTTGACTAATCAAGCTGGGTCCAGGACCACCAGCAGCAACAACCTGGTTGAGCAGACACGCCTGGTTCAGGAACACCAGCAACAACATCCTGGTTGACCAGACACGCCTGGTCCAGGACCACCAGTAGCAACAACCTGGACCAGGACCACCAGTAACCTGGACCAGCTACACCATCAGTAACAACCTGGACCAGAACCACCAATAACCTGGACCAGGACAAGCACCAGGAACAACCTGGACCAGTAACAACCTGGACCGGGACCACCAGTAGCAACCTAGACCAGAACCACCAGTAACAACCTGGACCAGGACCACCATCAGTAACAACTTCGACCAGGACCAAGAGTAAAAACCTGGACCAGGAAGACCAGTAACAACCTGCACCAGGACCAACACCAGTAACAACCTGGACCAGGACCACCACCAGTAACAACCTGGACCAGCCCACCACCAGTAACAACCTGGACCACCACCACCAGTAACAACCTGACAGGACCAACACATAACAACCTGCAGGACCACCACCAGTAAAAACCCTGGACCAGGCACCACCAGTAACAACCTGGACCAGCATCACCAGTAACAACCCTGGATCACCCCCAAATAACAACCTGGACCAGCACCACCATGCAACAACCGGGCCAGACACCAGTACGGACCAGCACAGCAGTAACAACCTGGACCAGAACCACCAATAACACCTGGACCAGACAACACCATAATAACCGGGAAACCACCACCAGAAAGCAACCTGACCAGCACCACCAGTAACAACCTGGCCCCACCCCCAAACCCCCAAACCAAGTAACAAACCTGACCAGAGACCAGTAACAACCTGGACCAGCACACACCAGTAACAACCTGGACCAGCACCACCAGTAACAACCTGGACCAGCACCACCAGTAACAACCTGGACCAACCACCACCAGTAACAACCTGGACCAGCCACCACCAGTAACAACCTGGACCACCACCACCAGTAACAACCTGGACCAGCATCACCAGTAACAACCTGGACCACCACCACCAGTAACAACCTGGACCACCACCACCAGTAACAACCTGGACCAGCACCACCAGTAACAACCTGGACCAGCACCACCAGTAACAACCTGGACCAGCACCACCAGTAACAACCTGGACCACCACCACCAGTAAACCTGGCCCAGCCACCACCACCACAGTAACAACCTGGACCACACCACCAGTAACAACCTGGACCAGCCACCACCAGTAACAACCTGGACCACCACCACCAGTAACAACCTGGGCCAGCACCACAGTAACAACCTGGAACCACCACCAGTATCAACCTGGGCCACACCACCAGTAACAACCTGGACCAACCACCACCAGTAACAACCTGGACCAGTATCACCAGTAACAACCGGACCACCACCAGTAACAACCTGGACCAGCACCATCATAACAACCTGACCAGCACCACCAGTAACCTGGACCAACACCACCAGTAACAACCTGGGACCAAACCAACCACCAGTAACAACCTGGACCACCACCACCAGTAACAACCTGGACCACCACCACCAGTAAAAATCCTGACCACCACCACCAGTAACAACTGGCCCAAAGTAACAACCTGGACCAGCACCACCAGAAAGCAACCGGGACCAGCACCACCAGTAACAACCTGGACCACACCCCCAGTAACAACCTGGACCAACACCACAGAAAACAACCTGGACCAGCGCCACCAGTAACAACCTGGACCAGCCACCACCAGTAACAACCTGGACCACCACCACCAGTAACAACCTGACCACCACCACCATAACACCTGGACCACCACCACCACTACCAGTAACAACCTGGACCAGTACCACCAGTAACAACCTGGACCAGCACCACCAGTAACAACCTGGACCAGCACCACCAGTAATAACCTGGACCACCACCACCAATAACCTGGACCACCACCACCAGTAACAACCTGGACCACCACCACCAGTAACAACCTGGACCACCACCACCAGTAACAACCTGGACAACCACCACCAGTAACAACCTGGACCAGTAACCTGGACCAGCATCACCAGTAACAACCTGGACCACCACCACCAGTAACAACCTGGGCCACCACCACCAGTAACAACCTGGACCAGCACCACCAGTAACAATCCTGGACCAGCACACCAGTAACAACCTGGACCACCCCCACCAGTAACAACCTGGACCACACACCAGTAACAACCTGGACCACCACCACCAGTAACATCCTGGACCACCACCACAGTAACAACCTGACCACCACCACCAGTAAAAACCCTTGGACCAGCGCCACCAGTAACAACCGGGAAACCACCACCACCAGTAACAACCTGGCCCAGCCACCAGTAACAACCTGGACCACCACCACCAGTAACAACCTGGACCACCACCACCAGTAACAACCTGGACCACCACCACCAGTAACAACCTGGACCCACCACAGTAAAACCTGGACCAGCACCACCAGTAACAACCTGGACCACACCACCAGTAAAAACCCCTGGACCAGCACCACCAGTTAACACCTGGACCCACCAGTAACAACCTGGACAGACCACCAGTAACAACCTGGACCAGCACCACCAGTAACAACCTGGACCACCACCACCAGTAACAACCTGGACCAGCACCACCAGTAACAACCTGGACCAGCACCAGTAACAACCTGGACCACCACCACCAGTAACAACCTGGACCAGCACCACCAGTAACAACCTGGACCACCACCACCAGTAAAAACCTGGACCGCCACCAGTAACAACCTGGACCAGCACCACCAGTAACAACCTGGACCACCACCACCAGTAACAACCTGGACCAGCACCACCAGTAACAACCTGGACCACACCAGTAACAACCTGGACCACCACCAGAAAACAACCTGGACCACCCACCACCAGTAACAACCTGGACCAGCACCACCAGTAACAACCTGGACCACCACCAGTAACAACCTGGACCACCACCAGTAACAACCTGGACCACCACCACCAGTAACAACCTGGACCACCACCACCAGTAACAACCTGGACCACCACCCATAATAACCTGACCAGCACCACCAGTAACAACCTGGACCACACCACCAGCCCCAAAACAACCTGGACCACCACCACCAGTAACAACCTGGACCAGCACCACCAGTAACAACCTGGACCACCACCACCAGTAACAACCTGGACCACCCCCACCAGTAACAACCTGGACCACCACCACCAGTAACAACCTGGACCAGCACCACCAGTAACAACCTGGACCAGCACCACAGTAAAAACCCTGGACCAGCACCACCAGTAACAACCTGGACCACCACCACCAGTAAACCTGGACCCACCACCAGTAACAACCTGGACCACCACCAGTAACAACCTGGACCACCACCACCAGTAACAACCTGGACCACCACCACCAGTAACAACCTGGACCACACCACCAGTAACAACCTGGACCAGCACCACCAGTAACAACCTGGACCACCACCACCAGTAACAACCTGGACCACCACCACCAGTAACAACCTGGGCCACCACCACCACCACCAGTAACAACCTGGACCACCACCACCAGTAACAACCTGGACCACCACCACCAGTAACAACCTGGACCACCACCACCAGTAACAACCTGGACCAGCACCACCAGTAACAACCTGGACCACCACCACCAGTAACAACCTGGACCACCACCAGTAACAACCTGGACCAGCACCACCAGTAACAACCTGGACCAGCACCACCAGTAACAACCTGGACCACCACCACCAGTAACAACCTGGACCAGCACCACCAGTAACAACCTGGACCAGCACCACCAGTAACAACCTGGACCAGCACCACCAGTAACAACCTGGACCACCACCACCAGTAACAACCTGGACCACCACCACCAGTAACAACCTGGACCACCACCAGTAACAACCTGGACCACCACCACCAGTAACAACCTGGACCACCACCACCAGTAACAACCTGGACCACCACCACCAGTAACAACGTGGACCACCACCACTAGTAACAACGTGGAACACCACCACCAGTAACAACCTGGACCAGCACCACCAGTAACAACCTGGACCAGCACCACCAGTAACAACCTGGACCAGCACCACCAGTAACAACCTGGACCACCACCACCAGTAACAACCTGGACCACCACCACCAGTAACACCTGGACCACACCACCAGTACAACCTGGACCAGCACCACCAGTAACAACCTGGCCCACCACCACCAGTAACAACCTGGACCACCACCACCAGTAACAACGTGGACCACCACCACTAGTAACAACCTGGACCATCACCACCAGTAACAACCTGGACCACCACCACCAGTAACAACCTGGACCAGCACCATCAGTAACAACCTGGACCAGCACCACCAGTAACAACCTGGACCAGCACCACCAGTAACAACGTGGACCACCACAACTAGTAACAACGTGGAACACCACCACCAGTAACAACCTGGACCAGCACCACCAGTAACAACCTGGACCAGCACCACCAGTAACAACCTGGACCAGCACCACCAGTAACAACCTGGACCCACCACCAGTAACAACCTGGACCACCACCACCAGTAACAACCTGGACCACCACCACCAGTAGCAACCTGGACCAGCACCACCAGTAACAACCTGGACCACCACCACCAGTAACAACCTGGACCACCACCACCAGTAACAACGTGGACCACCACCACTAGTAACAACCTGGACCATCACCACCAGTAACAACCTGGACCACCACCACCAGTAACAACCTGGACCAGCACCATCAGTAACAACCTGGACCAGCACCACCAGTAACAACCTGGACCAGCACCACCAGTAACAACCTGGACCAGCACCACCAGTAACAACCTGGACCACCACCACCAGTAACAACCTGGACCACCACCACTAGTAACAACCTGGACCATCACCACCAGTAACAACCTGGACCACCACCACCAGTAACAACCTGGACCACCACCACCAGTAACAACGTGGACCATCACCACCAGTAACAACCTGGACCATCACCACCAGTAACAACCTGGACCACCACCACCAGTAACAACGTGGACCATCACCACCAGTAACAACCTGGACCATCACCACCAGTAACAACCTGGACCACCACCACCAGTAACAACGTGGACCACCACCACTAGTAACAACCTGGACCATCACCACCAGTAACAACCTGGACCACCACCACCAGTAACAACCTGGACCACCACCACCAGTAACAACGTGGACCACCACCACTAGTAACAACCTGGACCACCACCACCAGTAACAACCTGGACCACCACCACCAGTAACAACGTGGACCACCACCACTAGTAACAACCTGGACCATCACCACCAGTAACAACCTGGACCAGCACCACCAGTAAAAACTTGAACCCCGTCCAGGTGTTTTATAGTCTCCATATCCTTGACTATAAGAATTTTTCTGACTGGAAAAAAAAACTTGCAAATCAAGTGAAATCACTTGATTAATAAATTGGTGAGTTGCGCAAGAAAGTGACCTTGCTGCAACAGTCTGATTGATCACAAGGTGATGCAGTGTTTTAAAAATTGAGGTTGGAGAGTTGAAGGAGGAGGTCTTGCTTCTCCAGGAGGAGATTAGGAGGCTGAAGGTCCCCGTCAATGGGTCTGGGAGAGAGTGTGAGGTGGCTGGAGTTGTGTGGAATGAGGCTTCTAGCAGTGAGGTGCAGTCTGTCTCTCGCTGTGAGGAGGCTGTAGTTGGGGAGGTAGCAACGGCTACCAGCAGTGAGGTGCAGCCCAGCACCTGCTACAAGTGGCGAGTGGTTCACAGTAATGGGAGGCGCGTCAGAGTAAGGAAAGTTAAGAGTGAAGATCTGAAGGTAGGACATCGCTTCTCTGTTCTTCAGGATGAATGTACTTCAGTGGCCAGTGAAGGTAAGGGTACTACTGCCCCTGCTAATGGAGGTAAGCGCATTCTTGTGGTTGGTGACTCTCAGGTAAGATATATTGACCGTGCTTTTTGTAATAGGAATAAGAAGATGAGAGATAGAGTGTGCATCCCTGGAGCTGGTGTTGGGGACATTGTCAACAGGCTGGATAATATCATGTCAGGTAATGGGAACAAGCCCATTATCTGTCTCAGTGCTGGTGGAAATGATATTGGGAAGGGTAGGAGAGAAGAGCTGCTAGATAAGTACAGGTCAGCTATAGATTTCATTAAGTCTAAGGGAGGGATCCCAATCATATGTAGCATCTTGCCTAGAAGGGAGTAGGAAATGAATGGTTGTCTAGGGCAATTGGTGTAAAGTGCTGGCTAGACAGATACTGCAAGGAACTTGCAATCCCATTCATTGACAACTGGAACAACTTTTATGGCAAACATGATATGTAGCAGGGATGGGGTACATCTCTCTGGGGCTGGGTGGTAGCACTTGCAGACTCGATTGAGAAGGCCATTGGTGAAATGCCTATGATTTTAAACTGATGGAAGATAGAGGTATGGTTGTGTGTGGGAAACAAGCAGGTTGCAACACTTGGGTTGGAAACAGTAAATGTATAAAAGGCATCAGCATGAAGTTATAAATAAAGACAATAGATCAGGTCAGCAAACAAAGGGGGACAGCAGAGGGCAGCAAGGGACTAGCTCCCTTAAGGTTTACTATACTAATAGCAGGAGTGTAAGAAATAAGATAGATGAGCTAAGATTAATTGCAAGTGCAGGAAACATAGATATTATTGCTATAAACAGAGACCTGGCTCAATCTGAAAGATAGAGAGATGCCCTCTGAATGTCACATACAAGGCTATAAATTATCCACACTGACAGGGTCAACAGAAAGGTGGTGGAGTAGCGATGTATGCCAGAGACAATTTAAATTGTTGTGTTAGACAAGATATAAAATTAGAAGTGTCAGCCACTGAATCTGTTTGTTACAGCTTCTCGAGGGCCGAGAAAAACTAATTTTGGGTGTGATTTACAGGGCCCCAAATCTTGATAGGGAGTGCAGTAAACTTCTATGGGACGAAATTCGTAAGGCAATCTACATACGAAAATGTTGTGCTAATGGGAGATTTCAACTATAGACAGATTGACTGGAGCAATTTGACAGGAAATTTTGAGTCAGGTGACTTTCTTGATACGATCCAGGATTGTTTTTTAAAACAGTTTGTGACAGAGCCAACTAGGGGAAATAACCTCCTTGACTTGGTTCTTGCCAGTAGGGAAACACTAATTAATAATCTTGAGGTTAATGATGACTTGGGGAAAGTGATCACAAATCACTCAGTTTAATATATCATGGAATTCCCCTAATAATGGCAATCAAGTCTCCGTCCCTGACTTTCGCTTGGCTGATTTCATAGGACTGAAAAATTACTTAGGTGGGCTGAACTGGAATGACCTGACTAAGGGTCAGGTAGGTGGTGATGGTTGCCGATATGATGCTTTCCAGGGCATAGTTCTAGCTGCTCAGTCAAATTATGTTCCAAATAGGGAAATCAGATCAACAAAAATGGGTCCAAATGGATGAACAATAGATTAAAATATCTGATTGTCAAAAGAGAGGCACATATAGGCAAATCAAAAGAGGAGAGGGGCAATTAATAAATCGTATATTCAGTTAAAGAGAGAAATAAAAAAAGGGAATTAGAAAAGCAAAAAGAGATTATGAGGTTAAAGTTGCAAGAGAATCGAAAAACTAAACCCAAAAGGATTCTTTCAGGGATACAGAAGTAAGATCAGGGAAAAAGATAGGCCCACTCAAAAGTTCCTCGGGTCAGCTCACTGACAGTGATAAGGAAATGTGTAGAATTTTTAACACATACTTCCTCTCAGTTTTTACACAGAGGATACCAGCGATATTTTCCCGTAATGATAAATTATGTAGAACAGGACGATAATAAACTGTGCACGATTAGGGTCACAAGTGACATGGTCCTTAGGCAAATAGATAAATTAAAACCTAACAAAACCCCAGGGCCCTGATGAACTGTATGCAAGGGTTCT
Organism: Cherax quadricarinatus; assembly: GCF_026875155.1. NCBI lineage: Eukaryota > Metazoa > Arthropoda > Malacostraca > Decapoda > Parastacidae > Cherax > Cherax quadricarinatus. The sequence goes on along the minus strand of NC_069484.1, from coordinate 24,067,142 downwards.
AAAGGAATGTAAAGGGAGCTTAGACACCTTTGGCTAATCTTTTCAACATATCACTACAACTGGCTTGGTGGGCCCGATAAGTGGAAAATGGCAAATGTTGATACCTATTTTCAAAACAGGTGACAGGTCCTTACTCGAACTATAACCAATAACCTAACCTCCATAGTGGGAAATTTATGGAATCAATAATTGCCGAGCAGTTCGTACCACCTTTAAAAGCATAAAAAAATTAATCAACGAAACTCAGGCTGGTTTTACAAAGGGCGTTCCGCCTTACGAATTTATTAACTTTTTTCACTAAGGTATTTGAGGAGGTAGATCATGGTAATGAATATGATATTGTGTATATGGACTTCAGTAAGGCTTTTGGGCAGGGTCCCACATCAGAGAACTATTGAGGAAAATTAAAGCACATGGAATAGGAGGAGAAATTTTTTCCTGGATAGAGGCATGGTTGACAAATAGGCAGCAGAGAGTTTACATAAATGGGGAGAAATCAGAGTGGGGAAGCGTCACGAGCGGTGTTCCACAGGGGTCAGTGTTGGGCGCCCCTGCTGTTCACAATCTACATAAACGACATAGATGAGGGCATAAGAGCGACATCGGCAAGTTTGCCGATGACACCAAAATAGGCCGTCGAATTCATTCTGACGAGGACATTCGAGCACTCCAGGAAGATTTGAATAGACTGATGCAGTGGTCGGAGAAGTGGCAGAATGCAGTTTAATATAGACAAATGCAAAGTTCTAAATGTTGGACAAGACAATAACCATGCCACATATAAACTAAATAATGTAGATCTTAATATTACGGATTGCGAAAAAGATTTAGGAGTTCTGGTTAGCAGTAATCTGAAACCAAGACAACAGTGCATAAGTGTTCGCAATAAAGCTAATAGAATCCTGGCTTCATATCAAGAAGCATAAATAATAGGAGTCCTCAGGTTGTTCTTCAACTCTATATATCCTTGGTTAGGCCTCATTTAGATATGCTGCACAGTTTTGGTCACCGTATTACAGAATGGATATAAATTCTCTGGAAAATGTACAAAGGAGGATGACAAAGTTGATCCCATGTATCAGAAACCTTCCCTATGAGGATAGACTAAGGGCCCTGAAACTGCACTCTCTAGAAAGACGTAGAATTAGGGGGGATATGATTGAGGTGTATAAATGGAAGACAGGAATAAATAAAGGGGATGTAAATAGTTGTGCTGAAAATATCTAGCCTAGACAGGACTCGCAGCAATGGTTTTAAGTTGGAAAAATTCAGATTCAGGAAGGATATAGAAAGTACTGGTTTGGTAATAAGAGTTGTGGATGAGTGGAACAAACTCCCGAGTACAGTTATTGAGGCCAGAACGTTGTGTAGCTTTAAAAATAAGTTGGATAAATACATGAGTAGATGTGGGTGGGTGCGAGTTGGACCTGATAGCTTGTGCTAACAGGTCGGTTGCCGTGTTCCTCCCTTAAGTCAATGTGACCTGACCTGACTAGGCTGGGTGCATTGGCTTAAGCCGGTAGGAGACTTGGACCTGCCTCGCATGGGCCAGTAGGCCTTCTGCAGTGTTCCTTCGTCTTATGTTCTTATGTTCTTAAGACAACATTAATGATAATAAACATTCAATAAAACAATATAAATGATAATAAACATTCAATAAAACAATATAAATGATAATAAACATTCAATAAAACAATATAAATGATAATAAACATTCAATAAAACAATATAAATGATAATAAACATTCAATAAAATATAAATAATAATAAACATTCAATAAAATATAAATGATAATAAACATTCAATAAAATATAAATAATAATAAACATTCAATAAAATATAAATAATAATAAACATTCAATAAAATATAAATAATAAACATTCAATAAAATAATAAACATTCAATAAAATAATAAACATTCAATAAAACAATATAAATGATAATAAACATTCAATAAAACAATATAAATGATAATAAACATTCAATAAAACAATATAAATGATAATAAACATTCAATAAAACAATATAAATGATAATAAACATTCAATAAAATATAAATAATAATAAACATTCAATAAAACAATATAAATGATAATAAACATTCAATAAAACAATATAAAATGATAATAAACATTCAATAAAACAATATAAATGATAATAAACATTCAATAAAATATAAATAATAAACATTCAATAAAACAATATAAATAATAATAAACATTCAATAAAATATAAATAATAAACATTCAATAAAATATAAATAATAAACATTCAATAAAATATAAATGATAATAAACATTCAATAAAATATAAATAATAATAAACATTCAATAAAATATAAATAATAAACATTCAATAAAATATAAATGATAATAAACATTCAATAAAATATAAATAATAATAAACATTCAATAAACAATATAAATAATAATAAACATTCAATAAAACAATATAAAATAATAATAAACATTCAATAAAACAATATAAATGATAATAAACATTCAATAAAACAATATAAATGATAATAAACATTCAATAAAATATAAATAATAATAAACATTCAATAAAACAATATAAATAATAATAAACATTCAATAAAACAATATAAATAATAATAAACATTCAATAAAACAATATAAATAATAAACATTCAATAAAACAATATAAATAATAATAAACATTCAATAAAACAATATAAATAATAAACATTCAATAAAACAATATAAATAATAAACATTCAATAAAACAATATAAATAATAAACATTCAATAAAACAATATAAATGATAAACATTCAATAAAACAATATAAATAATAATAAACATTCAATAAAACAATATAAATAATAATAAACATTCAATAAAACAATATAAATAATAATAAACATTCAATAAAACAATATAAATAATAAACATTCAATAAAACAAATATAAATATAAACATTCAATAAAACAATATAAATGATAATAAACATTCAATAAAACAATATAAATGATAATAAACATTCAGTAAGACATAAACAACTATAAACATTCATTGATATAAATGTTGGACAGTAATAAATAATACAAATAATTAACATGAGTTAGACATGAGGATGCTCGTTAATATTACCTGACATTACCATAATTTATCTTCTCTAAACTGAGCAAGACAGACTATTGGTATACTTATCTTATTAAAAGAAACTATATCTGGTTCTTGGTGTCTAGGTGGCAGATCAACCAGGCTGTGATGGATATGTGGGGCAGCTGGGCACGAGTGGCAACAGCCTGGTTGAGCAGGCTAGCACCAGACGAGCCTGACTCATGTCCGGGCTCCGGGAGTAGAAACACTCTGGGAGCTCATCAGAGGTATATTGGGATACCAGACTTTGTAAACTTCCTCTTTATTACTACGGTTATCAGACTTTATTAACTGTTCTCTGATATACTCTTATTATCATTATTATCATTAATTTCCCCAGAGCTAAGTTTGTGCATCCTTCACTGTGTTCTTGTAGGTACCTCAACACTGTGTTCTTGTAGGCACCCCAACACTGTGTTCTTGTAGGTACCTCAACACTGTGTTCTTGTAGGTACCTCAACACTGTGTTCTTGTAGGCACCTCAACACTGTGTTCTTGTAGGTACCTCAACACTGTGTTCTTGTAGGTACCTCAACACTGTGTTCTTGTAGGTACCTCAACACTGTGTTCTTGTAGGCACCTCAACACTGTGTTCTTGTAGGTTACATCAACACTGTGTTCTTGTAGGCACCCCACACTGTGTTATTGTAGGTACCTCAAACACTGTGTTCTTGTTTAGGTCTAACACTGTCGTTCTTGTAGGCACCTCAAATCTATGTGTTCTTGTAGGTGCCTCAACACTGTGTTCTTGTAGGTGCCTCAACACTGTGTTCTTGTAGGCACCTCAACACTGTGTTCTTGTAGGTACCTCAACACTGTGTTCTTGTAGGTACCTCAACACTGTGTTCTTGTAGGTACCTCAACACTGTGTTCTTGTAGGTACCCAACACTGTGTTCTTGTAGGTACCTCAACACTGTGTTCTTGTAGGTACCTCAACACTGTGTTCTTGTAGGCACCTCAACACTGTGTTCTTGTAGGTACCTCAAAACTGTGTTCTTGTAGGATTCCTCAACACTGTGTTCTTGTAGGTACCTCAACACTGTGTTCTTGTTGGTACCTCAACACTGTGTTCTTGTAGGTACCTCAACACTGTGTTCTTGTAGGCACCTCAACACTGTGTTCTTGTAGGTACCTCAACACTGTGTTCTTGTAGGTACCTCAACACTGTGTTCTTGTGGGTTTACCTCAACACTGTGTTCTTGTAGGTACCTCAACACTGTGTTCTTGTAGGCACCTCAACACTGTGTTTTGTAGTGCCTCAACACTGTGTTCTTGTAGGTGCCTCAACACTGTGTTCTTGTAGGTACCTCAACACTGTGTTCTTGTAGGTGCCTCAACACTGTGTTCTTGTAGGTACCTCAACACTGTGTTCTTGTAGGTGCCTCAACTCTGTGTTCTTGTAGGTGCCTCAACACTGTGTTCTTGTGGTGCCTCAACACTGTGTTCTTGTAGGTACCTCAACACTGTGTTCTTGTAGGTACCTCAACACTGTGTTCTTGTAGGTACCTCAACAATGTGTTCTTGTAGGTACCTCAACACTGTGTTCTTGTAGGTGCTCAACACTGTGTTCTTGTAGGTGCCATCAACACTGTGTTCTTGTAGGTGCCATCAACACTGTGTTCTTGTAGGTGCCTCAACACTGTGTTCTTGTAGGTGCCTCAACACTGTGTTCTTGTAGGTGCCTCAACACTGTGTTCTTGTAGGTGCCTCAACACTGTGTTCTTGTAGGTACCTCAACACTGTGTTCTTGTAGGTACCTCAACACTGTGTTCTTGTAGGTGCCTCAACACTGTGTTCTTGTAGGTGCCTCAACACTGTGTTCTTGTAGGTACCCCAACACTGTGTTCTTGTAGGTACCTCAACACTGTGTTCTTGTAGGCACCTCAACACTGTGTTCTTGTAGGTGCCTCAACACTGTGTTCTTGTAGGTACCTCAACACTGTGTTCTTGTAGGTACCTCAACACTGTGTTCTTGTAGGTACCTCAACACTGTGTTCTTGTAGGTGCCTCAACACTGTGTTCTTGTAGGTACCTCAGCACTGTGTTCTTGTAGGTACCTCAACACTGTGTTCTTGTAGGTACCTCAACACTGTGTTCTTGTAGGTACCTCAACACTGTGTTCTTGTAGGTACCTCAACACTGTGTTCTTGTAGGTACCTCAACACTGTGTTCTTGTAGGTACCTCAACACTGTGTTCTTGTAGGCACCTCAACACTGTGTTCTTGCAGGCACCTCAACACTGTGTTCTTGTAGGTACTTCAACAATGTGTTCTTATAGGTACCTCAACACTGTGTTCTTGTAGGTACCTTAACACTGTGCTCTTGTAGATACCTCAACACTGTGTTCTTGTAGGTACCTCAACACTCTGTTCTTGTAGGCACCTCAACACTGTGTTCTTGTAGGTACCTCAACACTGTGTTCTTGTAGGTACCTAAACACTGAGTGTTATTGTAGGTACCTCAACACTGAATGTGTTCTTGTAGGTTCCTCAACACTGACTGTGTTCTTGTAGGTACCTCAACACTTAGTGTTCTTGTAGGTACCTCAACACTGTGTTCTTGTAGGTACCTCAACACCGAGTGTTCTTGTAGGTACCTCAACACTGAATGTGTTCTTGTAGGTTCCTCAACACTATGTTCTTGTAGGTGCCTCAACACTGACTGTGTTCTTGTAGGTACCTCAATACTGAGTGTGTTCTTGTAGGTACCTCAACACTATGTTCTTGTAGGTTCCTCAACACTGACTGTGTTCTTGTAGGTACCTCAACACTGTGTTCTTGTAGGTACCTCAACACTGTGTTCTTGTAGGTACCTCAACACTGTGTTCTTGTAGGCACCTCAACACTGTGTTCTTGTAGGCACCTCAACACTGTGTTTTGTAGGCACCCCAAACACTGTGTTCTTGTAGGTCCCTCAACACTGTGTTCTTTTTGGGGCCACCCAACACTGTGTTCTTGTAGGAAACCTCAACACTGTGTTTTGTAGGCACCTCAACACTGTGTTCTTGTAGGCACCTCCACACTGTGTTCTTGTAGGCACCTCAAACTGTGTTCTTGTGGCACTCAACACTGTGTTTTTTTAGGCACTTAACCCTGTGTTCTTGTAGGCACCCCAACACTGTGTTCTTGTAGGCACCTCAACACTGTGTTCTTGTAGGCACCTCAACACTGTGTTCTTGTAGGCACCCAACACTGTGTTCTTGTAGGCACCCCAAACACTGTTTTTCTTGTAGGTACTCAACACTGTGTTCTTGTAGGCACCCCAAACACTGTGTTCTTGTAGGCCCCTCAACACTGTGTTCTTGAGGCACCCAACAC
>NC_069484.1:23925697-24055697 GCF_026875155.1 Cherax quadricarinatus | reverse complement strand
CAACACGGTTTCAGGGATGGGAAATCCTGTGTCACAAACCTACTGGAGTTCTATGACAGGGTGACAGCAGTAAGACAAGACAGAGAGGGGGGTGGGTATATTGTATTTTCCTGGACTGTAAGAAGGCGTTTGACACAATTCCACACATGAGATTGGTGCAAAAACTGGAGGACCAAGCAGGGATAACAGGGAAGACACTATAATGGATCAGGGAATACTTGTCAGGAAGACATCAGCGAGTCATGGTACGTGGCGAGGTGTCAGAGTGGGCACCTGTGACCAGCGGGGACTACAAAGGGATCTGGACAGGCTGCAGACCTGGTCCAGCAACTGGCTCCTGGAGTTCAACCCCACCAAGTGCAAAGTCATGAAGATTAGGGAAGGGCAAAGAAGACCGCAGACGGTCTTAAGTTTGTTGAAGAAGTTAACAATGAGTCAAGGAAGATTGTAATGAATACACAAATGCAAGGAGAGAAGAAGAAAGAAGAGTAGATAGGAAATAGTGGATAAGAAGACGCTGGACACACACCTAAAGCCGGGCTGTAGTTTGTACGTCGGTTTACATGAGGCCAGCAGCAACAGCCTGGTTGATCAGGCCCTGATCCACTGCCAGGCCTGGTCTCAGACCGGGCCGCTTTGGCGTTGACCCCCGAAACCTTTAGGTATACTCCGGGGATACTCCAGGTATACTCCGGGGATACTCTAGGTACAGAGTCAAGTCTTTTATTTAACTTTGTATAGTAAATATTAAAGACGAAATAATAGAGGGAGTTGCAAGAGTAGAGGGAGTTGCAAGAGTAGAGGGAGTTGCAAGAGTGGAGGGAGTTGCAAGAGTGGAGGGAGTTGCAAGAGTGGAGGGAGTTGCAAGAGTGGAGGGAGTTGCAAGAGTGGAGGGAGTTGCAAGAGAAGAGGGAGTTGCAAGAGTGGAGGGAGTTGCAAGAGTAGAGGGAGTTGCAAGAGTGGAGGGAGTTGCAAGAGTAGAGGGAGTTGCAAGAGTAGAGGGAGTTGCAAGAGTGGAGGGGAGTTCAAGAGTTGAGGGAGTTGCAAGAGTGGAGGGAGTTGCAAGAGTAGAGGGAGTTGCAAGAGTGGAGGGAGTTGCAAGAGTAGAGGGAGTTGCAAGAGTAGAGGGAGTTGCAAGAGTAGAGGAGTTGCAAGAGTGGAGGGAGTTGCAAGAGTGGAGGGAGTTGCAAGAAATGGAGGGAGTTGCAAGAGTAGAGGGAGTTGCAAGGGTGAGGGAGTTGCAAGAGTGGAGGGAGTTGCAAGAGTAGAGGAGTTGCAAGAGTGGGGGGAGTTGGCAAGAGTAGAGGGAGTTGCAAGGAGTGGAGGAGTTGCAAGAGTAGAGGAGTTGCAAGAGTGGAGGGAGTTTGCCCAAAAGTAGAGGGAGTTGCAAGAGTTAGAGGAGTTGCAAGAGTGAGGGAGTTGCAAGAGTAGAGGGAGTTGCAAGAGTAGAGGAGTTGCAAGAGGGAGGGGGTTGCAAGAGTAGAGGGAGTTGCAAGAGTGGAGGGAGTTGCAAGAGTGGAGGGAGTTGCAAGAGTAGGGGAGTTGCAAGAGTAGAGGGGGTTGCAAGAATGGAGGGAGTTGCAACAGTGGAGGGAGTTTGCAAGAGTAGAGGGGGTTGCAAGAGTGGGGGGAGTTGCAAGAGTAGAGGAGTTGCAAGAGTGGAGGGAGTTTTCAAGAGAAGAGGAGTTGCAAGAGTGGAGGGAGTTTGCAAGAGTGGAGGGAGTTGCAAGAGTGGGGAGTTGCAAGAGTGGAGGGAGTTGCAAGAGTAGAGGGAGTTGCAAGAGTGGAGGGATTGCAAGAGTAGAGGGGGTTGCAAGAGTTGAGGGAGTTGCAAAGAGTAGAGGGAGTTTTCAAGAGTAGAGGGAGTTGCAAGAGTGGAGGGAGTTCCAAGAGTAGAGGGAGTTGCAAGAGTGGAGGGAGTTGCAAGAGTAGAGGGGGTTGCAAGAGTAAGGAGTTGCAAGAGTGGAGGGAGTTGCAAGAGTAAGGGGTTGCAAGAGTAGAGGGGGTTGCAAGAGTGGACGGAGTTGCAAGAGTGGAGGGAGTTGCAAGAGTGGAGGGAGTTACACGAGTGGAGGGAGTTGCAAGAGTGGAGGGAGTTTTCAAAGGGTTGAGGGAGTTGCAAGAGTAGAGGGAGTTGCAAAAAGTGGAGGGAGTTGCAAGATAGAGGGGTTGCAAGAGTAGAGGGAGTTGCAAGAGTGGAAAGGATTTGCAAGAGTGAGGAGTTGCAAGAGTGGAGGGAGTTAAAACGAGTGGAGGGAGTTGCAAGAGTGGAGGGAGTTGCAAGGGTTGAGGGAGTTGCAAGAGTTGAGGGAGTTGCAAGAGTAGAGGGAGTTACAAGAGTGGAGGGAGTTGCAAGAGTAGAGGGAGTTGCAAGAGTGGAGGGAGTTTGCAAGAGTTTGGGGGGAGTTGCAAGAGTAGAGGGAGTTGCAAGAGTGGAGGGAGTTTTCAAGAGTAAGGGAGTTGCAAGAGTGAGGAGTTGCAAGAGTGGGGGGGAGTTGCAAGAGTAGAGGGAGTTGCAAGAGTGGAGGAGTTGCAAGAGTAGAGGGAGTTGCAAAGTGGAGGGGATTGGGAAGAGTAGAGGGAGTTGCAAGAGTGGAGGGAGTTGCAAGAGTAGAGGGAGTTGCAAGAGTAGAGGGAGTTGCAAGAGTGGAGGGAGTTGCAAGAGTAGAGGGAGTTGCAAGAGTAGAGGGAGTTGCAAGAGTGGAGGGAGTTGCAAGAGTAGACGGAGTTGCAAGAGTGGAGGGAGTTGCAAGAGTAGAGGGAGTTCCAAGAGTTGAGGGAGTTGCAAGAGTGGAGGGAGTTGCAAGAGTAGAGGGAGTTGCAAGAGTAGGGAGTTGCAAAAATGGAGGGAGTTGCAACATGAGGAGTTGCAAGAGTAGAGGGAGTTTGCAAGAGTGGAGGGAGTTTTCAAGAGTAGAAAGGGGGTTGCAAGAGTGGAGGGAGTTGCAAAGAGAAGAGGGAGTTGCAAGAGTGGAGGGAGTTGCAAGAGTGAAGGGAGTTGCAAGAGTGGAGGGAGTTGCAAGAGTAGAGGGAGTTGCAAGAGTGGAGGGAGTTGCAAGAGTGGAGGGAGTTGCAAGAGTAGAGGGAGTTGCAAGAGTAGAGGGAGTTGCAAGAGTAGAGGGAGTTGCAAGAGTGGAGGGAGTTCCAAGAGTAGAGGGAGTTGCAAGAGTGGAGGGAGTTGCAAGAGTAGAGGGAGTTGCAAGAGTAGAGGGAGTTGCAAGAGTGGAGGGATTGCAAGAGTAGACGGAGTTGCAAGAGTAGAGGGAGTTGCAAGAGTGGACGGAGTTGCAAGAGTGGAGGGAGTTGCAAGAGTGGAGGGAGTTACACGAGTGGAGGGAGTTGCAAGAGTGGAGGGAGTTGCAAGGGTTGAGGGAGTTGCAAGAGTTGAGGGATTGCAAGAGTAGAGGGGGTTACAAGAGTGGAGGGAGTTGCAAGAGTAGAGGGAGTTGCAAGAGTGGAGGGAGTTGCAAGAGTAGAGGAGTTGCAAGAGTAGAGGGGGTTGCAAGAGGGAGAGGGAGTTGCAAGAGTGGAGGGAGTTGCAAGAGTAGAGGGAGTTGCCCAAAAGTAGAGGGATTTGCAAGAGTGGAGGGAGTTGCAAGAGTGGAGGGAGTTGCAAGAGTGGAGGGAGTTGCAAGAGTGGAGGGAGTTGCAAGAGTAGAGGGAGTTGCAAGAGTGGAGGGAGTTGCAAGAGTGGAGGGGTTGCAAGAGTAGAGGGAGTTGCAAGAGTAGAGGGATTCAAAGTGGAGGAGTTGCAAGAGTGGAGGGAGTTACAAGAGTGGAGGGAGTTGCAAGAGTGGAGGGAGTTGCAAGAGTAGAGGGAGTTGCAAGAGTGGAGGGAGTTGCAAGAGTGGAGGGAGTTGCAAGAGTAGAGGGAGTTGCAAGAGTGGAGGGAGTTGCAAGAGTGGAAAGGGAGTTGCAAGAGTAGAGGGAGTTGCAAGAGTAGAGGGAGTTGCAAGAGTGGAGGGAGTTGCAAGAGTAGAGGGAGTTACAAGAGTGGAGGGAGTTGCAAGAGTGGAGGGAGTTGCAAGAGTGGAGGGAGTTGCAAGAGTGGAGGGAGTTGCAAGAGTGGAGGGAGTTGCAAGAGTAGAGGGAGTTGCAAGAGTGGAGGGAGTTGCAAGAGTGGAGGGAGTTGCAAGAGTGGAGGGAGTTGCAAGAGTAGAGAGTTGCAAGAGTGGAGGGAGTTGTAAGAGTAGAGGGAGTTGCAAGAGTGGAGGGAGTTGCAAGATAGAGGGAGTTGCAAGAGTAGAGGGAGTTGCAAGAGTGGAGGGGGTTGCAAGAGTGGAGGGAGTTGCAAGAGTAGAGGGAGTTGCAAGAGTGAGGGAGTTGCAAGAGTAGAGGGAGTTGCAAGAGTAGAGGGAGTTGCAAGAGTAGAGGGAGTTGCAAGAGTAGAGGGGGTTGCAAGAGTTGAGGGGGTTTTCAAGAGTAGAGGGAGTGCAAAGTAGAGGGAGTTGCAAGAGTTGAGGGAGTTGCAAGAGTGGAGGGGGTTGCAAGAGTAGAGGGGGTTGCAAGAGTAGAGGGAGTTGCAAGAGTTGAGGAGTTTGCAAGAGTAAAAGGGGGGTTGCAAAAGTAGAGGGAGTTGCAAGAGTTGAGGGAGTTGCAAGAGTAGAGGGAGTTGCAAGAGTAGAGGGGTTGCAAGAAATTGAGGGAGTTTTCAAGAGTAGAGGGAGTTGCAAGAGTAGAGGGAGTTGCAAGAGTTGAGGGATTGAAGAGTTTTAGGAGTTGCAAGAGTAGAGGGGGTTGCAAGAGTAAAAGGAGTTTTCAAGAGTTGAGGGAGTTGCAAAGTTGAGGGAGTTGCAAGAGTAGAGGGAGTTGCAAGAGTAGAGGGAGTTGCAAGAGTAGAGGGGGTTTGCAAGAGTTGAGGGAGTTGCAAGAGTTGAGGGAGTTGCAAGAGTAGAGGGGGTTGCAAGAGTAGAGGGAGTTGGGAAGATTGAGGGAGTTGCAAGAGTAGAGGATTGCAAGAGTAGAGGGAGTTGCAAGAGTAGAGGGAGTTGCAAGAGTAGAGGGAGTTGCAAGAGTGGAGGGAGTTGCAAGAGTGGAGGGAGTTGCAAGAGTGGAGGGAGTTTGCAAGAGTGAGGGAGTTGCAAGAGTAAGGGGGTTTGCAAGAGAGGGAGAGAGTTGCAAGAGTGGAGGGAGTTGCAAGAGTGGAGGAGTTGCAAGAGTAGAGGGAGTTGCAAGAGTGGGGGAGTTGCAAGAGTAGAGGGAGTTGCAAGAGTAAAAGGGAGTTGCAAGAGTAGAGGAGTTTGCAAGAGTAGAGGGAGTTGCAAGAGTTGAGGGAGTTGCAAGAGTAAGGGGGTTGCAAGAGTAGAGGGAGTTGCAAGAGTTGAGGGAGTTGCAAGAGTTGAGGGAGTTGCAAGAGTAGAGGGAGTTGCAAGAGTAGAGGGAGTTGCAAGAGTTGAGGGAGTTGCAAGAGTGGAGGGAGTTGCAAGAGTAGAGGGAGTTGCAAGAGTTGAGGGAGTTGCAAGAGTAGAGGGAGTTGCAAGAGTAGAGGGAGTTGCAAGAGTGGAGGGAGTTGCAAGAGTGGAGGGAGTTGCAAGAGTGGAGGGAGTTGCAAGAGTGGAGGATTTTCAAGAGTGAAGGAGTTGCAAGAGTGGAGGGAGTTGCAAGAGTAGAGGGAGTTGCAAGAGTGGAGGGAGTTGCAAGAGTAGAGCGAGTTGCAAGAGTTTAGGGAGTTGCAAGAGTAGGGGAGTTGCAAGAGTAGAGGAGTTGCAAGAGTTGAGGGAGTTGCAAGAGTAGAGGGAGTTTGCAAGAGTAGAGGGAGTTGCAAAAGTTGAGGGAGTTGCAAGAGTAAGGGAGTTGCAAGAGTTGAGGGAGTTGCAAGAGTAGAGGGGGGTTGCAAGAGTAAAAGGGAGTTGCAAGAGGTTGAGGGATTGCAAGAGTAGGGGAGTGGCAAGAGTTGAGGAGTTGCAAGAGTGGAGGAGTTGCAAGAGTTGAGGGGGTTGCAAGAGTAGAGGGGGTTGCAAGAGTAGAGGGAGTTGCAAAGTTTTAGGGAGTTGCAAGAGTAGAGGGGGTTGCAAGAGTTAGGGAGTTGCAAGAGTGGAGGGAGTTGCAAGAGTGGAGGAGTTTTCAAAAATGGAGGGAGTTGCAAGGGGTGGAGGGAGTTTGCAAGAGTGGAGGGAGTGCAAGAGTGGAGGGAGTTGCAAGAGTGGAGGGAGTTGCAAGAGTAGAGGGAGTTGCAAGAGTAAGGGAGTTGCAAGAGTTGAGGGAGTTGCAAGAGTAGAGGGAGTTGCAAGAGTAGAGGGAGTTGCAAGAGTAGAGGGAGTTGCAAGAGTGGAGGGAGTTGCAAGAGTAGAGGGAGTTGCAAGAGTAGAGGGAGTTGCAAGAGTGGAGGGGGTTGCAAGAGTTGAGGAAGTTTGCAAGATTTGGGGGGAGTTGCAAGAGGGAGGGGGTTGCAAGAGTGAGGGGGGTTGCAAGAGTGGAGGGAGTTGCAAGAGTGGGGGGGTTTTCAAGAGTAGAGGGGGTTGCAAGAGTAAGGGAGTTGCAAGAGTGGAGGGAGTTGCAAGAGTAGAAAGGGAGTTTTCAAAGTAAGGGGGTTTGCAAGAGTAGAGGGAGGTTGCAAGAGTTGAGGGAGTTGCAAGATAGAGGGAGTTGCAAGAGTTGAGGGAGTTGCAAGAGTGGAGGGAGTTGCAAGAGAAGAGGGAGTTGCAAGAGTGGAGGGAGTTGCAAGAGAAGAGGGAGTTGCAAGAGTGGAGGGAGTTGCAAGAGTGGAGGGAGTTGCAAGAGTGGAGGGAGTTGCAAGAGTGGAGGGAGTTGCAAGAGTGGAGGGAGTTGCAAGAGAAGAGGGAGTTGCAAGAGTGGAGGGAGTTGCAAGAGAAGAGGGAGTTTGCAAGAGTGGGGGAGTTGCAAGAGTGGAGGGAGTTGCAAAAAGTGGAGGGGGTTGCAAGAGTGGAGGGGGTTGCAAGAGTGGAGGGAGTTTTCAAGAGTGGAGGGGTTGCAAGAGAAGAGGGAGTTGCAAGAGAAGAGGGAGTTGCAAGAGTGGAGGGAGTTGCAAGAGTGGAGGGAGTTGCAAGAGTGGAGGGAGTTGCAAGAGTGGAGGGAGTTGCAAGAGTAGAGGGAGTTGCAAGAGTAGAGGGAGTTGCAAGAGTAGAGGTAGTTGTAATAATGTTGATAGAATCACCCACAATATGTTAGGTAAAAGGACACAAGTGCAACTAATGTGACATTTTATTGTGGCAACGTTTCACTCTCCAGGAGCTTTGTCAAACCATCTTCACTAAGCTCCGAGAGAGCGAAACGTTGCCACAATAAAAATGTCATATTAGTTACACTAGTGTCCTTTTACGAAGACAGAGTGACGGGAGTTGGAAGAGTTACCATAGTTACCATCTTGTGGATGTCCGTACAGTGTCCACCTGGTGAACACGGTTGAAACTGGTATAAAATGCCGCCAGGTTGATGAGTAAGACACGTGTACAACAATCTCAGCTTCACCTTGTTCCAGACCAGGAACTCTTCTCCAGGCTGAGGGACTGACCACCTTGTTCCAGACCAGGAACTCTTCTCCAGGCTGAGGGACTGACCACCTTGTTCCAGACCAGGAACTCTTCTCCAGGCTGAGGGACTGACCCCCTTGTTTCCAGACCATGAACTCCCTTTTCCAGGCTGAGGGACTGACCACCTTGTTCCAGACCATGAACTCTTCTCCAGGCTGATTGACTGACCACCTTGTTCCAGACCATGAACTCTTCTCCAGGCTGAGGGACTGACCCCCCTTGTTCCCAAACCATGAACTCTTCCCCCAGGGTGAGGGACTGACCACCTTGTTCCAGACCAGGAACTCTTCTCCAGGCTGAGGACTGAACCACCTTGTTCCAGACCAGGAACTCTTCTCCAGGCTGAGGGACTGACCACCTTGTTCCAGACCATGAACTCTTCTCCAGGCTGAGGGACTGACCACCTTGTTCCAGACCATGAACTCTTCTCCAGGCTGAGGGACTGACCACCTTGTTCCAGACCATGAACTCTTCTCCAGGCTGAGGGACTGACCACCTTGTTCCAGACCATGAACTCTTCTCCCCGGCTGAGGGACTGACCACCTTTTCCAGACCATGAACCTTTTTCTCCAGGCGAGGGACTGACCACCTTGTTCCAGACCAGGGAAATCCTTCTCCCAGGCTGAGGGACTGACCACCTTGTTCCAGACCAGGAACTCTTCTCCAGGCTGAGGGACTGACCACCTTGTTCCAGACCAGGAACTCTTCTCCAGGCTGAGGGACTGACCACCTTGTTCCAGACCATGAACTCTTCTCCAGGCTGAGGGACTGACCACCTTGTTCCAGACCAGGAACTCTTCTCCAGGGTGAGGACTGACCACCTTGTTCCAAAACCATGAACTCTTCTCCAAGCTGAGGGACTGACCACCTTGTTCCAGACCATGAACTCTTCTCCAGGCTGAGGGACTGACCACCTTGTTCCAGACCATGAACTCTTCTCCAGGCTGAGGGACTGACCACCTTGTTCCAGACCAGGAACTCTTCCCAGGCCCGAGGGGCTGACCACCTTGTTCCAGACCAGGAACTCTTCTCCAGTCTGAGGGACTGACCACCTTGTTCCAGACCATGAACTCTTCTCCAGGCTGAGGGACTGACCACCTTGTTCCACACCCATAAATCTTCTCCAGGCTGAGGGACTGACCACCTTGTTCCACACCATGAACTCTTCTCCAGGCTGAGGGACTGACCACCTTGTTCCAGACCATGAACTCTTCTCCAGGCTGAGGGACTGACCACCTTGTCTTTATTTCATTACACCTGTTGTCTCTGTATTTGACTGAAGAAGTCTACTGTGTAGGCGAAACATTTCGACAATAAAGTTACCTAAGTGTTGCACATGTGTCTTAATCATCAACTATATATCAACATTAGAAGTCATCAACACGTAGTCATTAGGTGTAGGAAACCCCGTGTCAGGATCACCTGGTGAATCAACTACTTGGAGGGTTCAAATCAACACCTTGGAGGGTTCAAATTAATACCTTGGAGGGTTCAAATCAACACCTTGGAGGGTTCAAATTAACACTTTGGAGGGTTCAAGTTAACACCTTGGAGGGTTCCAGTCAACACCTTGGAGAGTTCAAATAAACACCTTGGAGGGTTCAAATCAACACCTTGGAGGGTTCCAGTCAACACCTTGGAGGTTTCCAGTCATAACCTCTCGGAGGGTTCCACGTCCAACACCTCTGGGAGGGTTCCAGTCAACAACCTTAGGAGGGTTCCAGTCAACAACCTTGGTGAGGTAATCAACACCTTGAGGGTTCAAATCAACACTTTCTGGGGTTGAAATTAACACTTGGGGATCAAATTAACACTTTGGAGGGTTCAAATAAACACCTTGAAGGGTTCAAATCAACACCTTGGAGGGTTCAAATTAACACCTTGGAGGGTTCCAATCAACACCTTGGGGATTCAGATTAACACCTTGGAGGGTTCCAGTCAACACCTTGGAGGGTTCAAATTAACACCTTGGGGGTTCAAATCAACACCTTGGAGGGTTCCAGTCAACACCTTGGAGGGTTCAAATCCACACCTTGGGGGGTTCAAATTATCACCTTGGACGGTTCAAATTCACACCTGGGAGGGTTCCAGTCAACACCTTGGACGGTTCAAATCAACACCTTGGAGGGTTCCAGTCAACACCTTGGAGGGTTCCAGTCAACACCTTGGGGGGTTCAAATTAACACCTTGGAGGGTTCAAGTCAGTACCTTGGAAGGTTCCAGTCAACACCTTGGAAGGTTCAAGTCAACACCTTTGAGGGTTCAAGTCAGTACCTTGGAGGGTTCAAATCAACACCTTCGGGGGTTCAAATCAATGTGCAGGAAAATGTTGGATGTCAGTACAGGAATGTAAATGATCAGACACTTGGAAGATGTCACATCATGTTCCTGTGGAAGATGTCACAGTTTGTGCCCTTGGGTTAAAAATGGCAGTTTGTTCTGTGGAGTGCCACAGCTTGTGCCGTGGAAATTGATGCCACACTTGTGCCGTGGAAGATGTCACAGTTTGTTCTGTGGAAGATGTCACGGTTGCATGGATAACTTGTCACAGTTAGCCCTGTGGAAGTTGTCACAGTTGGTGCCTGTGGAAGATGTCACAGTTTGTGTCTGTGGAAGATGCCACAGCTTGTGCCTGTGGAAGATGTCACAGCTTGTGCCTGTGGAAGATCGTCAAGCTACTTGTCTGTGGAAGATGTCACAGTTTGTGGAGTGGAAATGCCACAGCCTTGTGGCCATGTGGAAGATGTCACAGCTTGTGTTGTGGAAGATGTCACAGTGTGCCTGTGGAAGATGTCACAGTTTTGTGTCTGTGAAGATGTCACAGTTTGTGTCTGTGGAAGATGTCACAGTTTGTGTCTGTGGAAGATGCCACAGCTTGTGCCTGTGGAAGATGTCACAGCTTGTGCCTGTGGAAGATGTCACAGTTTGTGTCCGTGGAAGATGTCACGGCTTGTGCCTGTGGAAGTTGTCACAGTTTGTGCCTGTGGAAGATGTCACGGCTTGTGTCTGTGGAAGATGTCACGACTTGTGCCTGTGGAAGATATCACGGCTTGTGCCTGTGGAAGATATCACAGCTTGTGCCTGTGGAAGATGTCACAGTTTGTGTCCGTGGAAGATGTCACGGCTTGTGCCTGTGGAAGATGTCACAGCTTGTGCCTGTGGAAGATGTCACAGTTTGTGCCTGTGGAAGATGTCACGGCTTGTGCCTGTGGAAGATGTCACGGCTTGTGCCTGTGGAAGATGTCACGGCTTGTGCCTGTGGAAGATGTAACGGCTTGTGCCTGTGGAAGATGTCACGGCTTGTGCCTGTGGAAGATGTCACAGCTTGTGCCTGTGGAAGATGTCACAGTTTGTGTCCGTGGAAGATGTCACATGTGCCTGTGGAAGATGTCACAGCTTGTGTCTGTGGAAGATGTCACAGCTTGTGCCTGTGGAAGATGTCATAGCTTGTGCCAGTGGAAGATGTCACGGCTTGTGCCTGTGGAAGATGTCACAGCATGTGCCTGTGGAAGATGTCATAGCTTGTGCCTGTTGAAGATGTCACAGCTTGTGCCTGTGGAAGATGTCACAGCTTGTGTGTGGAAGATGTCACACCTTGTGTCTGTGGAAGATGTCACAGCTTGTGCCTGTGGAAGATGTCACAGCTTGTGCCTGTGGAAGACGTCACAGCTTGTGCCTGTGGAAGATGTCACAGCTTGTGTGCCTGTGGAAGATGTCACGGGCTTGTGCCTGTGGAAGATGTCACAGCTTGTGCCTGTGGAAGATGTCACAGCTTGTGCCTGTGGAAGATGTCACAGCTTGTGTCTGTGGAAGATGTCACAGCTTGTGCCTGTGGAAGACGTCACAGCTTGTGCCTGTGGAAGATGTCACAAGTGCCTGTGGAAGATGTCACAGCTTGTGCCTGTGGAAGATGTCACAGCTTGTGTCTGTGGAAGATGTCACAGCTTGTGCCTGTGGAAGGTGTCACAGCTTGTGTCTGTGGAAGATGTCACAGCTTGTGCCTGTGGGAGATGTCACAGCTTGTGCCTGTGGAAGATGTCACAGCTTGTGCGTGTGGAAGATGTCACAGCTTGTGCCTGTGGGAGATGTCACAGCTTGTGCTTGTGGAAGATGTCACAGCTTGTGCCTGTGGAAGATGTCACAGCTTGTGCCTGTGGGAGATATCACAGCTTGTACCTGTGGAAGATGTCACAGCTTGTGTCTGTGGAAGATGTCACAGCTTGTGCCTGTGGGAGATGTCACAGCTTGTGCCTGTGGAAGATGTCACAGCTTGTGCCTGTGGGAGATGTCACAGCTTGTGCTTGTGGAAGATGTCACAGCTTGTGCCTATGGAAGATGTCACAGCTTGTGCCTGTGGAAGATGTCACAGCTTGTGCCTGTGGGAGATGTCACAGCTTG
The DNA here is from genome assembly GCF_026875155.1 of Cherax quadricarinatus. Taxonomy (NCBI): domain Eukaryota; kingdom Metazoa; phylum Arthropoda; class Malacostraca; order Decapoda; family Parastacidae; genus Cherax; species Cherax quadricarinatus. Next base: position 24,043,809 of record NC_069484.1, on the reverse strand, counting down.
TGCTTGTGGAAGATGTCACAGCTTGTGCCTGTGGAAGATGTCACAGCTTGTGCTTGTGGAAGATGTCACAGCTTGTGCCTGTGGGAGATGTCACAGCTTGTGCTTGTGGAAGATGTCACAGCTTGTGTCTGTGGAAGATGTCACAGCTTGTGCCTGTGGAAGATGTCACAGCTTGTGCCTGTGGGAGATGTCACAGCTTGTGCCTGTGGAAGATGTCACAGCTTGTGCCTGTTGGAGATGTCACAGCTTGTGCCTGTGAAAGATGTCACAGCTTGTGCCTGTGGAAGATGTCACAGCTTGTGCCTGTGGGAGATGTCACAGCTTGTGCCTGTGGAAGATGTCACAGCTTGTGTCTGTGGGAGATGTCACAGCTTGTGCCTGTGGGAGATGTCACAGCTTGTGCCTGTGGAAGATGTCACAGCTTGTGCCTGTGGAAGATGTCACAGCTTGTGCCTGTGGGAGATGTCACAGCTTGTGCCTGTGGAAGATGTCACAGCTTGTGCCTGCGGAAGATGTCACAGCTTGTGCCTGTGGAAGATGTCACAGCTTGTGTCTGTGGAAGATGTCACAACTTGTGCCTGTGGAAGATGTCACAGCTTGTGTCTGTGGAAGATGTCACAGCTTGTTCCTGTGGGAGATGTCAGCTTGTTCCTGTGGAAGATGTCACAGCTTGTGTCTGTGGAAGATGTCACAGCTTGTTCCTGTGGGAAATGTCACTGCTTGTGCCTGTGGAAGATGTCACAGCTTGTGCCTGTGGAAGATGTCACAGCTTGTGCCTGTGGAAGATGTCATAGCTTGTGCCTGTGGAAGATGTCACAGCTTGTGCCTGTGGAAGATGTCACAGCTTGTGCCTGTGGAAGATGTCACAGCTTTTGCCTGTGGAAGATGTCACAGCTTGTGCCTGTGGAAGATGTCACAGCTTGTGCCTGTGGAAGATGTCACAGCTTGTGCCTGTGGAAGATGTCACAGCTTGTGCCTGTGGAAGATGTCACAGCTTGTGCCTGTGGAAGTTTGTCACAGCTTGTGCCTGTGGAAGATGTCACAGCTTGTGCCTGTGGAAGATGTCACAGCTTGTGCCTGTGGAAGATGTCACAGCTTGTGCCTGTGGAAGATGTCACAGCTTGTGCCTGTGGAAGATGTCACAGCTTGTGCCTGTGGAAGATGTCACAGCTTGTGCCTGTGGAAGATGTCACAGCTTGTGCCTGTGGAAGATGTCACAGCTTGTGCCTGTGGAAGATGTCACAGCTTGTGCCTGTGGAAGATGTCACAGCTTGTGCCTGTGGAAGATGTCACAGCTTGCTCAGTAATAACTCACATGGAGATAGAGACACAGGAGATTAATTGATATGTATATTTCGATCCCCTTGTGTTGAAGAGGGTCCCAGAAAGGGGTCGAAATATACATATCAGTTAATCTTGTGAGTTTGTCTTCACGTAGGTTATTATTGAACACTGACAAGTGTTCATTATACTTTAGTTATCCACGTGATATATTAAAAAATGACAGTAAAAATATTACCGTCTGAGTCAAAAGAAGAGAAAAGGTGTAGAATGGAAGCAGGAAATGGTGTCATAAACCCACAAGGTAAAGGTATGAAGTATAAAAGTTCCCCTTTAAAGGCAGGCGATTTTGCTGACCTGGAGAATGTACAGAGAACTTTCACGTCACACATAAATATGATAAAATACCTAAATTACTGGGAACGTTTGAAGTTCCTTGATTTGTATTTCCTAGAATGCAGGCGAGAAGGATATACAATAATATACACATGGAAAATGCTAAAGGGATTAGTACCAAATCTGCACACGGAAATCACTCCCTACTAAAGCCAAAGACTGGGCAGGAGATGCAACATTCCCGCCACGAGTACACTGAGAGGACACAATAAGTGTAAGAGGCCCAAGACTGTTCAGCTGCCTCCCAGCGTACATAGGGCGGATTACCAGTAGACCTCTGGCTGTCTTTAAAAAGGCACTGGTTTACGTGCAGCCAGTAGTAACAGCCAGATTGATCAGGTCCTGATCCACTGCAAGGCCTGGTCACAGACTAGGCCGCGGGGGCATTGATCCTCAAAACCCCCTCCAGCATTGAAAATTGGGTTAGTCAAATGTTTTGTTAGTGGGATGAATTGTAAAGGACCTGTTGATAAATTAGACACATGTGCAACTCTTGGGTATCTTTATTGAGGAAACGTTTCGCCACACAGTGGCTTCATCAGTCCATACAAAGGAGAATCTTGAACAGGAGGAGAATGAGGTAATCAGTTCCTCAACCTTGAGTCGATGTGGTCAGTCCATCAATCTTCTATTCAAGATTGATGGACTGACCACATCGACTCAAGGTTGAGGGACTGATTACCTCATTCTCCTCCTGTTCTTCAAGATTCTCCTTTGTATGGACTGATGAAGCCACTGTGTGGCGAAACGTTTCCTCAATAAAGATACCCAAGAGTTGCACATGTGTCTAATTTATCAACATGTCGGTTCTCTGAACCATTCATCTGTAAAGGACCTGCCTAGTATGGGCCAACAGGCCTGCTGCAGTGTTCCTCCTTTCTTATGTTCTTATGTTCTTATAAAAAGGGAAGACCCTTTACCCTATCATAGGCCAGTTTCATTGACAAGTTTTGTGGTAAAATTATCGAGAAAAGTCACCAGAGAAAAAGGTAGATTCAACACTGGAGATTAACAATGTATTAACTGTTAAACAATTTAGTTTTGAGTTTGCTAATTCGTGTAGATCAAATTTGTTATCATGACACAGAAATTGTTTGGGTACCGTTGAAAATGGGTTGGGCAAATATTCTGTTAGTGGGTTGGAGTTGTGAAGGACCTGCCCAGTATGGGCCAGTAGGCCTACTGCAGTGTTCTTCCTTATGTTCTTATGGTCAGATTTTATATATATGGAGGTTCATGTTAAAGACTTATTTGGTCACTTTAAAATACAGAAGAAATAAATGGTAATTTATTATACTGGATGAGAGGAAAACGCCAACAGTATTAAGAGGTAAAATGTTCTCACGGGGAAATGTCACGAGCGGTCACTGGAAGACGACCACAACGCAGATGTGATTTACACAGATTTTGCAAAGGCGTTTGACAAATGCGATCATGGAGAGATAGCTCACAAAATGAAGGCCATGGGCATTACGGGGAAGGTAGGCAGATGGATTTTCGGTTTCCTAACACACAGAACACAAAAAGTAGTAGTGAATAGGGCAAGATCCAACATCAGCGAGGTCAAAAGCTCAGTGCCCCAAGGCACTGTCCTGGCACCTCTGCTGTTCCTCATCCTCATAGCAGACATAGACAAAAACACCCGGCACACTTTTGTATCATCATTTGCAGATGACACTAAAATAAGCATGAAAGTCAGTACGGTAGAGGACACTGAAAAATTACAGGAAGACATAAACAGGGTTTTCCAGTGGGCAGTGGAGAACAACATGACGTTCAATGGTGGTAAGTTCCAGCTGCTTAGGTATGGAAAGAATGAAGAACTTAAAAGGAGCACTATATACAAAACTCGCCAGGGTCACCAAATAGAACGTAAGGAACACGTAAAAGACCTAGGAATAATTATGTCAGCGGACCTTTCTTTTAAAGACCATAACAAGACAAAGATCACGACAGCCAGGAAGATGACTGGGTGGGTATTGAGAACTTTCAAAACAAGGGAAATAATGCCGATGGTGACACTCTTCAAATCGCTAGTGCTCCCTCACTTAGAATATTGCTCAGTGTTGACGGCCCCGTTCAGGGCAGGAGAAATATCAGAGCTGGAACAAATACAGAGATCGTTTACGGCTCACATTGAGCCAGTAAAGCACCTAAACTACTGGGAACGCCTTCAAGCCTTGAACATGTACTCATTGGAGCGGAGGAGAGAGAGATACATGATAATATATACCTGGAAGGTACTCGAGGGCTTCGTCCCAAATCTGCACACTGCCATAACAACATACTGGAGTGAGAGATATGGGAGGAAGTGTAAAATAAACCCAGTGAGGAGCAGGGGTGTGGTGGGGACAATAAGGGAACATTGTATCAACATCCGGGGTCCCAGACTCTTCAACATCTTACCAGAAGATATCAGAAACACGGCTGGAACAAGTGTAGACGCCTTTAAGAGGAAACTGGACAAGTATCTTCACGAGGTGCCAGATCAACCAGGCTGTGATGGATATGTGGGGCAGCGGGCCTCCAGCAGCAACAGCCTGGTTGACCAGGCGAGCACCAGACGAGCCTGGCACATGGCCGGGCTCAGAGAGTAGACAAACTCAAGAAACTCTTCAAAGGTATATCAAAGGGGTACCACAAGCATCTGTACTTGACCCAAAAATGTTTGTAATTCTTACACATGATTTTCCAGAAGGAACAATTTATTTTATGTCTGGTGGCCTGGTGGTTAACGCTCTGGCTTCACACGGTGAGGGTCGGGGTTCGATTCCCAGCGAGGGTAGAAACACTGGGCGTTTCTTTACGCCTGTCTATATTCACCCATCAGTAAAATGGGTACCTGGGTGTTAGTGGACTAGTGTGGGTCGCATCCTGGGACAAAATTGACCTAACTTGCCCGAAATGCTCTGCGTGGCCTGGTGGTTAACGCTCTCGCTTCACACGGTGAGGGCCTGGGTTCGATTCCCAGCCAGAGTAGAAACATTGGACGTGTTTCTTTCCACCTGTTGTCTATGTTCCCCATCAGTAAAATGGGTACCTGGGTGTTAGTCGACTGGTGTGGGTCGCATCCTGGGACACTGACCTAAGGAGGCCTGGTCACAGACCGGGCCGCGGGGGCGTTGACCCCCGGAACTCTCTCCAGATAAACTCCAGATAAATAATGAAAGTAACTAAATCTTTACAAGAGAATCTAGATAAATTGAGGACATGGAATAATGGATGGATAAGGAAATTAATGTAGATAACTGAGAGGTTGTGAAAATAGAAGAAAGTGACATCAGGCCACATCAAGACTATGAAATGTATAGCAGAATATAGAAGACGTCAGATAGAGAAATATACGAGACATCAGATAGAGAAATATACGAGACGTCAGATAGAGAAATATACGAGACATCAGATAGAGAAATATACGAGACATCAGATAGAGAAATATATGAGACGTCAGATAGAGAAATATACGAGACATCAGATAGAGAAATATACGAGACATCAGATAGAGAAATATACGAGACATCAGATAGAGAAATATACAGACATCAGATAGAGAAATATACGAGACATCAGATAGAGAAATATACAAGACATCAGATAGAGAAATATACGAGACATCAGATAGAGAAATATACAAGACATCAGATAGAGAAATATACGAGACATCAGATAGAGAAATATACGAGACATCAGATAGAGAAATATACGAGACATCAGATAGAGAAATATACGAGACATCAGATAGAGAAATATACGAGACATCAGATAGAGAAATATACGAGACATCAGATAGAGAAATATACGAGACATCAGATAGAGAAATATACGAGACATCAGATAGAGAAATATACGAGACATCAGATAGAGAAATATACGAGACATCAGATAGAGAAATATACGAGACATCAGATAGAGAAATATACGAGACATCAGATAGAGAAATATACGAGACATCAGATAGAGAAATATACGAGACATCAGATAGAGAAATATACGAGACATCAGATAGAGAAATATACGAGACATCAGATAGAGAAATATACGAGACATCAGATAGAGAAATATACGAGACATCAGATAGAGAAATATACGAGACATCAGATAGAGAAATATACGAGACATCAGATAGAGAAATATACAAGACATCAGATAGAGAAATATACGAGACATCAGATAGAGAAATATACGAGACATCAGATAGAGAAATATACGAGACATCAGATAGAGAAATATACGAGACATCAGATAGAGAAATATACGAGACATCAGATAGAGAAATATACGAGACATCAGATAGAGAAATATACGAGACATCAGATAGAGAAATATACGAGACATCAGATAGAGAAATATACGAGACATCAGATAGAGAAATATACGAGACATCAGATAGAGAAATATACGAGACATCAGATAGAGAAATATACGAGACATCAGATAGAGAAATATACGAGACATCAGATAGAGAAATATACGAGACATCAGATAGAGAAATATACAGACATCAGATAGAGAAATATACGAGACATCAGATAGAGAAATATACGAGACATCAGATAGAGAAATATACAAGACATCAGATAGAGAAATATACGAGACATCAGATAGAGAAATATACGAGACATCAGATAGAGAAATATACGAGACATCAGATAGAGAAATATACGAGACATCAGATAGAGAAATATACGAGACATCAGATAGAGAAATATACGAGACATCAGATAGAGAAATATACGAGACATCAGATAGAGAAATATACAGACATCAGATAGAGAAATATACGAGACATCAGATAGAGAAATATACGAGACATCAGATAGAGAAATATACGAGACATCAGATAGAGAAATATACGAGACATCAGATAGAGAAATATACGAGACATCAGATAGAGAAATATACGAGACATCAGATAGAGAAATATACGAGAAAATCAGATAGAGAAATATACGAGACATCAGATAGAGAAATATACGAGACATCAGATAGAGAAATATACAGACATCAGATAGAGAAATATACGAGACATCAGATAGAGAAAATATAACGAGACATCAGATAGAGAAATATACGAGACATCAGATAGAGAAATATACGAGACATCAGATAGAGAAATATACAGACATCAGATAGAGAAATATACGAGACATCAGATAGAGAAATATACGAGACATCAGATAGAGAAATATACGAGACATCAGATAGAGAAATATACGAGACATCAGATAGAGAAATATACGAGACATCAGATAGAGAAATATACGAGACATCAGATAGAGAAATATACGAGACATCAGATAGAGAAATATACAAGACATCAGATAGAGAAATATACGAGACATCAGATAGAGAAATATACGAGACATCAGATAGAGAAATATACGAGACATCAGATAGAGAAATATACGAGACATCAGATAGAGAAATATACGAGACATCAGATAGAGAAATATACGAGACATCAGATAGAGAAATATACGAGACATCAGATAGAGAAATATACGAGACATCAGATAGAGAAATATACGAGACATCAGATAGAGAAATATACGAGACATCAGATAGAGAAATATACGAGACATCAGATAGAGAAATATACGAGACATCAGATAGAGAAATATACGAGACATCAGATAGAGAAATATACGAGACATCAGATAGAGAAATATACGAGACATCAGATAGAGAAATATACGAGACATCAGATAGAGAAATATACGAGACATCAGATAGAGAAATATACGAGACATCAGATAGAGAAATATACGAGACATCAGATAGAGAAATATACGAGACATCAGATAGAGAAATATACGAGACATCAGATAGAGAAATATACGAGACATCAGATAGAGAAATATACGAGACATCAGATAGAGAAATATACGAGACATCAGATAGAGAAATATACGAGACATCAGATAGAGAAATATACAAGACATCAGATAGAGAAATATACGAGACATCAGATAGAGAAATATACGAGACATCAGATAGAGAAATATACGAGACATCAGATAGAGAAATATACGAGACATCAGATAGAGAAATATACGAGACATCAGATAGAGAAATATACGAGACATCAGATAGAGAAATATACGAGACATCAGATAGAGAAATATACGAGACATCAGATAGAGAAATATACGAGACATCAGATAGAGAAATATACGAGACATCAGATAGAGAAATATACAAGACATCAGATAGAGAAATATACGAGACATCAGATAGAGAAATATACGAGACATCAGATAGAGAAATATACGAGACATCAGATAGAGAAATATACAAGACATCAGATAGAGAAATATACGAGACATCAGATAGAGAAATATACGAGACATCAGATAGAGAAATATACAAGACATCAGATAGAGAAATATACGAGACATCAGATAGAGAAATATACGAGACATCAGATAGAGAAATATACAAGACATCAGATAGAGAAATATACGAGACATCAGATAGAGAAATATACGAGACATCAGATAGAGAAATATACGAGACATCAGATAGAGAAATATACGAGACATCAGATAGAGAAATATACGAGACATCAGATAGAGAAATATACGAGACATCAGATAGAGAAATATACGAGACATCAGATAGAGAAATATACGAGACATCAGATAGAGAAATATACGAGACATCAGATAGAGAAATATACGAGACATCAGATAGAGAAATATACGAGACATCAGATAGAGAAATATACGAGACATCAGATAGAGAAATATACGAGACATCAGATAGAGAAATATACGAGACATCAGATAGAGAAATATACGAGACATCAGATAGAGAAATATACGAGACATCAGATAGAGAAATATACGAGACATCAGATAGAGAAATATACGAGACATCAGATAGAGAAATATACGAGACATCAGATAGAGAAATATACGAGACATCAGATAGAGAAATATACGAGACATCAGATAGAGAAATATACGAGACATCAGATAGAGAAATATACGAGACATCAGATAGAGAAATATACGAGACATCAGATAGAGAAATATACGAGACATCAGATAGAGAAATATACGAGACATCAGATAGAGAAATATACGAGACATCAGATAGAGAAATATTACAAGACATCAGATAGAGAAATATACGAGACATCAGATAGAGAAATATACGAGACATCAGATAGAGAAATATACGAGACATCAGATAGAGAAATATAACGAGACATCAGATAGAGAAATATACGAGACATCAGATAGAGAAATATACGAGACATCAGATAGAGAAATATACAAGACATCAGATAGAGAAATATACGAGACATCAGATAGAGAAATATACGAGACATCAGATAGAGAAATATACAAGACATCAGATAGAGAAAATATACGAGACATCAGATAGAGAAATATACGAGACATCAGATAGAGAAATATACGAGACATCAGATAGAGAAATATACGAGACATCAGATAGAGAAATATACGAGACATCAGATAGAGAAATATACAAGACATCAGATAGAGAAATATACGAGACATCAGATAGAGAAATATACGAGACATCAGATAGAGAAATATACGAGACATCAGATAGAGAAATATACGAGACATCAGATAGAGAAATATACAAGACATCAGATAGAGAAATATACGAGACATCAGATAGAGAAATATACGAGACATCAGATAGAGAAATATACGAGACATCAGATAGAGAAATATACAAGACATCAGATAGAGAAATATACGAGACATCAGATAGAGAAATATACGAGACATCAGATAGAGAAATATACAAGACATCAGATAGAGAAATATACGAGACATCAGATAGAGAAATATACAAGACATCAGATAGAGAAATATACGAGACATCAGATAGAGAAATATACAAGACATCAGATAGAGAAATATACGAGACATCAGATAGAGAAATATACAAGACATCTTATAGAGAAATATACAAGACATCAGATAGAGAAATATACGAGACATCAGATAGAGAAATATACGAGACATCAGATAGAGAAATATACGAGACATCAGATAGAGAAATATACGAGACATCAGATAGAGAAATATACAAGACATCAGATAGAGAAATATACGAGACATCAGATAGAGAAATATACGAGACATCAGATAGAGAAATATACAAGACATCATATAGAGAAATATACAAGACATCAGATAGAGAAATATACGAGACATCAGATAGAGAAATATACGAGACATCAGATAGAGAAATATACGAGACATCAGATAGAGAAATATACAAGACATCAGATAGAGAAATATACGAGACATCAGATAGAGAAATATACGAGACATCAGATAGAGAAATATACAAGACATCATATAGAGAAATATACAAGACATCAGATAGAGAAATATACGAGACATCAGATAGAGAAATATACGAGACATCAGATAGAGAAATATACAAGACATCAGATAGAGAAATATACGAGACATCAGATAGAGAAATATACGAGACATCAGATAGAGAAATATACGAGACATCAGATAGAGAAATATACAAGACATCAGATAGAGAAATATACGAGACATCAGATAGAGAAATATACGAGACATCAGATAGAGAAATATAGGGGTTATTACTAACAAATATTATCACCGGAAAACCACATGAAACTGGACGGGACCGCGGGGGCGTTGACCCCCTGAACACCCTCCAGGTATACTCCAGGTATACTCCAGGTATACTCCAGGTATACTCCAGGTATACTCCAGGTATACTCCAGGTATACTCCAGGTATACTCCAGGTATACTTCAGGTATACTCCAGGTATACTCCAGGTATACTCCAGGTATACTCCATGTATACTCCAGGTATACTCCAGGTATACTCCAGGTATACTCCAGGTATACTCCAGGTATACTCCAGGTATACTCCAGGTATACTCCAGGTATACTCCAGGTATACTCCAGGTATACACTATAAAATAACTTAGAAATATACGGATGGTGAAATGTTAAGTTGTTTATAGGTTATGTTAGACCAAAAGTGTAATATGCAGCAGTTATGTGGTGGCCAGACCTGATAAAACACACATAAGTTATGTGGTGGCCAGACCTGATAAAACACACATAAGTTATGTGGTGGCCAGACCTGATAAAACACACATAAGTTATGTGGTGGCCAGACCTGATAAAACACACATAAGTTATGTGGTGGCCAGACCTGATAAAACACACATAAGTTATGTGGTGGCCAGACCTGATAAAACACACATAAGTTATGTGGTGGCCAGACCTGATAAAACACACATAAGTTATGTGGTGGCCAGACCTGATAAAACACACATAAGTTATGTGGTGGCCAGACCTGATATAAACACACATAAGTTATGTTGTGGCCAGACCTGATAAAACACACATAAGTTATGTGGTGGCCAGACCTGATAAAACAAACATAAGTTATGTGGTGGCCAGACCTGATAAAACACACATAAGTTATGTGGTGGCCAGACCTGATAAAACACACACAAGTTATGTGGTGGCCAGACCTGATAAAACACACATAAGTTATGTGGTGGCCAGACCTGATAAAACAAACATAAGTTATGTGGTGGCCAGATCTGATAAAACACACATAAGTTATGTGGTGGCCAGACCTGATAAAACACACATAAGTTATGTGGTGGCCAGACCTGATAAAACACACATAAGTTATGTGGTGGCCAGACCTGATAAAACACACACATAAGTTATGTTGTGGCCAGACCTGATAAAACACACATAAGTTATGTGGTGGCCAGACCTGATAAAACACACACATAAGTTATGTGGTGGCCAGACCTGATAAAACACACATAAGTTATGTGGTGGCCAGACCTGATAAAACACACATAAGTTATGTGGTGGCCAGACCTGATAAAACACACATAAGTTATGTGGTGGCCAGACCTGATAAAACACACATAAGTTATGTGGTGGCCAGACCTGATAAAACACACAAGTTATGTGGTGGCCAGACCTGATAAAACACACATAAGTTATGTGGTGGCCAGACCTGATAAAACACACATAAGTTATGTGGTGGCCAGACCTGATAAAACACACATAAGTTATGTGGTGGCCAGACCTGATAAAACACACATAAGTTATGTGGTGGCCAGACCTGATAAAACACACACATAAGTTATGTGGTGGCCAGACCTGATAAAACACACATAAGTTATGTGGTGGCCAGACCTGATAAAACACACATAAGTTATGTGGTGGCCAGACCTGATAAAACACACACATAAGTTATGTGGTGGCCAGACCTGATAAAACACACATAAGTTATGTGGTGGCCAGACCTGATAAAACACACATAAGTTATGTGGTGGCCAGACCTGATAAAACACACATAAGTTATGTGGTGGCCAGACCTGATAAAACACACATAAGTTATGTGGTGGCCAGACCTGATAAAACACACATAAGTTATGTGGTGGCCAGACCTGATAAAACACACATAAGTTATGTGGTGGCCAGACCTGATAAAACACACATAAGTTATGTGGTGGCCAGACCTGATAAAACACACACATAAGTTAGAACATGTGTCAAGTGCTGCAAAATAACTGTCAGAGCTGAAAGACATGAGTTATGATGGAAGGTTGATAACAGAGAGGATGACAGTGCTGATGATAGCAGGAAAAGAGCAGAGATCATAAACACATATGACTTGAAATAACATAAACGAGCAGATGATTTTTTTAGTATGTGCAGCAGGAATAACAAGAGGACGCTGTTGTAGATTAAGGAAGAGGGAAGTGGAAAGTCTTGTAGAAGAATATTCTTCTTAAATAGTTTGGACCAGTGGCATGTATTAGATGAGGAATTAGTAAGTGCTGGAAATTAAAAAAAAATATATGTATAATTTAAAAGAGTGTCAAAAGCGGGGACAAACCATTTTTAAATTCTAAAAGGGTTTCCCGCCCAAAAGTGGTTTATCAGCCCAATACAAAGAGCAAGGCGAAAGGAGGGGATGATTTATGGGGTAACAGCCCCGGGGGCCTGGATTTTCGTGTGTTCAGTCCATCAATTTTGGGAAATGTACAGCAAGGGCCGTGACGGGGCCTTTTTATACTGTAGTGAGGGTGGGGTTTAAAGCAGGGGGAGGGGGGTTTAGGGTACCATCCACTTCAAAGGGTAGGTCGGGGGCCCAAAAGGTTGAACAAGTTTTTTGGAAAAATTTTTGGGTTACAAGATCCCAGATGCTGCAGTTCTGACAGGGTGATGAATTTTTAAAAAAACCTTTTTTTAAAACCCTTTCCCATAACACAAAAATTTTTCGTTATTGTAGCTCAAGAAACGTTTTTTCTCACACGCACCGAAATTTCGCACACACCACACACAAAACACACACAAACACACACACCCCAACACCCCAACACACACACACAAAACACACACACACACACCACACACCACATTTGTGCAAAATTTGGGAGGATCAGGCATGATACAGGGTAGGCCCCGCAGTGGATCGGGAAACTTGTCGGGAAGACAGCAGCGAGTAATGGTACGTGGCGAGGTATCAAAAGTGGGCACCTGTCCCCAGGGGGGTTTCCACAGGGGTCAGTCCTGGGACCAGTGTGTTTCTATACTTTTTTGTGAACGACATGACAGAAGAAATAACTCAGAAGTGTCCCTGTTCGCAAAATGATGAAAGTTAATGAGGAGGGAAATTAAAATCGGTGAAGATCATTTTAGGACTACAAAAGACTTGGAAAAAGCTGGAAACTTCGTCCAGCAACTGGCTTATCGAATTTAAACCCCCCCAAATGCAAAAATCTAAAGATCGGGGGAAAGGGGAAAATAACCGAGACAGAGTAAGTCTAGGTGGCCAAAAAACCCGCAAACCTCACTCAAGAAAAAAAGGGTCTTGGGGTGAGTATAATACCCAGCCCCATTCCCCAGGGAACATCAACCAAATAACTGTTGCAGCATATGGGCGCCTGGCAAAACCCGAGGAATAGCGTTCCGAACCTCAAAAAGGAAAACGTTCAAGACCAAAACCGTGTACGTCAGGCCCCCTACCCGAAGTAGCAGAACCATTTGGAACCCCATTGGTCCCAAACCCCTTTAAGAAATTTAAAAAAAATCAAAGGTTTTAAAAAAGGCTAGTCCCAAGCTAAGGGGTATGTTCCCTTTCGAAGAAAGGTTAAGGGGAAAAACGGCCCCGACAACACCTTTAGGGCAGGGGGGTTAGGAGAGCATGATAACGACATAAAAATACTGCGAGGAATTGGGCAAGGGGGACAGAAACTGGATGTTTTCCCGAGAGGAGAACCCGAAACCCAAGGGGGGCAATTGGAAACCGAAGGGCTCATAATCAGAGAGAAAGTTAGGGAAATATTTTTTTTTGCTTTGAGTTGTTCCCGGAAGTAGAATAGTCCCGCAAGGGGATGTATGGAGGCAGGAAAACCTTTCATTGTTTTAAGATGAGGGATGATACAGCTCATGAACAGGAGAGAGGGACCTAGTTTTCGTCATGAAGAGGCAGGCCAGAAGGGAGACTATGAACCCCCCGCAACCCCAAATAGGGGGGGAATTTCACACACACCACACACACACACACACACACCACACACACACACACACACAACACACACACACACACACACACATACACACAACACAACAACACAACACACACACACACACACACACACACAACAAAACCACACACACACACAACACACACAACCACACACACAACCATTTTTCGCGGGTGTTCATTAGGTATATACCTGAGGGGCGGTATCCATCAGAGTAAATAACGGGGGTGTGTATCTCATGTATTTTCACTAGAGAGTGCCCCCGTCAATTGCGCTGTGGTGTTTCGGTAATATACACAGGTATATATATCAGTGTATATACATGAAAAGTCTATGAAAAACAGTGTTATACAAAAAGGGGTATCTTTTGTGTTATTTTAGTGTATATATGATGGGGGATATCTTGTACAGTAATTTTTAAAACTTTACACAAACCCTTAGTCATCGGTTTTGTGTGGTGTTTTAGTGTGTGTGTGGTATGTGTGTGTTGTTGGTGTGTGTGGTGGGTGTGTATGTGGTGTTGGTATTGTGTGTATGGGGGTTTGTGTATGTGTGTGTGTGTGTATGTGTGTATGTGTGTGTATGTGTGTGTGTGTGGGGTATGTGTGTATTGTGTGTATTGTGTGTGTGTTTATGTTGTAGTGTGTGTATGGTGGTGTGTGTTTGTGTATGTGTGTATGTGTGTGTGTGTGTAGGGGTGGTGTGTTGTGTATGTGTGTGTGTGTGTAGTGTGTATGTGTGTGTGTGTATGTGTGTGTGTGTGTATGTGGTGTGGTGTGTATGTTGTTGTTTTTTGTGTAGTGTGTGTGTTGTGTGTGGTGTTGTGTGTGTGTGTGTTTTGGTGGTGGTGTTTTGTGTGTTTGTTTTGTACTCCCTAGTTGACTCACCTAGTTGGGGTTGGGGGGGGTCGAGTCCGAGTCCTGGCCCCGCCTCTTCACTGATCGTACTAGGTCACTCCCCCTACCCGTGAGCTTTATCATACCTCTGTTTAAAAGCTATGTATGGATCCTGCCCCCACTACATGTTTTCCAAAAACTATTCCATTTACTGATACTCTTGGTGAAAAAAATACTTCCTAACATCCCTGTGATTCATCTGTGTCTTCAGTTTCCAACTGGCCCCTTTACTGTGCCCAAATCTCGGGAACATCCGCTTTGTCCACCTTGTAAATTCTCTCAGTTTTTTGTAGTCGTTATCAGTCCCCCCTATCTCTCCGTCCTCCAGTGTCGTCAGGTTGATTTCCCTTAACCTTCCTGTGGACATCCTCTTAGTTTGGGACTAGTCTTGTTGCAAACCTTTTGCACTTTTCTAGTTTTTCACGTGTTTGGCTGGTGGGGGTTCCAAATGGTGCCGCATACTCCAATTGGCCTAAATACCGGTGTACAGGGGTCCTAAATGTTTCCCCTATTAAGATGTGGGAAATGCTTTCTGGGGTTTGCTAGGCCCCCAATTGCTGCAGCATTATTTGGTTGATGTGCGCTTCAGGAGATGTCCCTGGTTTTATCCCCCCCCCAAGACTTTTTCCCTTTGGGTGAGGTTTTTAAGTCTCGCCCCCTAGACTGTACCCGTCTGCGGCCTTTTTTCCCCTTTCCCCCAATCTTCATGACTTTGCACTTCTTGGGATTAAAAACCAGGAGGAAATTTGGGACCAGGTTGCGCCGTCCAGATCCCTTTGGGTTTTCTGCCTGGTTTTCGATCGAGTAAATTCTTTCATAAATTCACGTCTCTGCAAACAGGGACACCTCAGGTCTTTTCCTTCCGTCATGTCTTTCACAAATCCCAAGAAACAGCACTGGTCCTGGGACGCCCCCTGCGGGACCCCGCTGGTAAGGTGCCCCTCTGACACCTCGCCACGTCCCCATATCGCTGCTGTTTTCCGACAAGTATTCCTTCCATTGTAGTGCCTTCCCGTTACCCCTGCTTGGTCCCCCAGTTTTGCCCCAATCTTTTGTGGGGAAATGTTCAAAACGCCTTCTTGCAGTCCAAAGAAAATGCATCCACCCACCCCTTTTCCTCTTTCTTATGCGTACCATGTATAAACTCCAGTAGGTTTTGAACAGGTTTTCCCCGTCCTGAAACCATTTGCTGCTTTGATGAGATCATTCTTTCTGGGTGTTCCACCATCTTCCCTGATAATCTTCTCCTGATTTGGCATACTATCATGCGGACACTGGTCTTAGTTTAATGTTTCATGTCGCTCCTTTTTTAAAGTTTGGGGACTACATTTGTTTTTCCATGCCCAGGCAACTCCTTTTTTCGATAGTTATTGAAATTGTTGTTGGGGGGTACCATGGGCCCTCTGCTCCCTCTTAAATCCCCAGGGGGAAGTTTATCTGGCCCCTTTTCCCTTTTGAGGTATTAGCTCACTCAGAACCCTCTTCACTTTTTCCCTCGGTTGTGTGCACTGGTCCAGCACTTGGTGGTGTGCCCCCCTCCCGTTTTCTGGGCCCCTTCGTCTCCTTGTGAACACTTTTTGAATTTTGTTGAGTTCTTCACATATTTCCGGTCTTTCTTGTTGTCTTTTCCCCCTTTTCCTTACCCTGTTCCCTGGTCCTTGACTGTTGTTTTCCCCTGATGTGGCTGTACAACAGTTTCGGGTCAGTTTTGGCTTTCGCTGCTAGTCATTTTAAAATTTGTCTTTGGGCCTCCCTTCTTATCTGTGATATTCTTTTCGGGCCTACCTTTTTCTCCTTATTCTCGGGTCCTTTCCCTTCTTATTTCTTCCCATTCCCTACACACTTGGTTTTTGCCTTTTGCCCCTTTTGGGGGTAAACCATGGGCTCTTTCCTGGCTTTTTCATTAATCCTGTTACCCTTGGGTACAAACCTCTCCTCCCCTCCTGCATTTTTTTGCTAAAATTCCTCATTCTTTAAACGGGCTTCCCTGCCGTTCTCTGTCCCACTGAACCCCGTTCGGTAGTTCCTCATTCCTGTGTAGCCCCTTTTTTGTAGTTTTGGCTTCATTCGCCCTGACCTTCCTCCCTTCTCCCTCCATTTGTTGTGTGTGTGTGGTTTGTGTGTGTGTTGTGTGTGTGTGTGTGGTGTGTGTGGTTATGTGTGGTGTGTGTGTATGTGTTGTGTTTTTGGTATGTGGTTTTTTGTATGTGGTGTTGTGTGTGTGTGTGTATGTGTGTGTGTGTTGTGTGTGTGTGTGTGTGTGTGTGGTGTGTGGTGTATTGTGTGTGTATGGTGTGTGTGTGTGTTGTTGTTGTGGTGGTGTTTTTGGTTTTGTGTGGTGTGTTGGTGTGTGTGTGTGTTTTGGTGTTTGTGTGTGTGTGTGTATGTGTGTGTGTATGTTGTGTGTGTTTTGTGGGGGTGTTTTGTGTGTGTATGTGGTGTGTGTTGTGTGTTGTGTGTGTGTTTGTTGTGTATGTGTGTGTGTGTATGTGTTGTATGTTTTGGTGTGTGTGTGTGTATTGTGTGTGTGGGTGGGGTATTGGTGTATGTGGTGTGTGTGGTATGTGTGTGTGTGTGTGTGTGTGTGTGTTGTGTGGTGTGTATGTTGGTGTGTGTGTTTGTGTGTGTGTGTGTTGTTGTGTATTTGTGTGTGTGTGTATGTGGTGTGTGTTGGTGGTGTGTGTGTGTGTGTGTGTTGTGTGTGTGGTGGTGTGTGGGTTGGTGGTTGGTGTGTTGGTGGGTGTTTGTTGTGTGTGTGTGGTGTGTGTGTTGGTGTGTGGGTGTGTTGTGGTTTATGTGTGTGTGGTGTAGTGTGTGTGTGTGGATTGTGTGTGTGGGTGTTTATGTGTTGTGTGTGTATGTTGTGGTGTTTGGTATGTTGTGTATGTGGTGTTGTGTGTGTATGTGTGGGTGTGTGTGTTGTGTGTGTATGTGTGTGTGGGTGTATGTGTGGTGTGTGTATGGTGTGTGTGTGTAGTGGTGTTGTAGTGTTGTTGTGTAGTGGTGTGTGTGTATGTGTGTTGTGTGATTGGTTGTGTATGTTGTGGTGTTAGTGTATGTGTGTGTTGGGTGTATGTATACTCACCTATTTTCCCCCCTAGTTGAGGTTGCGGGGGTCAGTCGAGCTCCGGGCCCCCCGCCTCTTCATGATCCTACTAGTCACCCCCCTGAGCCGTGAGTTTTTATCAAAACCTTGCTTAAAGCTATGTATGGATCGCCTCCACTACATCGTTTCCCCAAAACTATTCCACTTACTGACTATCTGTGGCTGAAGAATACTTCCTAACATCCCTGTGTTTCATCTGTGTCTTTAGCTTCCAACTGTGTCCCCTTGTACTGTGTCCAATTCTTCTGGAACATCCTGTTTTTGTCCACTTGTCAATTCCTCTCAGTAATTTGATTTTGTCGTTTCATGTCCCCCCTATCTCTCCTGTCTCAGTGTCGTCAGGTTGATTTCCCTTACCTTCCTCGTAGGACATTACCTCTTAGCTCGGGGACTAGTCTTGTTGCAGACCTTGCACTTTCTCTAGTTTCTTTACGTGCTTGGATAGGGTGTGGGTTCCAAAACTGGTGCCGCATACTCCCATATGGGCTAACGTATACCGGTTGTACAGTGTCCTGGACGATTCTTATTAAGATGTCGGAAATGCTGTGTTCTGAGGTTTTTGCTAGGCGCCCATATGCTGCAGCCAGTTATTTGGTTGATGTGCGCTTCAGGAGATGTGTGGTGTTATTACTCACCCCAAGATCTTTTTCCTTGAGTGGAGGTTTTTTAGTCTCTGACCCCCTGGACTGTACTCGTTTGCGGGGGCCTTCTTTGGCCCTTCCCCATCTTCATGACTTTGCACTTGGTGGGATTGAACTCCAGGAGCATTGCTGGACCAGTTCTGCAGCCTGTCCAGATCCCTTTGTAGTTTCTGCCTGGTCTTCGATCGGGTTGTATTCTTCTCATCAACTTCACGTCATCTAGCAAACCATGGGACACCTCAGAGTCTATTGCTTCCGTCATGTCGTTCACAAATCCAGAAAACAGCCACTGGTCTTGGACTGACCCCTGCGGGAGACCCGCTGGTCCAGGTGCCCTCTCTGACACCTCGCCACCGTACCATGACTCGCTGCTGTCTTCCTGACAAGTATTCCCTGATCTGTAGTGTCCTTCCTGTTAGCCCTGCTTGGTCCTCCAGTTTTTGCACCAATCTCTTGTGTGGTACTGTGTTCAAAGCCATTCTTGCAGTCCAAGAAAAATGCAATCCCACCCACCCTCTTTCTTTGTCTTACTGCTGTCACCTGTCATAGAACTCCAGTAGGTTTGTGACAAAGGATTTCCCGTCCCTGAAACCATGCTGGCTGCTGTTGATGAGATCATCCTTTCTAGGTGTTCCACCACTCTTCTCCTGATAATCTTCTCCATGGATTTTGCATACCTATACATGTCAGTGACACCTGGTCTGTGTTTAATGCTTCCATGTCTGTCTCCTTTTTTTAAAGATTGGGACTACATTTGCTGTCTTCCATGCCTCAGCAATCTCCTGTTTCGTAGATGTATTGGAATATTGTTGTTAGGGGTACACACATTAGCGCCTCTGCTCCCTCTCTCAATACCTGGGAGATGTTTTCTGGCCCATTGCCTTTGAGGTATCTAGCTCACTCAGAAGCCTCTTCACTTCTTCCTCGGTTGTGTTGCACTGGTGTCCAGCACTTGGTGGTGTGCCCCACCTCTCGTCATTTTGGAGTCCCATTCTGTCTCCTCTGGAACACTTCTTTGAATCTCTTGTTGAGTTCTTCACATACTTCCGGTCATTTCCTGTTGTCTCTCCTCCTTCCTTCCTTAGCCTGATTACCTGGTCCTTGGACTGTTGTTTTCCTCTGATGTGGCTGAACAACAGTTTGGGTCAGAATTTGGCTTTCGCTGCTATGTCATTTTCATATAGTCTTTGGGCCTCCCTTCTTATCTGTGATATTCATTTCTGGCTCTACGACCTGTTCTCCTTATTCTCCTGGGTCCTTTGCCTTCTATTATTTCTTCCATTCCTAGCACACTTGGTTTTTGCCTCCCTTGCATCCTTTGGGTAAAAACCATGGGCTATCCTGGCTTTTTCATTACTCCTGTTACCCTTGGGTTACAAACCTCTCCTCAGCCTCCTTGCATTTTATTGCTACATATTCCATCATCTCATTAACTGGTTTCACTGCCAGTTCTCTGTCCCACTGAAACCCCGTATCAGGTAGTTCTCATTCCCCTGTGTAGTCCCCTTTCTTGTAGTTTGGCTTCATTCGTCCTGCCTTCCTGCTTCTCCTCCACTTGTAGCTCTATGTGTTATTCGAAGCTTAAAACCTCACATGGGCACTGGCCCCAAGGGGTCTTTCATATGTGATTTGTTTTCCTCGATTCTGCACTACTGAAGGTGAATACTAAAGTCCAGCCTTGCTGGTTCATCCTCTCTCCTCTCTCTTCTTGTAGTGTCCCTACGTGTTGGTACATGAAGTTCTTCCAGTACCACCTCCTTCATCTTATGCCCTCCAAGTATCTTGGCCCCATGTGGGTCCAAGTTCTCCCAATCTATCTCCTTGTGGTTATTAACAGTCACCATGATCAGGAGCTTTGCCCTGCATGCATGAGCTCTTCTGGGCACTCTAGTAGTTGTGTCAACCATGCTCTATTGCTCTGTCGTGCTCTTGCTTGGCCTCTGTCTGTTCTGTGGTGGTTTATACATCACTGCTATTACCACCTTGGGACCTCCAGAGGAAGTGTTCCACTATGTAATCACTTTCTTTCTCCGCTATTCTCTCTCTCCAGCTCATCAAAATTCCAGCGAATTTTTGATCAGTAACGCCACTTCCTCCACCCCCCCCTGTTCCTCTGTTCTTTCCTCAGGATTTGGTATCCCGTTGGGAAAGGATGGCATCTGTACTATCATACCTGTAAGCTGGTTTCTGTGAGAGCTATGTGTCGGTGATGCCTCTTTGACTCTTTCTTGACCTCCTCCCACTTCATTTGTTATTCATCAGCGTTTGTGTACCATGTACCTTCAGGTTTCCTTTCCAAACTGTGGTTTGGGGGGCTGTGAGGGTGGGAGACCTGAGTGGCATACTGTGGGGTTTCTATAGCTTGGTGTTGGGTGGAGGCTGTGGGTATGGGATTGTAGGGTGTGGTTGGGATGTGTGTGTTGTGATATGTTGTATGGTTCTGAGAGTAGTAGTGGTGTGTGTGCTTGCCCTTTGCTGTTCTGTCCTGCTCTGGACAGACCTCTGCTGGTACCCTCCTGTCTCTTTTCCATAAGCTCCTTTCGCTTTTTGTCCTCTCCCTCAGCTGCCTGGTCGTTCTGGATTTTTGTTTCTGTCTCTGTCTAGGAAACACCCCTCTTTTACTCTTCCTGAGTATTTCAATGTGATTTCTCTTGGTGGAATCCTGTTCCGCACTGTTTCCGTCTGAGAATCAGTTGAATTGGTCGGGTTTCACCTTCGAGTTACCCCCCTATTCTCTGAAAATTACAATCTCGTCCCTCTTTCACTATTTCTGTATGATTTTCTCAACCCTTCCTTTCTTCCTGCTTCCTTTCAGTGTGTGTCCTTTCCTCTCTCTCCTGAAGCCCATGGATATAACACTGATTTTGCCTTTCTTCCTCGCATTGCCTCACCTCTGTGGCTCTGGATCCTGCCTTGTATGTGGTCAGTTTCTCCTTGATTTTTCCAGTGCTCTTGATAGCCTTGTTGTGCCTCAGCATTCGAACCTATCACCCTTCTCCATCTGCAACCAGTTGCTCTTCCCTTTCACTCTTGGTCCTCCTTGGCAGGATTGATGTGACCTTAGCATAATTCATAATTCCTTTCCTTCCTGTTCAGCCTCGCAGCTTCAAATGCTGTTGTCTCCTCTGTCACTGCCCCTGTAACTCGCTCCAGCCTATTATCTCAACTTCTAGGACCCTTATCTTGGCTACTAGATCAGTTTTGACTTGTGCTCCCAATTCTTTGTCTCCTTCTCCAACCACCTTTCCATTTCACAGAGAGAGCTCTTCTCTCCATTTTTTCAGAAGCTCTCCTAAATTTTCTCTCCCACTCTTGTTCCATCCTTTTCCACTGCTCCTCATCCACTCCTCCCTACCCGAACCCTTCTCATCTGACCTTGGGGTCCCTGCGAGTCCCCCCATTTTTTTTTTTTTTTTTTTTTTTTTTTTAAGAGTAGGAGGAGGGAGAGTTAGAAGTGGAAAATGGGGACGAGACAGAGCAAGAGAGAAGAGAGCAAGAGAGAGAGAGAGAGAGCAAGAAGGAATGAGAGAGCAGGAGAGAGAGAGAGCAAAGAGAGAGAGAGAGCAAGAGAGAGGAGAGAGCAAGAGATGAGAGCAAGAGAGAGAGAGAGCAAGAAGGAGAAGAGAGCAAGAGAGAGAGAGAGCGAGAGAGAGAGCAAGAGATGAGAGAGCAGGAGAGAGAGCAAGAGAGAGAGAGGAAGCAATAGGGGAGAGAGAGCAAGAGAGAGGAGAAGAGGCAAGAGAGGAGAGAGAGAGCAAGAGAGAGAGTGTGTGTGTGTGTTGTGTGTGTGGTATGGTGTTTGTGTGTGTAAGTGTGTGTGTGTGTGTGTGTTCAGAGATGTTTATCTAATCTTTCATTTTATATACATTGATGTACATCTTTCACCTCATATACACTTACATATATATGTCTCACCTCATATACACTTACATATATATGTCTCACCTCATATACACTTACATATATATGTCTCACCTCATATACACTTACATATATATGTCTCACTCATATACACTTCACATATATATGTCTACCTCATATACACGTAGACATATATATGTCTCACTCATTATACACTTACATATATATGGTCTCACCTAATATACACTGAGATATATATGTTCACCTCTTATACACTTCATATATAGTCTCACATATTACACTGAGATATATATGTCTCACCTCATTTAATACACTGAGATAATTGTCTCACCTCTTATACACTGAGATATATATCTCTCACCTCTATATACACTGAGATATATATGTCTCACCTCATATACACTGAGATATATATCTCTCACCTCATATACACTGAGATATATATGTCTCACCTCATATACACTGAGATATATATCTCTCACCTCATATACACTGAGATATATATCTCTCACCTCATATACACTGAGATATATATCTCTCACCTCATATACACTGAGATATATATCTCTCACCTCATATACACTGAGATATATATCTCTCACCTCATATAAACTGAGATATATATCTCTCATCTCATATGCACTGAGAGTTTAATATCTGCTTTACAGATTAACGTTGTTCTGATGTAGTGTTCTTAAGAAATATATAGGATTGAATACTTTAAAGATGGCTGACTTATCTTTAAAGCTAGTTCACTTATCTTAATAGAAGAGTTTGTGCAGGGTAAGCTTCAGAGTTCCTGCCTTTTTATTTACAATGATCTGTTACCTCAGTTCATTGGTAAGCCTTTTTATTGTTATGTTACTTTACAAATATGACACAGGATGAAGTTGTACAAGAATGGTATACAATACCCACAAGATGAAAGTTAGACACATGTGTAACATCTGGGTATCTTCATTGTTGACGTTTCGCCCTCCAGTGGCTCTGTCATTACGGGTTCTAGGATATAACTTGGAGACAGTAGAACTGTATACAGAAGATGACATCTACGTAACCTTCTTCACGGCTACTACAACTACTACTACCACTAACCCAGCCCTTGGGTAGGACCTACTTCCACTGGGGAATCCCGCCTACCAGTGACTATGCCCTCGTCTGCTACCCGTCCCTATCCACCTGACGCCTATATAAGCGCCAGTCTCCTTGCTTGTGCTCCAGAATCTCCGCAGCTACGGTGCTCTTCACACCAACTCCAAGGCTGAGAGACTGATTACCTCATCTTTTATATATAGAAGCCACTGGATGGCGAAACGTCTACAATAAAGATACCCAGATGTTGCACACGTGTCTAATTTTCATCTTGTCAGGGTGAAGTTGGAACATTCGGTGGGTCAGCGCTATTTGGTCAACTGACTCTGTCATCTGTGTTGTTATGCTGTATGAACGTGTTTCAGCCTCAAGCCGCTAGATGAATGATCTCAGATGGAGTGGTGATAATGAGAAGGGTACAGCCAGAGTGTAGTTGCTGTTTTGCGGCCCGTCTTGTAGAGAAGCTGTCTTCTCGCTGTCTGCGAGCTGGAGTCAAGTGTGGTACCTTAATATTGTCGTTGCATGTAGCTGTAAGATCACCTACATCTCTACGATGTTGGAGGCTCTGCCGGAATGACAGATCTATCCAAGCTGGGTCCAGGGGTAGGATAAGTTGTCGTTCTTGGTTCTCTATTCTGTCCAGAAGTCGTAGATGAGAAGGGGGAAGGTATGCAGGAAATCCAAAACAGTGAAACATACTTAGGGTGTGAGTGTACTTCTGCCTCGTACAGAGTTTTACAGCATTTATTGTCGAGCAAGTGCAAAATACGTCTTAGTACTGTTAGCTTGTTGGCTGCCGTACTTGCAAGATTTACCACTTGGCTCTCAGATATCCCCAGGTTCCGACACTCTCCCATTCATTCTTAACGATGCTCCAGCATTAACATCATGATGCCTAGAAATTATCATTTGTGTTTTCTCAGAAGCAAATGTAACCTGCCATCATTTTTCCCAGGCTGATATAACTGTAAGTTGGTGATTTATGTGTCTGAGAACAGCTGGGATTTCCTCTCTTTGGTAAATAAATATCGGAGTAGAGTCATCTGCATAGACAAGGGATTCTGGGATAAAGTGAAGGTCATTGAAATAACCATTCCAAAACAGTGGTCCAAGCACACTTCCCTGTGGAACACTGACGCCGATTGAATGTCTTGTTGACTGTCCCACGAAGAACTACTCTGAGATTTACATGAAGGTAATCACTAAAGAGTTAAAGTTCAGAGCCAGAGATTCCAAGTGCTTGCAGTTCTGGCAAGAGTCCTGGTGCCATACTTGGTCGAAAACATCAGCAATGTCCAGTGTTGCTACACAGCTGATCTTGGATTAATCCAGTGAATGATGCAACATAGTGAAAAGGTTTAACAGGCAATAAGCAGCAGAGCAACCTTTTCTGAAGCCATATTGATGGCTACAAACAACATACACTGGTCTGTTGTGGACTTCTGCTCTGCCTCTCCATAGAGAAGGCCATTTAGCCTTTGTCCAGGATTTAAGGAGATATACTTCATAGTGTCTTATTATCATCTCTGACAACCTTGATACAGTTCTTGCGGAAAGCAAAGGAGGTTCTCTAACTGGATCAGGAACTTCCAACTTAGTAGCAAAATGTTCAGAAGACAGGTCGGCTTTCTCTTGATTGCTAGTAGAGACAATTCCATCCTGTCGATTTACAGGTGGAACAATTTCATAAAAGATAACCTTGTCGGCCCTTGACCAAGGACCACCAGGTTTTGAAGCCTCTCCCCGATGCTTTTTTCTTTTTGAGTCAGCCTTCCATCTGGAAATGGCCCAGTTTTGGACTTCCTCCATTTGTCAACATGCTTGCGTGTGTTAGTTCCAGTTATAGGTAATGGGATGCCTCTTGTACCTTATCCAGTCCTTGTACGTAGCAAGGTTGATCTGAAGGCTTCGTTACATACTTCTCATGAGGGATGTACTTATGCTGGAGAATAAAGATATGTTTGGTGAATCCATTCACTTAGTTATCATTATCACCTTTAAGAAGAGCATGCTAATCGGAGGTGGCAAATTCCGAACAAAGAGCCGGTCAGTTTCCTCTCTCCTATAGCCAGGTTGTGCATAATTCTTCACGTCGTTCTGTTGGTGTCTTTAGTGTTGTAAAGACGACCTCGTGATCACACGAACCAACATAACTAAAAGTTTACAAGTGAGAGAGCCTTCAGATAGATCACCCATTACTGGGTCAAGGGAGGAGCCAGAGATATGAGTAGGGAACTCATCCAAGCTTTTAATGTCAAACACGGCAAGGTAATCGAACCTTTATTGAAGATGCTGGTTAAGGTCACGAACAATTGTAATATGTTATTTATGTTGAAGCAGAAGGATGTCCACATTTTCCACCAGGACGTTGATTGGGTGTGTTTGCTGCCACTGAGGTCTATACATTACACATGCTAGTACTAGGGTTTATGCATACCTTGAAGAACATCATTTCCAGAAGATTAGGAATAGCAACATCAATAGCATTGATGTTGCTATTCCTAACCTTCTGGAAATGATGTTCTTTATAAGCTATGCATAAATTCTAGTACCACTATACTAGCATGTGTAATGTGTAGATCTCGGTAGCAACGCCGCCTCCCTGACCCTACCTTTCTTGTCATATCCATAAGGTTTAGCCAGGAATTCTAACAAAATTTTCTGAAGTCCTGTCATCCAAAAATGTCTCAGTAACGGCGATGATGTCAGGAAGATGGTCATGTAGGTTCGCTAGGACGGGTCTTGGCCCGGGTCTTCTCCATGTGGTGACCTGACAGTGGTTCCCGATGATGTTAGGAAGATGGTCATGTAGGTTCGCTAGGACGGGTCTTGGCCCGGGTCTTCTCCATGTGGTGACCTGACAGTGGTTCCCGATGATGTCAGGAAGATGGTCATGTAGGTTCGCTAGGACGGGTCTTGGCCCGGGTCTTCTCCATGTAGTGACCTGACAGTGGTTCCCGATGATGTCAGGAAGATGGTCATGTAGGTTCGCTAGGACGGGTCTTGGCCCGGGTCTTCTCCATGTGGTGACCTGACAGTGGTTCCCGATGATGTCAGGAAGATGGTCATGTAGGTTCGCTAGGACGGGTCTTGGCCCGGGTCTTCTCCATGTAGTGACCTGACAGTGGTTCCCGATGATGTCAGGAAGATGGTCATGTAGGTTCGCTAGGACGGGTCTTGGCCCGGGTCTTCTCCATGTGGTGACCTGACAGTGGTTCCCGAAGAAATGTCAGAGTTTGTACAAGTTATGTACCGTTGACAGCCCTATAGCTGGGGCACGGTGAGCAATCGTGTCAAGTGGAGTACTGTTTACGGCCCTATGGCGGGGGCAGCCCTGTGACAAGGGCGCAGTGACCAAGACGACGGGTGTTCACAAAATTGTGTGAGCTTGCTAATGTTGATAGTGAAACCTCTGTTATTGGTTAACAAGTTCATTATTGATAGTGAAACCTCTGTTATTGGTTAACAAGTTCATTATTGATAGTGAAACCTCTGTTATTGGTTAACAAGTTCATGACTGACTCCTCGTTTTTGTGCTCAGTTTGACTAAATAGGTGTGTGAGGTGTTCGCCCTTTAGACAGGTGGGGCATTGGGCAGTCAGTGGTCTCGCAACCATCTGCTGAGCTAAGATTGGAGTAACTGGGTGAGTGACATGTGTGTACCAGAGTGACATGTGTGTACCAGAGTGACATGTGTGTACCAGAGTGACATGTGTGTACCAGCTCTCAGATCCTGCTGGGTTGTTCTGAGAATAAATCTCTAAAGAGCTGGTGATGTGTCTATCAAGTACCTTATTATTTCTAGAGCAGTCTTCTTGATGTCCACTCTTGATGTCCACTCTTGTAACAATAATTACACAAGATATCTCACAGACAGGTGTCAACAGTGTACCCCCAACAACGTACATGGTTATAAATGACCATAATTTTTAAAGGGGTGGGCCGGTAAGCCAGCGGAAGGCCTCGGTCAGATGACCAAAAGCTCCAAAGGCGGGTCATCATCTGACTAAGACCCGCGTCAGGAAACGCTTGTCCTGTTTCCTGACAAACCTTACCTAACCTAGTGTACCACCTTGGGTGACAGCAGGAGCACTGTCTAGGTGCCTGGGAGCTTATGTCCTATTTTCTGCATCTCTTGTGTTTTGCTGCTACTTTTGTTTGTTATGTTCTGTTGCTGATGAGTGATGATTATGTTTGTGGCGAGTGCTTGCCTTGGGCACTGTTAGTCAGAGATGAGACAGCTGCTAGTTGTGCTGTGGCCTGCCACTAGTTTAGGTAAAGTGTCAGCCAGTTCATTGTTAACTACGACAGTCACTGATGAAGAACTTGACTTGAGGTTGACAGATGGAACACTGATGCCAGATGTAAACTTCTAGCTCAGGTGTACTATTAAGCATGGAGCTGACAGATCCAAGGCTTGTGTTGCTGTTGGGTAATGGAACTGTTTCCACTGTGGTGGATAAACAGGTTGTGGAATTGATCTCTAGTTTTAACAAATTCTCACCAGTTTTTTGCTGTTTTATTATTCTCAGTTTTAGAATTACAGGCCATACCATTCGTACACAACTTGTCAGACACTGCAACATCATGGAATCTTAATTCTGAGGACATGTACATAACCTTCACGACTATAGAATTTGTATTGATAAAGCCACTGGATGGCGAAACGTCTACAATAAAGATACCCAGATGTTGCATATGTGTCTTAATCTCGTCTTAATCTCATCAGGCCATAGCAGTAGTGTCAGCATCAGCTGATCATCCTGTTGTAGCTGATGTAGGCTTCTTCTGGTTATCTACAATAGTCTGAAGATAATTTAATGAACCTAGGATCTCAGTTGCAGTCTTATAACACAGCTCATAACAACACTGGTGATCATTAGAGTGGAGTTCTTGATGTTTCGCAAATCCATCCACTTACGATGTAAAGCTCATTTTGGATACCTATGTCACAGGTTCATAGATGTCTTTCAAGTTCCCGAGATGAACCACCTGGCTGGAACAGAAATCTCCTTCTATCTTGCACGCTGTGTGACAGTAATTGGAACACACAGGCTCCAGGTATAAAGTTATACCTGGCCTCTTATATATCCACAAACGATGCTACAGCTCTTGAGACAATATCATCTTGTGAGTTCATGATGTGAAGTAATTATAAAAAAAATCATTCGAAAGATCACGATAACACTGATAAAAAATATGTGGGAGTATATAGAGTTAATGAATAGAGAGAAAATTGTAGTCAGTGCAGCGGCGGATGATCAGGGAACAACTGACGCCTTCACACACACTTTCTTGATTCCTGTTTCTCTAGTATATATTTATTACCGATCTGATGGAAATAGTAACACGGTTTGTTGCTGATCACAGCCATGTTTTATAGCACCCATATATTATTATACGTATATCACTTGTTTTTTAAGCCATCTTACTTGACTTTAAGTCTAGCTCATATATCTTTAAAGCTAGCTCACCTGTCTATAAAGCTACCTCGCTTACTTAGCTAGCTTATAACAGCCAGTGGTAACAGTTTAGTTGAACAAGCAACCACCAGACAAATCTGTTCCAGGGCTGAGCTCTGGGAATATGAAAACTCTATATGACCCAGAAACTTGATTTGTTTTTAAGCAGCTAGCACTTCTCTAACTGAATTCTGAGGGTAGCTCTGATAATTTTCCAAATACCCTTTCTGGTTTTTCCAGATGCAAAGCTACATCCTGAGACACGAATGAGATTGTCTAAGTATATTACATAGGCTACAAAGTACGATCATTGTGAGTCTACAGAATATAATTGGGAAGCTTTGTAACCAGAAGGCATCTTGAGGTAGTGGTAATGGCCTGTGGATGTGGAGAACAAAGTCAGCGCGTTACTCTGTTCTTCAAGTGGAATTTGTTATCGCCCCAGTAACAGGTCAAGGGTTGAACAGATTTTGTATTCTTCGATGTTCTGCAATAGATCATTGATAACGGACGAAGGTAATTGATCTGGGATAGTCTTGACATTTACTTTCCTGCGGTCAGTCACAGGATATATCCCATCTTTCTTGATGACAAGAATAAGTGGAACATTCCATGTTTACTATGAGTTCATAATAACTTATTGTGGCAATTTGTACTTGGATTCTATAATTCTATTACTTTCCTGAGCAATTGAACGAGATCTAATGAGGCTTGTTGAGCACACCTGAAAGTCAGGGAACGTCATTGAAATAGGCCGTTGGTGGCAGATCATACTGGCCATGTGCTGGTCTTTTATTATTAAAGATTCGCCGGTATTCTCCCGGCCCGAGCCTTTTCCAAGTGGTGGCCCGGCTTGGCTCCCTCTTTAGGGAGTGTCTGAGACCTAAGTCTCCCATGGGAGGGGGCACAAGTACCTCCTCATCTTTGGGACCAACTGTCCCCAGGCCTAGCCACAAGCTAGGCCTCTCTGGTCTGCCATCCCCGCCCCAAGGAGCTAATGGGAATGACAGTCTTGTGAGCTGAAAGCTCCGGCTCAGGCACCTACCCTACCCTAGAAGGGCTGGGCATGGTGTCGATCATGTGCTGGTCTAAAACTGGTCCGGACATCGTCACTTGCACTGCTGACTGCTGACGGTCACGGGCGTGTTATCATTGCTCACCTAAGGTGCGTTCCGTTTTAGTTTTAACCCTTAAACTGTCTAAACGTAGATCTACGTTTTTTCAACATTTGAAAGTATATAAAAAACGTAGACCTTCTTTTTTTCTTTTACGTTTGAAAATGTGTAAAATACTTTGATCTATATTTTTTTTGTTATATTTGAAAATATATAAAAAAAACGTAGATCTACTTTTGGAGCAGTACGCATGTGAACGTAGATCTGTTTGGACAGTTTAAGGGTTAATCTTTCTACAGCGGCTATGACTTTCAGTTTTTCATGACTTTTTTTTTTTTTTTTACCCAGTCCAGAGGCCCACCGGGCATTGCCCAAATGCCTGTATGACCAGTGCGCCTCTAGCTGTAAGTTTGGACAGAGGAATCTCCTGGAAGTAGTGCCAGCTGGTTGACTGGCACATTACCTTTGTATTTTACTGGAAGAAACAGACGAGGTCTACCAGTCAAGTGCGTTAGTGCGTTATTTCTTCAGGTGAAAATAAATATCCTGAGCATTTATGATAAAGATCTGTAGTTTACTGTATTGACATCAATGTGGTCTTCGTAGGCTCTGTTTATGAACACTGTAGCTTTCAGTATGATGTCTTGAGCTGTACTAGCCATCATTGTACTCGCCCGAGTCATGTGTCTCACCCACCAACAGTCTTCAGTGTTCTGCAGGTGGGTTAGTGGCATCTCCATAATCAGGAGACCTGGAGTAAAGGTGTCTTGAGGTTCCTCTTACTGCCTTGATTTTGCTTTACTCTGATCATCACGGGGGATTGCAGAGTCAACTCTTGTTAGAGACAGGTAAATAGATGCCTGTATGCAAGAACAGGTAGCAGTCAGACTGCTGTGGACCGTTGTTTATTGGGGTGAATGTACAGAGGTTTGGAGAGGGGAGGTGTTCACAGCACAAAGGCTGCTGAGAGACAGCGGGTGACACACGTGTCCACATTAAGGCCAAGTACACCCTCAAGGTGGTGTCTTAGTCACATGGGCCTGTGGCAGTGGATAGTAGTCTTATAGACCTTACATATCTACACTTGAAGCTGTATATTGAGAGTGCCTGACCACTGTCTCATTCAAGTCATTCAACTTTTGAACCACCCTGAGACAAGAAATAATTCCGTACATCATTCTGACTCATCTGTGTCTTCAGCTTCCGCCCGTGTCCCCTTGATCTTGATCCACTTCATTCAAACAATCTGTCTCTTTACCAACGTTGTCAGTTTGGTTCCTTCAGGTTCAATTTCTTCAACTTGTCCTCATGTTGTGTTTCTCTCAGTTCTGGAACTAGTCTGGTTGTAACCCTTTGGACCTTTTCAGAAGTTCATATGTGTGACCAGGAACTCAGTGAATAGCATATGTTGTATGTAAGGTACTGAAGGGTTCTTTGTTCAATTTCCTGAATGTTGTGTTGAGGCATGATAATCTTGCATATATCACTGCTGTTATACTGTTTGTGCGTATATGTGGCTCTAGACTTGGTGTTGTTTATCCCCTGGTCCTTTTCATTTTGACATTTGCGTCTTCTCTCTCCTCATGATGTACTCTGACGTGCCATCTCCTCCAATTTGCATGACCTTACTTTAGGAGTCACTTGTTTGACCGTATCTGTAGTTCGTTGGTTTTCCCGAGTTCAATCACTATCCTCTTCTGTTCTCATTCTTACTAGTTTTGCATCAGCAAAAAACAGTGGCACATTGGATTCACTTCCCTCTGGTAGGTTGTATATTAGGAACAGCGGTGGTTCTACTGCTGACCCTTGTGGAACCAACTCGTTTCATTGCTTACTCTTGCTTCCTTCTGTTACTCAGGTACTCCCTGACCTGGAACACTCTGCCTTTTAACACTGCCTGTTCCTCTAATTTCTGTACTGATCTCTGGTATGGTATTGTATCTTAGAAGTCGCAGTCCACCCAACATTGTCTGTCTTGTTTTATCTCTACGAGACTGTCATAAAACTCCAGACAATTTGTAAGAGAGGATTTTCTATCCCCACGTCTGTGTTGGTTTTCTGTAAAGAGTCTTCCTCTCCCAAGTGCTCCAATATTGATCCTTTTCCGATTTATATATAGGGACCACTTTTGTCTTTTCTTCAAATTTTCTGGCATGCGGCTTTATTGCTTGCATTGCTTGTGTGTGTGTGTGTGTGTGTGTGTGTGTGTGGTGTGTGTGTGTGTGTGTGTGTGTACACGGTTTCAAGGGTCGAATCTCAGTTCCTGGCCCCGCCTCTCTTTTTGGTCGCTATTAGGTTCACTCCTTGTTTCAAGAGCCTTATCGTACCTCT
The DNA here is from genome assembly GCF_026875155.1 of Cherax quadricarinatus. Classification (NCBI taxonomy): domain Eukaryota; kingdom Metazoa; phylum Arthropoda; class Malacostraca; order Decapoda; family Parastacidae; genus Cherax; species Cherax quadricarinatus. Next base: position 24,011,039 of record NC_069484.1, on the reverse strand, counting down.
TCTTAAAGCTATGCATGGATACTGCCTCTACCACTTCAATCTCCAGGCCATTCCACGTCCTGTCTACCCTAAGACTGTAACAGGTAACTTAACTGTTCCCTAATTGATCCCCAGTATCAGGAATATTCTTATGAAGATTATTTATTTATATTAAAAGTTAAATTGTATAGATTGCAGAGTAATAAAGTATACACACAGATGAAAGATGTGGAGGGAATATAAATAAAATGTGAGAGAGAGAGAGAGAGAGAGAGAGGTAGATGTAAAATGCCTAACGTAATAATCATAATACAAGATATGATGTAGGGCGAAATGTCAGTAGTTTGTTGGATTATGTATTGGTAGATAAAAGACTGTTGAGTAGACTTCAGGATGTACATGTTTATAGAGAGGCCACAGATATATCAGATCACTTTCTAGTTGTAGCTACACTGAGAGTAAAAGGTAGATGGGATACAAGGAGAATAGAAGCATCAGGGAAGAGAGAGGTGAAGGTTTATAAACTAAAAGAGGAGGCAGTTAGGGTAAGATATAAACAGCTATTGGAGGATAGATGGGCTAATGAGAGCATAGGCAATGGGGTCGAAGAGGTATGGGGTAGGTTTAAAAATGTAGTGTTAGAGTGTTCAGCAGAAGTTTGTGGTTACAGGAAAGTGGGTGCGGGAGGGAAGAGGAGCGATTGGTGGAATGATGATGTAAAGAGAGTAGTAAGGGAGAAAAAGTTAGCATATGAGAAGTTTTTACAAAGTAGAAGTGATGCAAGGAGGGAAGAGTATATGGAGAAAAAGAGAGGGTTAAGAGAGTGGTGAAGCAATGTAAAAAGAGAGCAAATGAGATAGTGGGTGAGATGTTATCAACAAACTTTGTTGAAAATAAGAAAAAGTTTTGGAATGAGATTAACAAGTAAAGGAAAGCCTAGAGAACAAATGGATTTGTCAGTTAAAAATAGGAGAGGAGAGTTATTAAATGGAGAGTTAGAGGTATTGGGAATGGAGGGAATATTTTGAGGAATTGTTAATGTTGATGAAGATAGGGAAGCTGTGATTTCGTGTATAGGGCAAGGAGGAATAACATCTTGTAGGAGTGAGGAAGAGCCAGTTGTGAGTGCGGGGGAAGTTCGTGAGGCAGTAGGTAAAATGAAAGGGGGTAAGGCAGCCGGGATTGATGGGATAAAGATAGAAATGTTAAAAGCAGGTGGGGGATATAGTTTTGGAGTGGTTGGGGCAATTATTTAATAAATGTATGGATGAGGGTAAGGTACCTAGGGATTGGCAGAGAGCATGCATAGTTCCTTTGTATAAAGGCAAAGGGGACAAAAGAGAGTGCAAAAAAATTATAGGGGGATAAGTCTGCTGAGTATACCTGGTAAAGTGTATGGTAGAGTTATTATTGAAAGAATTAAGAGTAAGACGGAGAATAGGATAGCAGATGAACAAGTAGGCTTTAGGAAAGGTAGGGGGTGTGTGGACCAGGTGTTTACAGTGAAACATATAAGTGAACAGTATTTAGATAAGGCTAAAGAGGTCTTTGTGGCATTTATGGATTTGGAAAAGGCGTATGACAGGGTGGATAGGGGGGCAGTGTGGCAGATGTTGCAGGTGTAAGGTATAGGAGGTAGGTTACTAAAAGCAGTGAAGAGTTTTTACGAGGATAGTGAAGCTCAAGTTAGAGTATGTAGGAAAGATGGAAATTATTTCCCAGTAAAAGTAGGCCTTAGACAAGGATGTGTGATGTCACCGTGGTTGTTTAATATATTTATAGATGGGGTTGTAAGAGAAGTAAATGCGAGGGTCTTGGCAAGAGGTGTGGAGTTAAAAGATAAAAAATCACACATAAAGTGGGAGTTGTCACAGTTGCTCTTTGCTGATGACACTGTGCTCTTGGGAGATTCTAAAAGAGAGTTGCAGAGTTTGGTGGATGAATTTGGTAGGGTGTGCAAAAGAAGAAAATTAAAAGTGAATACAGGAAAGAGTAAGGTTATGAGGATAACAAAAAGATTAGGTGATGAAAGATTGGATATCAGATTGGAGGGAGAGAGTATGGAGGAGGTGAATGTATTCAGATATTTGGGAGTGGACGTGTCAGCGGATGGGTCTATGAAAGATGAGGTGAATCATAGAATTGATGAGGGGAAAAGGGTGAGTGGTGCACTTAGGAGTCTGTGGAGACAAAGAACTTTGTCCTTGGAGGCAAAGAGGGGAATGTATGAGAGTATAGTTTTACCAACGCTCTTATATGGGTGTGAAGCGTGGGTGATGAATGTTGCAGCGAGGAGAAGGCTGGAGGCAGTGGAGATGTCATGTCTGAGGGCAATGTGTGGTGTGAATATAATGCAGAGAATTCGTAGTTTGGGAAATTAGGAGGAGGTGCGGGATTACCAAAATGTTGTCCAGAGGGCTGAGGAAGGGTTGTTGAGGTGGTTCGGACATGTAGAGAGAATGGGGCGAAACAGAATGACTTCAAGAGTGTATCAGTCTGTAGTGGAAGGAAGGCGGGGTAGGGGTCGGCCTAGGAAAGGTTGGAGGGAGGGGGTAAAGGAGGTTTTGTGTGCGAGGGGCTTGGACTTCCAGCAGGCATGCGTGAGCGTGTTTGATAGGAGTGAATGGAGACAAATGGTTTTTAATACTTGACGTGCTGTTGGAGTGTGAGCAAGTAACATTTATGAAGGGATTCAGGGAAACCGGCAGGCCGGACTTGAGTCCTGGAGATGGGAAGTACAGTGTCTGCACTCTGAAGGAGGGGTGTTAATGTTGCAGTTTAAAAACTGTAGTGTAAAGCATCCTTCTGGCAAGACAGTGATGGAGTGAATGATGGTGAAAGTTTTTCTTTTTCGGGCCACCCTGCCTTGGTGGGAATCGGCCAGTGTGATAATAAAAATAAATAATAATAATATATTTACTACCAGTACATGTACAAGGTATACAAACTATAGCGACATCAATGACATAGCAAGCTCCTTGTTATGCAGAGCATTTCGGGCAAATTAGGTCAGTTTTGTCCCATGATGCGACCCTCACCAGTCCACTAACACTCAGGTACCCATTTTAAACTGATGGGCGAACAGGAACAGGGACAGCAGGTGTCTCATGGAAACAGGTCCCTAATGTTTTCCAGCCGTACCTGAGGACATTCGAACTCCGGACCTCAGTGTGTGAGCTGAGTGCTCTAGCGATCGAGCTAAGGAACACCAGATTTAAAATTGCGATAAATCGTTTAGAAAAACCGACAAGAAGAAGAAAACAGTTAGGCAACATATGGGAATTTTTAAGGAGGAAACGTTTCGTCACGTAGTGGCTTCGTCAGTCCAATACAGAGAAGAACGGTGTAAAGAGAGGAATTTGAGGTAATCAGTCTCTCAGCCTGGAGTAGATGTCAGATTGGTGGACTGAACACGTCGATTCCAGGCTGAGGGACGGATTACCTAACTCCACTCATTAACACCGCCTACTTTGTATAGGACTAATGAAGTCCACGTGGGGCGAACGATTCCCTCAATAAGATACCCATATGTTCATAAGTGCTCATTCTTCAGATATACAACGGGATCATTATAGATGGACATGAGAAATACTAATTGTATGGCAACAGTTGAATATAAGTGAGATGTTACCAGAACTCCGAGTTAATATTATATGTTAACAAGTGAAGAATCGAATGATGACCCAACAACAACAGCAAGCACAACAACAACAGCAGCACAACAACAACACACCATGAACCTTAAATACACTAAGTATACTATGATATCAATGATTCACGTACACGGTTGTCATTCTGAAAGATGAATATTGCAGCTGGGGATCACTTGTGTGTGTTGCTAGGCACCACACATGATCCCAGCATGACCTGGATCCCTGCTCATATCACTTGTGGAATGTGTGTGCTGCTAGGGTACCACACATGATCCCCATGACCTGGATCACTACTGCTCATAACACTAGGGACTGGTGTGTTTGCTAGGGTACCACACATGAATCCAGCATAACCTGGATCACTGCCATAACACTGTGGACTGTTTGTGCTGCTAGGGTACCACACATGATCCACATAACCTGGATCACAGCTCATAACATGCTGTGGAAATGGTGTGTATGAGCTAGAGGTTACCACACATTAACCAGCATAATAAACCTGATCACTTCTCCATAACACTGTGGAATAGTGTGTGTGGCTAGGGTAAACCACACGAGATCCAGCATACCCTGGATCACTGCTCATAACACTGTGGAATGAGTTGTGTTGCTAGGGTAACCACACATGATTTCCAGCTGACCTGGATCACTGCTCATAACACTGTGGAATGTGTGGTTTTGCTAGGGCACCACGACATGATCCAGCATAACCTGGTATCACGCTCATACACACTGGAGGAATGTGTTTGTTGCAGGGTACCACCATATCCAGCCGACCTGGATCACTCTCATAACACTGTGGAAATTGTGTGTTGCAGGGTACCACACATATCCAGCATAACCAGATCACTGCTTCAAAACACTGTGGATTGTGTGAGCTGCTAGGAGTACCACACATGATCCAGCATGACATGGATCACTGCTCCATAACACAGTGGAATGTTGTGTTGCTAGGGTACCACACATGATCCACAATAACCTGGATCACTGGCACCATACCAGAGGAATGTGTGTGCTGCTATGGTACCACACCATGATCCAGCATAACCTGATCACTGCTCATAACACTGCACAGTGGAATTGGTGTGTTTGCCTAGGGTACCACACATATCCAGCATAACCTGATCCACTGCTCATACCACTGTGGAATGTGTTTTTTTGCTAGGGTACACACATGATCCAGCATAACCTGGATCACTGCTCATAAACACTGTGAATGTGTGTGCTAGCTAGGGTACCACACCATGATCCAGCATAACTGGACACTTCTCATAACACTGTGGAAAGTGTGTGTGGCTAGGGTACCACACATGATCCACATAACCTGGATCACGCTCATAACACTGTGGAATGTGTGTGTTGCTAGGGTACCACACATGATCCAGCATAACCTGGATCACTGCTCATAACACTGTGGAATGTGTGTGCTGCTAGGGTACCACACATATCCAGCATAAACCTGATCACTGCTCATAACACGGTGGAATGTGTTGCTGCTAGGGTACCACACATGATCCAGCATAAAACCTGGATCACTGCTCAAACACTGTGGAAAGTGTGGGCGCCTCAGGGTACCACACATGATCCAGCATAACCTGGATCACTTCTCAAAACACTGTGGAATGTGTGTGTTGCTAGGTACCACACACATGATCCACATAACCTGGATCACTGCTCATAACACTGTGAATGTTGTGTGTGGCTAGTGTACCACACATGATCCAGCATAACCTGGATCACTGCTCATAACACTGTGGAATGTGTGTGCTGCTAGGGTACCACACATGATCCAGCATAACCTGGATCACTGCTCATAACACTGTGGAATGTGTGTGTTGCTAGGGTACCACACATGATCCAGCATAACCTGGATCACTGCTCATAACACTGTGGAATGTGTGTGTATGCTAGGTACCACACTTGATCCAGCATAACTGGATCACTGCTCATAACACTGTGGAATGTGTGTGCCTCTAGGAACCACACATGATCCAGCATAACCTGGATCACTGCTCATAACACTGTGGAATGTGTGTGCTGCTAGGGTACCACACATGATCCAGCATAACCTTGATCACTGCTCCATAACACTCGTGGAATAGGTTGTTGCAAGGTACCACACAATGATCCAGCATAACCTGATCACTTCTCATAACACTGTGGAATGTGTGTGCTGCTAGGGTACCACACATGATCCAGCATAACCTGGATCACTGCTCATAACACTGTGGAATGTGTGTGTTGCTAGGGTACCACACATGATCCAGCATAACCTGGATTTTTTTTCAACCTGCTCATAACACTGTGGAATGAGTGTGCTGCTAGGGTACCTACCACACATGATCCAGCATACCCCCCCTGGATCACTTCTCATAACACGTGAATGTGAGTGTTGCTAGGGTACCACACATGACCAGCAATAACCAGGATCACTGTCATAACCACTGTGGAATGTGTGTGTTGCAGGTACCACACATGATCCAGCAATAACCTGTATCACTGCTCGATAACACTGTGGAATGTGTGTGCTGCTAGGTACACACAGGACCAGCATAACCTGGATCACTGCTCATAACACTGTGGAATGTGTGTGCTGCTAGGGTACCACACATGATCCAGCATAACCTGGATCACTTCTCATAACACTGTGGAATGTGTTGTTGCCTAGGGTACACACAGACCAGCCATAACCTGGATAACTGCTCCTAAACACTGTGGAATGTGTGTGTTGCTAGGGTACCACACAATGATCCCCATCATAACCTGGAACACTGCTCATAACACAGTGGAATGTGTGAGTTCTAGGGTACCACAACATGATCCAGCAAACCTGATCACTGCTCATAACACTGTGGAATGTGTGGCGTTGCTAGGGTACCACACGTGAACTCAGCATAAACCTGGATCACTGCTCATAACACACTGTGGAATGGTGTGTGCTGCTAGGGTCCAACACATGATTCCAGCATAACCTGGATCAACTGCTCATAACACTTGTGGAATGTGTGTGCTGCTATAGGGTACCACACATGATCCAGACATATAACCCTGATCACTTCTCATAACACTGTGGAATGTGGTGTGTTGCTAGGGTACCACACTTGATCACAGCATAACCTGGATCACAGCTCATAACCCTGTGGAATGAGTGTGCTGCTAGGGTACCACACAATGATCCAGCATAACTGGATCACTGCTCAATAACACTGTGGAATGTGTGTGCTGCTATGGACCACACAGATCCCGCAAAACCTGATCACTTCTCATAACACGTTGGAATGAGTGTGTTGCTAGGGTTATCCAACAACATGATCCAGCATAACCTGGATCACTGCTCATAAAACTGTGGAATGAGGGGTGCGGCTAGGGTACCACACAAGATCCACAATAACCTGGATCACGCCACATAACACTGTGGAATGTGTGAGCTGCTAGGTACCACACAATGCTCCCGCATAACCTGGATCAATTCTCTTTCTCAAACCAACTGTGGAATGTTTTGATGTTGCTAGGGTACCACACATATCACCACTAACCTGGATCACTGCTCATAACACTGTGGAATGTGTGGCTGCTAGGTACCACAACAGGATCCAGCAATAACCTGGATCACTGCTCATAACACTGTGGAATTGTGTGCTGCGAGGGTACCACACATGAACCGGCATAAACCTGGATCACTTCTCATAACACGTGAATGTGTTGCTGCTAGGGTACCACACATGATCCAGCATAACCTGGATCACTTCTCATAAACACTGTTGAATGGTGTGTCTGCAGGGTACCACACATGATCAGCATAACCAGGAATCATCACTGCACAGACACTGGGGAATGTGTGTGCTGCTAGGGTACCACACATGATCCAGCATAACCTGGATCACTGCTCATAACACTGTGGAATGTGTGTGCTGCTAGGGTACCACACATGCTTCCAGCATAACCTGGATCACTGCTCATAACACTGTGGAATGTGTGTGCTGCTAGGGTACCACACATGATCCAGCATAACCTGGATCACTGCTCATAACACTGTGGAATGTGTGTGCTGCTAGGGTACCACACATGATCCAGCATAACCTGGATCACTGCTCATAACACTGTGGAATGTGTGTGCTGCTAGGGTACCACACATGATCCAGCATAACCTGGATCACTTCTCATAACACTGTGGAATGTGTGTGCTGCTAGGGTACCACACATGATCCAGCATAACCTGGATCACTGCTCATAACACTGTGGAATGTGTGTGCTGCTAGGGTACCACACTGATCCAGCATACCCGGAACACACAGCACATATCACTGTGGAATGTGTGTGCTGCTAGGGTACCACACATGATCCATCATAAACCTGGATCCCTGCTCATAACACTGTGGAATGTGTGTGCTGCTAGGGTACCACACATGATCCAGCATAACCTGGATCACTGCTCATAATGATATGATATAGAGATGAACTGGGGTTCATGGCCCTGTCTCAGACGCTAAGTACCAAATGTGTTGAAGTGTACCTGTGATATAACAATTTTGGGAGAGGAGAGAGAGGAGCCTCAGCCTGACTCCATCTCTTACACTCGCCATCATAGTTGGGCGCTCTGCTATATTTACTCTTAAAACTGCTGTGTAGTAGTGTACTTCCCACTATTTTTTCATCCACCTTGTTCTATGTTCCCGTCGCCATCCTTCTCATGTCAGTCTCCTCCTTCAACTCAGTCAATGAATCTTAAATGTTGTCCTTCCAGAAACGTTAGATTTAGTTTCCCTAGTATTTTCCCACAGTACAGTCCCCTCAGCTGCAGAACTGACGTGGTTATAAATCTCTGGATTTTCTCAGTATTGGGAAACACCTCTTCTCGGAGAGCCAGGTACGGGAGAGTATATATAGAGGGTTGACCAGAAGAGAAAGAAAACTGGAGAGAGTAGCTAAGATTACAATACTTGATAGCTACGGATAATAAATAAAGAAGAGAGTCTTGGGAACCAGGGAATCAGGAAGAGTAATCATATTTCTTACACTAGATGGAGACACAAGGATACAAAGGACTCAGTCTGCTGTTTTACTCAAAGCTCCTTCCTCTTCTTCCTCTCATCCACCACCACTAATAACTTTCCTAACCTTCATACTAGTTATAATAAATTTCATTTAATAAAAAAATAACCCCTTAATTATGTTCACATTCACCCCAACCTCACTAAGAGTCCACCTTCTTTCTAGCTCTACCACTCTATCTTCTAATCCCCATTCCAGTGAGCTTCAGTCTGGCCCGCCGACCCAAGTCTACAGACAAATACAGATGATACCAGAAACACGACAAGTAAACTAAAAGTGAAAGCATAGAACACCCACTGAGATATATGTTATAAAAACCAAAACATCAACAATGAGAACAGATACAGTATATCAGGGGAGATAGCGGATAATAAGTAGACAGCCCACTGAGAGGTGAATGACAAGTACCTCTCCTAATCGAGGAACAATGGAGATATAAAGAATATTAGCATAATATTAATCTGGGTTTACACACAGTCACAGCAGAGGGAGATATAAGATTGTTGTAGTGGTTGAATACAGACACATGCCAGATGGAAAACCAGAGTGAGTCCAGTATTAGCATAATTGAGTGGGCATCTCAGTTTGTTGACATATAACTTGTAAACCTGCTAACCACATTCAATCATCAGTAAGTAAACTGGGGAACATGGTTAAGGGGGTAAAAGAATGACAGAGTAATGTTAACAAAATATTCCTCAGAATAAGAAATAAGAACGAGAGATGAAGAATAAGACACATGTGCAATAATTTGGTATTTGGATTTCAGAAACGTGTCGCTGACATTGTTTATTAAGGTGTGGGTACATATACGTACAATTATCTTACGTAGTAACATTTGTAAATTACCTAGGATAACCCTAATAAAAGTCAGTTGAATACAGAGGTTACTACACCTGTAGACAGTACAGAGGTTACTACAACTGTAGACGGTACAGAGGTTACTACACCTGTAGACAGTACAGAGGTTACTACACCTGTAGACAGTACAGAGGTTACTACACCTGTAACGTACAGAGGTTACTACACCTGTAGACAGTACAGAGGTTACTACAACTGTAGACAGTACAGAGGTTACTACACCTGTAGACAGTACAGAGGTTACTACACCTGTAGACAGTACAGAGGTTACTACACCTGTAGACAGTACAGAGGTTACTACCCCTGTAGACGTACAGAGGTTACTACACCTGTAACAGTACAGAGGTTACTACACCTGTGACAGTACAGAGGTTATACAAACTGTAGACAGTACAGGGGTTTTACTACACCTGTGGGACAGTACAGAGGTTACTACACCTGTAGACAGTACAGAGGTTACTACACCTGTAGACAGTACAGAGGTTACTACACCTGTAGACAGTACAGAGGTTACTACACCTGTAGACAGTACAGAGGTTACTAACCTGTGGGACAGTACAGAGGTTACTACATCTGTAGACAGTACAGAGGTTACTACACCTGTAGACAGTACAGAGGTTACTACACCTGTAGACAGTACAGAGGTTACTACAACTGTAGACAGTACAGAGGTTACTACACCTGTAGACAGTACAGAGGTTACTACACCTGTAGACAGTACAAAGGTTACTACAACTGTAGACAGTACAGAGGTTACTACAACTGTAGACAGTACAGAGGTTACTAACCTGTAGACGGGTACAAAGGTTACTACACCTGTAGACAGTACAGAGGTTACTAAAAACTGTAGACAGTACAGAGGTTACTAAAACCTGTAGACAGTACAGGGTTACTACAACTGTAGACAGTACAGAGGTTACAAACAACTGTAGACGTACAGAGGTTACTACACCTGTAGACAGTACAGAGTTTACACACCTGTAGACAGTACAGAGGTTACTACACCTGAGCCCGTACAGAGTTTACACCTGTAGACAGTACAGAGGTTACTACACCTGTAGACAGTACAGAGGTTACTACACCTGTAGACAGTACAGAGGTTACTATACCTGTAGACAGTACAGAGGTTACACCTGTAGACAGTACAGAGGTTACTACACCTGTAGACAGTACAGAGGTTACTACACCTGTAGACAGTACAGAGGTTACTACACGTGTAGACAGTAACAGAGGTTACAACTGTAGACAGTACAGAGGTTACTACACCTGTAGACAGTACAGAGGTTACTACACCTGTAGACAGTACAGAAGTTACTACACCTGTAGACAGTACAGAGGTTACTACACCTGTAGACAGTACAGAGGTTACTACACCTGTAGACAGTACAGAGGTTACTACACCTGTAGACAGTACAGAGGTTACTACACCTGTAGACAGTACAGAGGTTACTACACCTGTAGACAGTACAGAGGTTACTACACCTGTAGACAGTACAGAGGTTACAACTGTAGACAGTACAGAGGTTACTACACCTGTAGACAGTACAGAGGTTACTACACCTGTAGACAGTACAGAAGTTACTACACCTGTAGACATACAGGGGGTTACTACACCTGTGACAGTACAGAGGTTACACCTGTAGACAGTACAGAGGTTACACCTGTAGACAGTACAGAAGTTACTACACCTGTAGACAGTACAGAGGTTACACCTGTAGACAGTACAGAGGTTACTACACCTGTAGACAGTACAGAGGTTACACCTGTAGACAGTACAGAGGTTACTACACCTGTAGACAGTACAGAGGTTACTACACCTGTAGACAGTACAGAGGTTACTACACCTGTAGACAGTGCAGAGGTTACTACACCTGTAGACAGTAATGTAGTATAGCTAAAGAACAAGACAGGTGAGAAAAATATCAAAAGAATGACATAGTGATAAGTTGAACATGAAGAATGAGGACTTCTTCTGAGAATACTGCTGGAAGCAGAGTCTTACTTGGTTAGTCGGCAGAGGACGTGTTGGAGTACCTCACTGCTGTGTTAATAACACCGTTATGTCCTTCATAAAATTTTGTCATGAGAAAGATTCGTCTATCAGGGATGTAATGTTTTATTCAGTAAAATGTGAAGTAGCGTGATACATGAAGGGAAAGAAGCAGTGGTCAGAATGTAAATATTTAATATGTTGTGTCCAAGATATTGGTAGTAATACACAACACCTCACAGGATATGTGAGGAATTAACTAGTGAATACATATATCACAATACAAGAGTACAACTAAGTGTGTGTCTCCTTACAACTAAGTGTACACATATATCACAACCCAAGAGTACAATTAGATCTCACAACACGCACTGCAACTGAACACACAATACATACACAGAGTACAACTACGAGAGCACACACAACACATAACAACACACATCACAACACACACATACACACATCACAACACACATACGTCACAACACATACGTCACAACACACACATCACAACACACACACACACACACACCACAATACCACAACGTCACAACACATACACACAACACACACACATCACAACACACACACGTACAAACACACACATCACAACACACCCCATATCACAAAAACACACACGTCCAACACACATCACAAACACACACCCCACACCACACACACACACACACACACACACACAACACACACACGTCACAACACACACATCACACACACACACACACAACACACACACACACACACACACACACACCACAACACACACACGTCACAACACACACATCACAACACACACATCACACACACACCACACACACAACACACACACACACACACACACACACACACACACACAACCACAACACACACATCACAACACACACACATCACAACACACACACACACACACACACACCACACACACACATCACAACACAACACACACACAAACACACACATCACAACACACATACGTCACAACACACAACGTCACAACACACACAGTCACAACACACACATCACAACACACACACACACACACACACACACACACACACATCACAACACACACACATCACAACACACACACACACACACACACACATCACAACACACACACATCACAACACACATCACAACACACACACACACACACACGTCACAACACACACACCACACAACAACACATCACAACACACACACACACACACAATCACAACACACACACATCACAACACACATCACAACACACACACACACACACACGTCACAACACACACATCACAACACACACACACACACACACACGTCACAACAACACACACGCACATCACAACACACACACACGTCACAACACACACCACAACACAAATCACAACACACACACGTCACAACACACACACGCACATCACAACACACACGTCACAACACACACACGTCACAACACATCACACACACGTCACAACACACACCACAACACACAAATCACAACACACACACACAACACACACGTTACTTTCTAGGATAAGAATGTGTTTGTGTTTGTTAAAGTTTGATCAAGTGTTACTGAGCCAAGTTGCGTCCAGCCTGTGATAAAAACTTTGTGTTGCTGCAAATTGCAGTAAATAAAGCATCAGTAAAACAAAAACTTAACTCTCAGGTAATTCATTTTACAATCAGCGAGTGTCTTCTATATTTAATATTGTCAAGTTACCCCTGAAATTTATTCAGAGGACTTTGATAAGTTATTTAAGAGTTGTGTGGCCTACGCTGAAGTACGTGCGGACAGCACCAACAACCTGATACACCAGTTTATCAGCCAGGCTGTCTGGTCTGGGACCAGGCTAAATATCTACAGACATTTTATAAATACATACGTAGCATACACACTTAATAGCACTCGATGACAGATTTTCTGGTGTTGGGAAAGTGTAAAAGGTAATAAGAGGGAAGAGTTGGAGCAGTGAGACACAAGGATCAATACTCCCTCCGACATATTCATAATATATATAAATGACTTGCTAGAAGGAAATCAAAAATTTGTTAACTTGCACGTAAATGGTATAAAACCCTTCTGCAAAATCAGTAATTGAAGATTGGTCTTACAAAAAACTAGTAACTTTGATAATTAATTATATAGTGATAACTGCACGAGGGTACTTGATGTTAGCAAGTCCGTGTACGTGATGGTAGACGCTAAAGTTGTATAAAGATAAGTTGTATGACTCTGATCGTGGTTTATAACCCCGCCCGTGGTATGGCTTGTGTTTTTAATTTGTTGTAAGTACCTCTACCACCAGACTGTTTTACGTGGTCAAGTATCTAGGATAACGTCGTAGCACTTTCGCCACGCCAGGATCGACACCGCTCAACTTCAACCTTAATAGAATCTGTTAAGAAATTACCAGCGCACCCCTGATTGACTGATAAATAAGCCACGTACAGTGAAGGGGGCTGAAGCTTGAACTGTTATGCAGTGTGAACTAAAGTGGCTTCTTGGGGCCCTGAGATTTAACCTTCACTACACAGTACATCCGCCCCTGGCCACATATGCAACACCTAGGCATCTTATTATGATACCTGGGTGTTTCACCTGTTTTAGTCTTCAAACATGTTGAGCGAAACGTTGTTTCAGTGTAAGCTTACTTTTCAGTTTGCGTCTGGTCCTGGTGCATGTTGGCAAGACAACATTACATGCATCACCATTGGTGGCAGGAAAGCAGCGGACTGCTAATGTTGGGAGTGGTGACACGTAGCGGGCACACTGGGACACTTGTGAACATGTGCCTCATTGATTTTCTTGCATTTGCCCGCCTCTCACACCTGTCACATAGACCCACACCTGTTAACAGATTTGTGACGCATACACACCTTGTGTATGCGTCACAAATCTGCATGCTTGGTGATTTTTTCCCCTTCGAAGTGCTTCTTAGACGCAGGAATGTTTGTTGTAACTAACATTGCTTAGGATGCAGCGAATCGTCGTTGTAAGAGTCTTAGGATGCAGCGAATCGTCGTTGTAAGGGTCTTAGGATGCAGCGAATCGTCGTTGTTAAGGGTCTTAGGATGCAGCGAATCGTCGTTGTAAGGGTCTTAGGATGCAGCGAATCGTCGTTGTAAGGGTCTTAGGATGCAGCGAATCGTCGTTGTAAGGGTCTTAGGATGCAGCGAATCGTCGTTGTAAGGGTCTTAGGATGCAGCGAATCGTCGTTGTAAGGGTCTTAGGATGCAGCGAATCGTCATTGTAAGGGTCTTAGGATGCAGCGAATCGTCGTTGTAAGGGTCTTAGGATGCAGCGAATCGTCGTTGTAAGGGTCTTAGGATGCAGCGAATCGTCGTTGTAAGGGTCTTAGGATGCAGCGAATCGTCGTTGTAAGGGTCTTAGGATGCAGCGAATCGTCGTTGTAAGGGTCTTAGGATGCAGCGAATCGTCGTTGTAAGGGTCTTAGGATGCAGGAATCGTCGTTGTAAGGGTCTTAGGATGCAGCGAATCGTCTTGTAAGGGTCTTAGGATGCAGGAATCGTCGTTGTAAGGGTCTTAGGATGCAGGGAATCGTCGTTGGTAAGGGTCTTAGGATGCAGGGAATCGTCGTTGTAAGGGTCTTAGGATGCAGGGAATCGTCGTTGTAAGGGTCTTAGGATGCAGCGAATCGTCGTTGTAAGGGTCTTAGGATGCAGCGAATCGTCGTTGTTAAGGGTCTTAGGATGCAGGAATCGTCGTTGTAAGGGTCTTAGGATGCAGCGAATCGTCGTTGTAAGGGTCTTAGGATGCAGCGAATCGTCGTTGTAAGGGTCTTAGGATGCAGTGAATCGTCGTTGTAAGGGTCTTAGGATGCAGCGAATCGTCGTTGTAAGGGTCTTAGGATGCAGCAAATCGTCATTGTAAGGGTCTTAGGATGCAGGGAATCGTCGTTGTAAGGGTCTTAGGATGCAGCGAATTGTCGTTGTAAGGGTCTTAGGATGCAGGGAATCGTCGTTGTAAGGGTCTTAGGATGCAGCGAATCGTCGTTGTAAGGGTCTTAGGATGCAGCGAATCGTCGTTGTAAGGGTCTTAGGATGCAGCGAATCGTCGTTGTAAGGGTCTTAGGATGCAGCGAATCGTCGTTGTAAGGGTCTTAGGATGCAGAGAATCGTCGTTGTAAGGGTCTTAGGATGCAGCGAATCGTCGTTGTAAGGGTCTTAGGATGCAGCGAATCGTCGTTGTAAGGGTCTTAGGATGCAGCGAATCGTCGTTGTAAGGGTCTTAGATGCAGCGAATCGTCGTTGTAAGGGTCTTAGGATGCAGCGAATCGTCGTTGTAAGGGTCTTAGGATGCAGGGAATCGTCGTTGTAAGGGTCTTAGGATGCAGCGAATCGTCGTTGTAAGGGTCTTAGGATGCAGTGAATCGTCGTTGTAAGGGTCTTAGGATGCAGCGAATCGTCGTTGTAAGGGTCTTAGGATGCAGCGAATCGTCGTTGTAAGGGTCTTAGGATGCAGCGAATCATCGTTGTAAGGGTCTTAGGATGCAGCGAATCGTCGTTGTAAGGGTCTTAGGATGCAGCAAATCGTCGTTGTAAGGGTCTTAGGATGCAGCAAATCGTCGTTGTAAGGGTCTTAGGATGCAGCGAATCGTCATTGTAAGGGTCTTAGGTTGCAGCGAATCGTCGTTGTAAGGGTCTTAGGATGCAGCGAATCGTCGTTGTAAGGGTCTTAGGATGCAGTGAATCGTCGTTGTAAGGGTCGTAGGATGCAGCGAATCGTCGTTGTAAGGGTCTTAGGTTGCAGCGAATCGTCATTGTTAGGGTCTTAGGTTGCAGCGAATCGTCGTTGTAAGGGTCTTAGGTTGCAGCGAATCGTCGTTGTAAGGGTCTTAGGATGCAGAGAATCGTCGTTGTAAGGGTCTTAGGTTGCAGCGAATCATCGTTGTAAGGGTCTTAGGATGCAGCGAATCGTCGTTGTAAGGGTCTTAGGATGCAGGGAATCGTCGTTGTAAGGGTCTTAGGATGCAGCGAATCGTCGTTGTAAGGGTCTTAGGATGCAGCGAATCGTCGTTGTAAGGGTCTTAGGATGCAGAGAATCGTCGTTGTAAGGGTCTTAGGATGCAGCGAATCGTCGTTGTAAGGGTCTTAGGATGCAGCGAATCGTCGTTGTAAGGATGCAGCGAATCGTCGTTGTAAGGGTCTTAGGATGCAGCGAATCGTCGTTGTAAGGGTCTTAGGATGCAGCGAATCGTCGTTGTAAGGGTCTTAGGATGCAGAGAATCGTCGTTGTAAGGGTCTTAGGATGCAGCGAATCGTCGTTGTAAGGGTCTTAGGATGCAGCGAATCGTCGTTGTAAGGGTCTTAGGATGCAGCGAAATCGTCGTTGTAAGGGTCTTAGGATGCAGCGAATCGTCGTTGTAAGGGTCTTAGGATGCAGCGAATCGTCATTGTAAGGGTCTTAGGATGCAGGGAATCGTCGTTGTAAGGGTCTTAGGATGCAGGGAATTGTCGTTGTAAGGGTCTTAGGATGCAGGGAATCGTCGTTGTAAGGGTCTTAGGATGCAGCGAATCGTCGTTGTAAGGGTCTTAGGATTGCAGGAATCGTCGTTGTAAGGGTCTTAGGATGCAGCGAATCGTCGTTGTAAGGGTCTTAGGATGCAGCAAATCGTCTTGTAAGGGTCTTAGGATGCAGGAATCGTCGTTGTAAGGGTCTTAGTTGCAGCGAATCGTCGTTGTAAGGGTCTTAGGATGCAGCGAATCGTCGTTGTAAGGGTCTTAGGATGCAGCGAATCGTCGTTGTAAGGGTATTATAATGCAGCGAATCGTCGTTGTAAGGGTCTTAGGATGCAGCGAATCGTCGTTGTAAGGGTCTTAGGATGCAGGGAATCGTCGTTGTAAGGTCTTAGGATGCAGCAATCGTCGTTGTAAGGGTCTTAGGATGCAGCGAATCGTCGTTGTAAGGGTCTTAGGTTGCAGCGAATCATCGTTGTAAGGGTCTTAGGATGCAGCGAATAGTCGTTGTAAGGGTCTTAGGATGCAGCAAATCGTCGTTGTAAGGGTCTTAGGATGCAGCGAATCGTCGTTGTAAGGTCTTAGGATGCAGCGAATGTCTTGTAAGGGCTTAGGATGCAGGAATCATCGTTGTAAGGGTCTTAGGATGCAGCGAATCGTCGTTGTAAGGGTCTTAGGATGCAGCGAATCGTCGTTGTAAGGGTCTTAGGATGCAGTGAATCGTCGTTGTAAGGGTCTTAGGATGCAGGGAATCGTCGTTGTAAGGGTCTTAGGATGCAGGAATCGTCGTTGTAAGGGTCTTAGGATGCAGCGAATCGTCGTTGTAAGGGTCTTAGGATGCAGCGAATCGTCGTTGTAAGGTCTTAGGATGCAGCGAATCGTCGTTGTAAGGGTCTTAGGATGCAGCGAATCGTCGTTGTAAGGGTCTTAGGATGCAGCGAATCGTCGTTGTAAGGGTCTTAGGATGCAGCGAATCGTCGTTGTAAGGGTCTTAGGATGCAGCGAATCGTCGTTGTAAGGGTCTTAGGATGCAGGGAATCGTCGTTGTAAGGGTCTTAGGATGCAGCGAATCGTCGTTGTAAGGGTCTTAGGATGCAGCGGAATCGTCGTTGTAAGGTCTTAGGATGCAGCGAATCGTCGTTGTAAGGGTCTTAGGATGCAGCGAATCGTCGTTGTAAGGGTCTTAGGATGCAGCGAATCGTCGTTGTAAGGGTCTTAGGATGCAGCGAATCGTCGTTGTAAGGGTCTTAGGATGCAGCGAATCGTCGTTGTAAGGGTCTTAGGATGCAGCGAATCGTCGTTGAAAGGGGTCTTAGGTTTGCAGCGAATCGTCGTTGTAAGGGTCTTAGGATGCAGCGAATCGTCGTTGTAAGGTCTTAGGATGCAGGGAATCGTCGTTGTAAGGGTCTTAGGATGCAGCGAATCGTCGTTGTAAGGGTCTTAGGTTTGCAGCGAATCGTCGTTGTAAGGGTCTTAGGATGCAGCGAATCGTCGTTGTAAGGGTCTTAGGATGCAGCGAATCGTCGTTGTAAGGGTCTTAGGATGCAGCGAATCGTCGTTGTAAGGGTCTTAGGATGCAGCGAATCGTCGTTGTAAGGGTCTTAGGATGCAGCGAATCGTCGTTGTAAGGGTCTTAGGATGCAGCGAATCGTCGTTGTAGGGTCTTAGGATGCAGCGAATCGTCGTTGTAAGGGTCTTAGGATGCAGCGAATCGTCGTTGTAAGGGTCTTAGGATGCAGCGAATCGTCGTGTAAGGGTCTTAGGATGCAGCGAATCGTCGTTGTAAGGGTCTTAGGATGCAGCGAATCGTCGTTGTAAGGGTCTTAGGATGCAGCGAATCGTCGTTGTAAGGGTCTTAGGATGCAGCGAATCGTCGTTGTAAGGGTCTTAGGATGCAGCGAATCGTCGTTGTAAGGGTCTTAGGTTGCAGCGAATCGTCGTTGTAAGGGTCTTAGGATGCAGCGAATCGTCGTTGTAAGGGTCTTAGGATGCAGCGAATCGTCGTTGTAAGGGTCTTAGGTTGCAGTGAATCGTCGTTGTAAGGGTCCTAAGTGCAGGATATTGTTGAATTATTATTGATGTAAGAACTCTATATCTGACACTATACTATGTATTATTTTGGTCAGTTAAATTGACAAGCTGAAAGCTTATGTGAGTGGGAGGGGCTGTGTTTGGTTATATATGAGTGGGAGGGGCTGTGTTTGGTTATATATGAGTGGGAGGGGCTGTGTTTGGGTTATATATGAGTGGGAGGGGCTGTGTTTGGTTATATATGAGTGGGAGGGGCTGTGTTTGGTTATATATGAGTGGGAGGGGCTGTGTTTGTTATATATGAGTGGGAGGGGCTGTGTTGGTTATATATGAGTGGGAGGGCTGTGTTTGGTTATATATGAGTGGGAGGGGCTGTGTTTTGTTATATATGTGGGAGGGGCTGTGTTTGTTATATATGAGTGGGAGGGGCTGTGTTTTGGTTATATATGAGTGGAGGGGCTGTGTTTGGTTATATATGAGTTGGAGGGGCTGTGTTTGGTTATATATGAGTGGGAGGGGCTGTGTTTGGTTATATATGAGTGGGAGGGGCTGTGTTTGGTTATATATGAGTGGAGGGGCTGTGTTTGGTTATATATGAGTGGGAGGGGCTGTGTTTGATTATATATGAGGGGAGGGGCTGTGTTTGATTATATATGAGTGGGAGGGGCTGTGTTTGTTATATATGAGTGGGAGGGGCTGTGTTTGGTTATATATGAGTGGGAGGGGCTGTGTTTGATTATATATGAGTGGGAGGGGCTGTGTTTGATTATATATGAGTGGGAGGGGCTGTGTTTTGGTTATATATGAGTGGTAGGGGCTGTGTTTGTTATATATGAGTGGGAGGGGCTGTGTTTGATTATATATGAGTGGGAGGGGCTGTGTTTGGTTATTAATGAGTGGGAGGGGCTGTGTTTGATTATATATGAGTGGGGAGGGGCTGTGTTTAGTTATATATGAGTGGGAGGGGCTGTGTTTGATTATATATGATTGGGAGGGGCTGTGTTTGATTATATATGAGTGGGAGGGGCTGTGTTTGGTTATATATGAGTGGGAGGGGCTGTGTTTGGATTATATATGAGTGGGAGGGGCTGTGTTTGGTTATATATGAGTGGGAGGGGCTGTGTTTGGTTATATATGAGTGGGAGGGGCTGTGTTTGATTATATATGAGTGGGAGGGGCTGTGTTTGGTTATATATGAGTGGGAGGGGCTGTGTTTGGTTATATATGAGTGGGAGGGGCTGTGTTTAATTTTTATATGAGTGGGAGGGGCTGTGTTTGGTTATATATGAGTGGGAGGGGCTGGGTTTGGTTATATATGAGTGGGAGGGGCTGTGTTTGGTTATATATGAGTGGGAGGGCTGTGTTTTGGTTATATATGAGTGGGAGGGGCTGGGTTTGATTTTTATATGAATGGGAGGGGCTGTGTTTTGGTTATATATGAGTGGGAGGGGCTTTTTTGGGTTTTATATATGAGTTGGAGGGGCTGTGTTTGATTATATATGAGTGGGAGGGGCTGTGTTTGGGTTATATATGAGTGGGAGGGGCTGTGTTTGATTATATATGAGTGGGAGGGGCTGTGTTTGGTTATATATGAGTGGGAGGGGCTGTGTTTGGTTATATATGAGTGGGGGGGGCTGTTTGATTATATATGAGTGGGAGGGGCTGTGTTTGGTTATATATGAGTGGGAGGGGCTGTGTTTGATTATATATGAGTGGGGGGGCTGTGTTTGGTTATATATGAGTGGGAGGGGCTGTGTTTGATTATATATGATGGGAGGGGCTGTGTTTGGTTATATATGAGTGGGAGGGCTGTGTTTGGTTATATATGAGTGGGAGGGGCTGTGTTTGGTTATATATGAGTGGGAGGGGCGTGTTTGGTTATATATGAGTGGGGGGGCTGTGTTTGATTATATATGAGTGGGAGGGCTGTGTTTGGTTATATATAAGTGGGAGGGGCTGTGTTTGGTTATATATGAGTGGGAGGGGCTGTGTTTGGTTATATATGAGTGGGAGGGGCTGTGTTTGATTATATATGAGTGGGAGGGGCTGTGTTTGGTTATATATGAGTGGGAGGTTACCTGGAGGTTATTCCGGGGATCAACGCCCCCGCGGCCCGGTCCACGACCAGGCCTCCCGATGGATCAGGGCCTGATCAACTAGGCTGTTACTGCTGGCCGCACGCAGTCCGACGTACGAGCCACAGCCCGGCTGATCCGGCACCGACTTTAGGTATCTGTCCAGCTCTCTCTTGAAGGCAGCCAGGGGTTTATTGGCAATTCCCCTAATGCTTGATGGGAGGCTGTTGAACAGTTTTGGGCCCCGGACACTTATGGTGTTTTCTCTTAGTGTACCAATGGCCCCCTACTTTTTATTGGCGGCATTTTGCATCGCCTGCCCAGTCTTTTACTTTCGTAGGGAGTGATTTCTGTGTGCAGATTTGGGACCATTCCTTCCAAGATTTTCCAAGTGTAGATTATAATATATCTCTCCCTCCTGCGTTCCAACGAGTACAAGTTTAAGTGCTTCCAAGCGTTCCCAGTAGTTAAGGTGCTTGACAGAACTTATATGTGCAGTAAAGGATCTCTGTAACTCTCTAGATCTGCGATTTCACCTGCTTTGTATGGAGATGTTAATGTACAGCAGTATTCCAGCCTAGAGAGAACAAGTGATTTGAAAAGGATCATCATGGGCTTGGCATCTCTCGTTTTGAAAGTTCTCATTATCCATCCTATCATTTTTTTTGCACGTGCGATCGTGGCACTGTTGTGATCCTTGAAAGTGAGATCCTCAGACATTACTACTCCCAGGTCCCTTACATTATTTTTCCGCTCTATTGTATGGCCGGAGTCAGTAGTATACTCTGTTCTAGTTATTATCTCCTCCAGTTTTCCATAACGGAGTACATGTAGTTGGAATTTGTCCTCATTGAACATCATATTGTTTACCGTTGCCCACTGGAAAACTTTGTTTATATCTTCTTGGAGGTTAACCGCGTCCTCAGCAGATGACAGCCTCATGCAGATCCTAGTATCATCCGCAAGGATGATACGGTGCTGTGGTGTATATCTCTGTTTATGTCTGATATGAGGATAAGGAATAAGATGGGGCGAGTACTGTGCCTTGTGGAACAGAGCTCTTCACTATGGCAGCCTCCGATTTAACTCTGTTGACAACTACTCTTTGTGTTCGATTTGTTAGGAAGTTGAAGATCCATCTCCCCACTTTCCCAGTTATTCCTTTAGCACGTATTTTATGGGCTATTATGCCATGATCGCATTTGTCAAATGCTTTTGCAAAGTCTGTGTATATTACATCTGCATTCTGATTTTCTTCCAGTGCATCCAAGGCCATGTCATAGTGATCCAGTAGTTGTGAGAGGCAGGAGCGACCTGCCCTGAACCCATGTTGCCCTGGATTGTGCAGATTTTGGGAATCCAGGTGATTTGCAATCCTGCTTCTTAGCACTCTTTCAAAGATTTTTATGATGTGGGATGTCAGAGCTATTGGTCTATAGTTCTTAGCTAATGCTTTGCTGCCACCTTTATGGAGTGGGGCTATATCCGTTGTTTTAAGTGACTGTGGAATTTCACCCATGTCCAAGCTCCTCCTCCATAGTGTACTTAGGGCACGCGAGAGGGGTTTCTTGCAGTTCTTAATGAAAACAGAGTTCCACGAGTCTGGGCTCGGGGCTGAGTGCATAGGCATGTTGTCAATGGCTTTTTCGAAATCTATCGGAGTTAGGGTAATGTCGGAAATCTGGCATACATTTATGGAGTTTTGAGGCTCATTCATGAAGAAATCATTTGGGTCGTCGATCCTCAGACCGATTAGTGGTTCACTAAACACAGAGTCGTACTGGGATTTCAATATTTCACTCATTTCCTTGTTGTCGTCTGTGTAAGTCCCATCCTGTCTGAGTAAAGGCCCGATACTAGATGTGGTATTTGCCTTGTTTTTGGCATATAAAAAGAAATATTTTGAATTTCTTTCAATTTCACTAATAGCTTTAAGCTCCTCCTGCCTCTCTGGGTTTGATTATATATGAATGGGAGGGGCTGTGTTTGGTTATATATGACTGGGAGGGGCTGGGTTTGGTTATATATGACTGGGAGGGGCTGGGTTTGATTATATATGAGTGGGAGGGGCTGTGTTTGGTTATATATGACTGGGAGGGGCTGGGTTTGATTATATATGAGTGGGAGGGGCTGTGTTTGGTTATATATGAGTGGGAGGGGCTGTGTTTGGTTATATGAGGGGGAGGGGCTGTGTTTGATTATATATGAGTGGAGGGGCTGTGTTTGGTTATATATGAGTGGGAGGGGCTGGGTTTGATTATATATGAGTGGGAGGGGCTGTGTTTAGTTATTATATGAGTGGGAGGGGCTGTGTTTGGTTATATATGAGTGGGAAGGGCTGTGTTTGGTTATATATGAGTGGGAGGGGCTGTGTTTGGTTATATATGAGTGGGAGGGGCTGTGTTTGGTTATATATGAGTGGGAGGGGCTGTGTTTGGTTATATGTGAGTGGAAGGGGCTGTGTTTGGTTATATGAGGGGGAGGGGCTGTGTTTGATTATATATGAGTGGGAGGGGCTGTGTTTGGTTATATATGAGTGGGAGGGGCTGTGTTTGGTTATATGAGGGGAGGGGCTGTGTTTGATTATATATGAGTGGGAGGGGCTGTGTTTGGTTATATAATGAGTGGGAGGGGCTGGGTTTGATTATATATGAGTGGGAGGGGCTGTGTTTGGTTATATATGAGTGGAAGGGGCTGTGTTTGGTTATATGTGAGTGGGAGGGGCTGTGTTTGGTTATATATGAGTGGGAGGGGCTGTGTTTGGTTATATATGAATGGGAGGGGCTGTGTTTGATTTATATGAATGGGAGGGGCTGTGTTTGATTTATATGAATGGGAGGGGCTGGGTTTGATTATATATGAGTGGGAGGGGCTGGGTTTGATTGGTGTCGTGGGTACGGGAGTAAATTCTTGGGTAGTTTAGGGTAGGGGTGGTTTTGATAAGGACCTGCCTTGTATGGGCCAGTAGGCCTTCTACAGAGTTCCTCCACTGTCGTGCCAGAAGGCAATTGATAGTAGTAGTTATAGTGGTAGTATACCTTACTGTCTCCCAGGATGCCACCCACAACATTCGGCTAACATCTAGATACTTACCTCTTGGTAAAAAGGGTTAGCAGGACTCGGTTGCCTCGGGATTGTACCCGAGTCTTCTAAATTCATTTCATACCTACCTGGAGTCTACCTGCAGGGTGTTCAGGGGGTCCGGTCCATGACCAGGCCTCGCGGTCAAGGCCTGATCAAAAAGGCTGTTACCGTAGACCACATGCACTCCGACGTACGAACCACAGCTCGGCTATCTGTCCAGCTCCCTCATGATCAGGTACTGACTTTAGGTATCTGTCCAGCTTCCTGTTGATCAGGTACTGACTTTAGGTATCTGTCCAGCTTCCTGTTGATCAGGTACTGACTTTAGGTATCTGTCCAGCTTCCTGTTGATCAGGTACTGACTTTAGGTATCTGTCCAGTTCCCTCTTGGTCGTGTACTAACTTTAGATATCTGTCCAGTTCCCTCTCGAAGATAGCCAGGGGGGCTACTCATAGATAAATTTAGATTACAAAAACCCTACTGTCAACAAAGAAGGCAAAGAATCTGAACCATTCATCTACAAACCTGTCAGACACTGCAACTTCTTTGGATCTTAATACTTAGGAATTCTTCGCTTGCCTAATTCTTGGGCACGACCTACTTCCACATTGAACAAATGTGACACCACCTATGACTGCTGCACCTCTCCTGCCATACGGTTTATAAGCTGCTTCTCCGCTCATATGCC
Source organism: Cherax quadricarinatus (assembly GCF_026875155.1). Classification (NCBI taxonomy): domain Eukaryota; kingdom Metazoa; phylum Arthropoda; class Malacostraca; order Decapoda; family Parastacidae; genus Cherax; species Cherax quadricarinatus. The sequence continues at coordinate 23,986,135 of NC_069484.1, read as the reverse complement.
GTATTCTATTCAAGATTGATGGACTGAACACATCGACTCAAGGTTGAGGGACTGATTACCTCATTCTCCTCCTGTTCTTCAAGTTTCTCCTACGTATGGACTGATGAAGCCACTGTGTGGCGAAACGCTTCCTCAATAAAGATACCCAAGAGTTGCACTTGTGTCTAATTTATCAATATGTCGGTTCTCTGAACCATTCATCTACAAAGAATCTCTCATTACCACAGTTCACGTGACCTCTATGAATAAATGTGGCGGAAAGAGAATATATATTGGGAATGTAAACAGGACACAGCCTATGGGGTTTGAGATGTCCAACAGTAGTTGATTAATAACTTGAGAAGGTACCCAAGAGCTGGGGCGTATTAATCTGGAATTGCTTCCAGAGGTTACCACCCCTGTGACTCAGTGCAAGACCAGGCCTCTTGGTTGCTAGCCTGATCGGTCAAGCTGTTACTGCCCGCCACTACCACAACCGGCTGATCAGGAACTGTTTTAAGAAATCTGTCGAGTTCCCTCTTGAAGAGTCGTGGCCCCTTCACACTCTTTTAACAAGGATAACGGAACGACAGTTTTAAAGAAATGAGCCGAAGAAATACTGTATAGAAATTTCTTGCAAAGTTCGAACAGTGGCATGAAATGAACGAGATGGTATTGTAACCAGCGGAGAGAAATAAAAGTTCGCAAATAACCGCACGACGTTTCGGTCCGTTCTGGACCATTGTCAAGTCGCGACTGATGGAGAAAAAGAGAAGACCAGAAGGCAAGTCAGGTGGAGGGAGGGTTAGTATTGTTAAATGTTGCAGCCACGGTATTGTGGCTGTGGATTGTTGCAGCCACGGTATTGTGGCTGTGGATTGTTGCAGCCACGGTATTGTGGCTGTGGATTGTTGCAGCCACGGTATTGTGACTGGATTGTTGCAGCCACGGTATTGTGGCTGTGGATTGTTGCAGTCACGGTATTGTGGCTGTGGATTGTTGCAGCCACGGTATTGTGACTTGATTGTTGCAGCCATGGTATTGTGACTAGATTGTTGCAGCCACGGTATTGTGACTAGATTGTTGCAGCCACGGTATTGTGACTTGATTGTTGCAGCCACGGTTATTGTGACTAGATTGTTGCAGCCACGGTATTGTGACTTGATTGTTGCAGCCACGGTATTGTGACTAGATTGTTGCAGCCACGGTATTGTGACTAGATTGTTGCAGCCACGGTATTGTGACTAGATTGTTGCAGCCACGGTATTGTGACTAGATTGTTGCAGCCACGGTATTGTGACTAGATTGTTGCAGCCATGGTATTGTGACTTGATTGTTGCAGCCACGGTTATTGTGACTTGATTGTTGCAGCCACGGTATTGTGACTAGATTGTTGCAACCACGGTATTGTGACTAGATTGTTGCAGCCACGGTATTGTGACTAGATTGTTGCAGCCACGGTATTGTGACTTGATTGTTGCAGCCACGGTATTGTGACTTGATTGTTGCAGCCACGGTATTGTGACTAGATTGTTGCACCACGGTATTGTGACTAGATTGTTGCACCACGGTATTGTGACTAGATTGTTGCAGCCACGGTATTGTGACTTGATTGTTGCAGCCACGGTATTGTGACTTGATTGTTGCAGCCACGGTATTGTGACTAGATTGTTGCAGCCACTGTATTGTGACTAGATTGTTGCAGCCACGGTATTGTGACTAGATTGTTGCAGCCACGGTATTGTGACTTAATTGTTGCAGCCACGGTATTGTGACTAGATTGTTACAGCCACGGTATTGTAGATGTGGATTGTTTCAGCCACGGTATTGTGACTAGATTGTTGCAGCCACGGTATTGTGACTTAATTGTTGCAGCCACGGTATTGTGACTAGATTGTTGCAGCCACGGTATTGTGACTAGATTGTTGCAGCCACGGTATTGTGACTAGATTGTTGCAGCCACGGTATTGTGGCTGTGGATTGTTGCAGCCACGGTATTGTGACTAGATTGTTGCAGCCACGGTATTGTGACTAGATTGTTGCAGCCACTGTATTGTGACTTGATTGTTACAGCCACGGTATTGTGACTAGATTGTTGCAGCCACGATATTGTGACTTGATTGTTGCAGCCACGGTATTGTGACTAGCTTGTTCCAGCCACGGTATTGTGACTTGATTGTTGCAGCCACGGTATTGTGACTTGCTTGTTCCAGCCATGGTATTGTGACTTGATTGTTCCAGCCATGGTATTGTGACTTGATTGTTCCATCCACGGTATTGTGACTAGATTGTTGCAGCCACGGTATTGTGACTAGATTGTTGCAGCCACGGTATTGTGACTTGATTGTTGCAGCCACGGTATTGTGACTTGATTGTTGCAGCCATGGTATTGTGACTAGATTGTTGCAGCCACGGTATTGTGACTTGATTGTTGCAGCCACGGTATTGTGACTTGATTGTTGCAGCCACGGTATTGTGACTAGATTGTTGCAGCCACGGTATTGTGACTTGATTGTTGCAGCCACAGTATTGTGACTGGATTGTTGCAGCCACGGTATTGTGACTTGATTGTTGCAGCCACGGTATTGTGACTTAGATTGTTGCAGCCACGGTATTGTGACTAGATTGTTGCAGCCACGGTATTGTGACTAGATTGTTGCAGCCACGGTATTGTGACTTGATTGTTGCAGCCACGGTATTGTGACTAGATTGTTGCAACCACGGTATTGTGACTAGATTGTTGCAGCCACGGTATTGTGACTTGATTGTTGCAGCCACGGTATTGTGACTAGATTGTTGCAACCACGGTATTGTGACTTGATTGTTGCAGCCACGGTATTGTGACTTGATTGTTGCATCCACTGTATTGTGAGATGTTCCAGCCACGGTATTGTGACTGATGTTCCAGCCACGGTATTGTGACTTGATTGTTGCAGCCACGGTATTGTGACGATTGTTCCAGCCACGGTATTGTGACTTGATTGTTCCAGCCATGGTATTGTGACTTGATTGTTCCATCCACTGTATTGTGACTGTTCCAGCCACGGTATTGTGACTGTTCCAGCCACGGTATTGTGACTTGATTGTTCCAGTCACGGTATTGTGACTGTTACAGCCACGGTATTGTGACTTGATTGTTCCAGCCATGGTATTGTGACTTGATTGTTCCATCCACGGTATTGTGACTGTTCCAGTCACGGTATTGTGACTTGATTTGTGCGTTCAGCCATGGTATTGTGCTGTTACATTGTGATGTTCCATCCACGGTATTGTGACTGTTACAGTCACGGTATTGTGACTGTTACAGCCACGGTATTGTGACTTGATTGTTCCAGCCATGGTATTGTGACTACATTCTTAAAAATTAATTTTAAAAAAATTACGAGATGAAACAAGTTACAGAATAGGGAACACCGCTATCATAACCCAGCTGCTGGAGCTGTAAACAGATGGTAACGAAAGGAGAGAGAGGGGGAGGGGGGAGAGAGGAAGTCTACCTACCTTGAGATGCTGCAGTTTGTCCAGAAAACATTCTATTGTATTGTACGTTTCGGTTAATATTGTATTCTACAGTTGGGTTAATATTGTATTCAACAGTTGGGTTAATATTGTATTCAACAGTTGGGTTAATATTGTATTCAACAGTTGGGTTAATATTGTATTGTACAGTTGGGTTAATATTGTGGACATCCTCTTGTGGTTGTATCGGATCTGAGTCCTTCGCTACACTATCCACACCTGTCTGGCTACACTATCCACACCTGTCTGGCTACACTATCCACACCTGTCTGGCTACACTATCCACACCTGTCTGGCTACACTATCCACACCTGCCTGGCTACACTACCCACACCTGCCTGGCTACACTACCCACACCTGCCTGGCTACACTACCCACACCTGCCTGGCTACACTACCCACACCTGCCTGGCTACAGTAGCCACACCTGCCTGGCTACACTACCCACACCTGCCTGGCTACACTACCCACACCTGCCTGGCTACACTACCCACACCTGCCTGGCTACACTACCCACACCTGCCTGGCTACACTACCCACACCTGCCTGGCTACAGTAGCCACACCTGCCTGGCTACACTACCCACACCTGCCTGGCTACACTACCCACATCTGCCTGGCTACACTACCCACACCTGCCTGGCTACACTACCCACATCTGCCTGGCTACACTACCCACACCTGCCTGGCTACACTACCCACACCTGCCTGGCTACAGTAGCCACACCTGCCTGGCTACACTACCCACACCTGCCTGGCTACACTACCCACACCTGCCTGGCTACACTACCCACACCTGCCTGGCTACAGTAGCCACACCTGCCTGGCTACACTACCCACACCTGCCTGGCTACAGTAGCCACACCTGCCTGGCTACACTACCCACACCTGACTGGCTACACTACCCACACCTGCCTGGTTACACTACCCACACGTACCTGGGTACACTGCCCACACCTGCCTGGCTACACTACCCACACCTGCCTGGCTACAGTAGCCACACCTGCCTGGCTACACTACCCACACCTGCCTGGCTACACTACCCACACCTGCCTGGCTACACTACCCACACCTGCCTGGCTACACTACCCACACCTGCCTGGTTACACTACCCACACGTACCTGGGTACACTGCCCACACCTGCCTGGCTACACTACCCACACCTGCCTGGCTACACTACCCACACCTGCCTGGCTACACTATCCACATATGACTGGCTACACTACACACACCTGACTGGCTACACTACCCACACCTGCCTGGCTACACTACCCACACCTGCCTGGTTACACTACCCACACGTACCTGGGTACACTGCCCACACCTGCCTGGCTACACTACCCACACCTGCCTGGCTACACTACCCACACCTGCCTGGTTACACTACCCACACGTACCTGGGTACACTGCCCACACCTGCCTGGCTACACTACCCACACCTGCCTGGCTACACTACCCACACCTGCCTGGCTACACTACCCACATATGACTGGCTACACTACACACACCTGACTGGCTACACTACCCACACCTGCCTGGCTACACTACCCACACCTGTCTGGCTACACTACCCACACCTGCCTGACTACACTACCCACATCTGCCTGGCTACACTACCCACACCTGCCTGGCTGCAATACCCACACCTGCCTGGTTACACTACCCGCACCTGCCTGGCTACACTACCCACACGTGCCTGGGCACACTACCCACACCTGCCTGGCTACACTACCCACACCTGCCTGGCTACACTACCCACTCCTGCCTGGCTACACTACCCACACCTGCCTGGCTAAACTACCCACACCTGCCTTGCTGAACTACTCGCACCTGCCTGGCTACACTACCCGCACCTGCCTGGCTACACTACCCACACCTGCCTGGCTACACTACCCACACCTGCCTGGCTACACTACCCGCACCTGCCTGGCTACACTACCCACACCTGCCTGGCTACACTACCCACACCTGCCTGGCTACACTACTCACACCTGCCTGGGTACACTACCCACACCTGCCTGGCTACACTACCCACACCTGCCTGGCTACACTGCCCGCACCTGCCTAGCTACACTACCCGCACCTGCCTGGCTACACTACCCACACCTGCCTGGCTACACTACCCACACCTGCCTGGCTACACTACCCACACCTGCCTGGCTACACTACCCACACCTGCCTGGCTACATTACCCACACCTGCCTGGCTACACTACCCACACTTGCCTGGCTACACTACCCGCCCCTGCCTGGCTACACTACCCACACCTGCCTGGCTACACTGCCAACACCTGCCTGACTACACTACCCACACCTGCCTGGCTACACTACCCACACCTGACTGGCTACACTACCCACACCTGCCTCGCCACTCTACCCACACCTGCCTCACCACCACGCACACCTGCCTGGCCACACTACCCACACCTGTCTGGCCACACTACCCACACCTGTCTGGCCACACTACCCACACCTGCGTCACAACACTACCCACCCCCACATTACCCACACCTGCCTCGCAACACTACCCACACCTGCCTGACCACACTACCCACACCTGCCTGACCACACTACCCACACCTGCCCGGCCACACTACCCACAACTGCTTGGCCACACTACCCACACCTGTCTGGCCACACTACCCACACCTGCCTCGCAACACCACCCACACCCACACTACCCACACCTGCTTGGCCACACTACCCACACCTGTCTGGCCATACTACCCACACCTGCCTCGCAACGCCACCCACACTACCTACACCTGCCTGGCCGCACTACCCACACCTGCCTGGCCACAACTGCCCACACCTGCCTCGCCACGCTACCCACACCTGCCTCGCCACACTACCCACACCTGCCTCGCCACTACCCACATTTCATAACACTACCCACACCTGCCTCGCCACACAGCCCACACCTGCCTCGCCACACTACCCACACCTGCCTCGCCACACTACCCACACCTGCTTCGCCTCACTACACACACCTGCCTTGTCACACCACCGACACCTGCCTCGCCTCACTACCCACACCTGCCTCGTCACACCACCGACACCTGCCTCGGCACACCACCCACACCTGCCTCGCCACCCTACTCACACCTGCCTTGCCACACTACTCACACCTGCCTCGCCACACTACTCACACCTGCCTCGTCACACCACCCACACTTGCCTCGCCACCCTAATCACACCTGCCTCGCCACACTACTCACACCTGCCTCGCCACACTATCCACACCTGTCTCGCCACCCTAATCACACCTGCCTCGCTACACTACCCACACCTGCCTTGCCACACTACCCACACCTGCCTCACCACCCTAATCACACCTACCTCGCCACACCACCCACACCTGCCTCGCCACCCTACTCCTGCCTTGCCACACTACTCACACCTGCTTCGCCACACTACCCACACCTGCCTCGTCAAACCACCCACACCTGCCTCACCACCCTAATCACACCTACCTCGCCACACCACCCACACCTGCCTCGCCACCCTACTCCTGCCTTGCCACACTACTCACCCTGCTTCGCCACACTACCCACACCTGCCTCGTCAAACCACCCACACCTGCCTCACCACCCTAATCACACCTGCCTCGCCACCCTACTCCTGCCTTGCCACACTACCCACTCCTGCCTCGCCACACTACCCTACACCTGCCTCATCACACTACCCACACCTGCCTCACCACACTACCCACTGCTACTTATCAAACGCTGAGGTCTTGTCTTCACCTATTTGTGGTTGCAGACGTCGAGTCACAGGTCCTGGCCCAGCATCCTCATGATACTTTTGTGTCTTATTTGACCTTTTATCCAACAAATTATCTGATGACCTTCCCTCGGTGCCATCGACCTTCTGAGCCTTCTGGCACTAGTGTCTCGCTATATGGCACTGGTGTATCACTATATGGCACCTGTGTCTCGCTATATGGCACTAGTGTCTTGCTATATGGCACTAGTGTCCCACTATATGGCACTAGTGTCTCGCTATATGGCATTAGTGCCTGGCATCTTGGCTTTTGTATCCTGGCGTGCACTTTGTTTCTAGGTTAAGGATGCTACTAGCAATACTAGTGGTGCTAGCTATAGTAGCAGTATTACTGGCAATACTAGTACTATTACTAGTAGTGCTAACAGTACAAGTAGTATTACTAGCAGTACTAGTGCTAGTAGTGATATTACTGTAGTACTAGCACTGAGGTGTTCCGGAAGAGGTACTAGTAATATTTGTACTTTGTGGTGGTTCCCTTGTAGGCGGGGCGGCGCCCACACCCTCAGCCAGCCACCCGCCGCCCGCCGCCCACGCCCATCACGCCCCTCCTACACAGGCTGTCCACCCATCTCAGGCGCACCCCCCTGCGGCGCACGCTCCGCCCCCCCTGCCGGAATTGGGGCCTTCCGTAGGCCTCCCCCAACCAGGTATTATTCAGTGGCACTCCAGTATTACCAAGGCTGGCAATACGGTACGGTACCGTGTTCCAGTCGGTACGATAAGGTTGATTTCTTTTCGATATTGCGATACGGCGTTACTAACAAGTACGACTTAAGGTAAAATGCTGTGTCGTACCGTATTGCCAATCTTGGTACATCTCGCGTCATGCTGTCGTATTAACCATGTAGTGAACCACGCTGGTGTTGTAGCTGGTAGCTTTTGTTACTCTCGTCTTAGCCTTGTATATGAATGGTATAGAATAACTACAAGATGAAGAATTAGATACGTGTACTGCTTCTGGGTATCTTCATTTGTAGACGTTTTGCCATCCAGTTTATTTGTTAATACAATTTAAAGGAGATAATGTGAAGACTGGAGAAATCTGTACGAAAGATGAGGTAATTAGTCCCTCAGCCTTGGAGTTGAAGAGTACCCTAGTCTTCAAGAATTTTCAAGATGGTAAAATAAATACAAATGCAGTATAAAGCGATCCTTTATTGACTACGTTTCGCCCACACAGTGGGCTTTGTCAAGTTACAAATATATATACTTGGGTAAAGAGTACATGCGTGTAGTGTGGAGAGTCAGATGGAGAATGCTGGGTAGGTTGGATCTGAGACGGACCTGCACGAGATGGATAAATATCTCTACTGTCTCCTGCCTACTTTCTGTACTCGACTGAAGAAGCCTACTGTGTAGGCGAAACGTTTCGGAATAAAGTTGCTTAAGTGTTGCCTATGTGTCTTAACAACCATGGATGAACATATATCCAGCATCTTTCCCAGTACCTCATTCCAAGTATTTACCTCTGCGTCCAACACCTGGAGGTTACCTGGAGAGGGTTTCGGGGGTCAACGCCCCCGCGGCACGGTCTGAGACCAGACCTCATCATCATCAAAGATATTACCAGTAACAGGGGTATACATAATCCCTTACAACTATTGCAACCAATTATACATGGGCGAGACAGAGACCTCCAAACACGTACTTCACAACACCGCTCCGCAGGCAGAACGTACGGTTTGAGAAATGCCTGCGTTGAACACCGAAACTTAAACAACCATGACTCACGAAATCGTAATGACACAATTGCAAACAAACCATACTACGGGCGGGATTTGAACCCGCGGTCATAGAGTCTCTGACCGCGCGTTCAAATCCCGCCCGTGGTATGGTTTCTTTTAAACAATCATTTAATGAACTACAGAGACGCAAGACTCATCCCAGGGAAGAAGACATTCAGTGCCGAAGAAACTTGAACTCTTCAGTCAGTTTCACCCTGAATAACGGATTTTAAACCATAATTGAAACCTTTCCCAGGAAACGTCTTTTTCGTTATCCTACATAACTACGTACACACCCGCCCGTCCCGCGGGGGTCCGTCTCAGGTCCAACCTACCAAACATTCTCAGCGGTACCTTACAGGTCCGTCTCAGGTCTAACCTACCAAACATTCTCAGCGGTACCTTACAGGTCCGTCTCAGGTCTAACCTACCAAACATTCTCAGCGGTACCTTACAGGTCCGTCTCAGGTCTAACCTACCAAACATTCTCAGCGGTACCTTACAGGTCCTGTCTCAGGTCTAACCTACCAAACATTCTCAGGGTACCTTACAGGTCCGTCTCAGGTCTAACCTACCAAACATTCTCAGCGGTACCTTACAGGTCCGTCTCAGGTCTAACCTACCAAACATTCTCAGCGGTACCTTACAGGTCTGTCTCAGGTCTAACCTACCAAACATTCTCAGCGGTACCTTACAGGTCCGTCTCAGGTCTAACCTACCAAAACATTCTCAGCGGTACCTTACAGGTCCGTCTCAGGTCTAACCTACCAAACATTCTCAGCGGTACCTTACAGGTCCGTCTCAGGTCTAACCTACCAAACATTCTCAGCGGTACCTTACAGGTCCGTCTCAGGTCTAACCTACCAAACATTCTCAGCGGTACCTTACAGGTCCGTCTCAGGTCTAACCTACCAAACATTCTCAGCGGTACCTTACAGGTCTGTCTCAGGTCTAACCTACCAAACATTCTCAGTGGTACCTTACAGGTCCGTCTCAGGTCTAACCTACCAAACATTCTCAGCGGTACCTTACAGGTCCGTCTCAGGTCTAACCTACCAAACATTCTCAGCGGTACCTTACAGGTCCGTCTCAGGTCTAACCTACCAAACATTCTCAGCGGTACCTTACAGGTCCGTCTCAGGTCTAACCTACCAAACATTCTCAGCGGTACCTTACAGGTCCGTCTCAGGTCTAACCTACCAAACATTCTCAGCGGTACCTTACAGGTCCGTCTCAGGTCTAACCTACCAAACATTCTCAGCGGTACCTTACAGGTCCGTCTCAGGTCCAACCTACCAAACATTCTCAGCGGTACCTTACAGGTCCGTCTCAGGTCCAACCTACCAAACATTCTCAGCGGTACTTTACGGGTCCGTCTCAGGTCCAACCTACCAAACATTCTCAGCGGTACCTTACAGGTCCGTCTCAGGTCCAACCTACCAAACATTCTCAGCGGTACCTTACAGGTCCGTCTCAGGTCTAACCTACCAAACATTCTCAGCGGTACCTTTACGGTCCGTCTCAGGTCTAACCTACCAAACATTCTCAGCGGTACCTTACAGGTCCGTCTCAGGTCCAACCTACCAAACATTCTCAGTGGTACCTTACAGGTCCGTCTCAGGTCCAACCTACCAAACATTCTCAGCGGTACCTTACGGTCCGTCTCAGGTCAACCTACCAAACATTCTCAGCGGTACCTTACAGGTCCGTCTCAGGTCCAACCTACCAAACATTCTCAGCGGTACCTTACAGGTCCGTCTCAGGTCTAACCTACCAAACATTCTCAGCGGTACCTTACAGGTCCGTCTCAGGTCTAACCTACCAAAACATTCTCAGCGGTACCTTACAGGTCCGTCTCAGGTCAACCTACCAAACATTCTCAGCGGTACCTTACAGGTCCGTCTCAGGTCTAACCTACCAAACATTCTCAGCGGTACCTTACAGGTCGTCTCAGGTCTAACCTACCAAACATTCTCAGCGGTACCTTACAGGTCCGTCTCAGGTCAACCTACCAAATATTCTCAGCGGTACCTTACAGGTCCGTCTCAGGTCTAACCTACCAAACATTCTCAGCGTACCTTACAGTCCTCTCAGTCCAACTACAAACATTCTCATGTACTTTACAGTCCGTTAGGTCACCTACCAAACATCTCAGCGTATTGGTCCGCTCGGTCCAACTAAAACATATCTCAGTGGTACTTTTACAGGTCCGTTCAGTCCAACACCAAACATTCTCGCGTACTTTACAGGTCTGTCTAGGTCAACCTACCAAACATCTCTTCGGTACTTCGGTCGTCAGTCCAACCTACCAAACATTCTCGCGTCTTGTACGGGTACGTCTCAGGTCCAACTCACAATTCTAGCAGTACCTACAGGTGTTAGGTCCAACTACCAAATTCTAGCGGTACTTAAGTCCGTCTAGGTCCAACCTACCAACATTAGCGGTAAATTTACGGTGTCAGTCTCAGGTCCCCTACTAAACATTCTCAGCGTACCTAAGGTCCGTCTGGTCCAACACCAACATTCCAGTGTACCTACGTCCGTCTCAGTCAACCTACCAACTCTCAGCGGTACTTATTACGGTCTTCAGTCAACTACAAAAATTTCGCAGGTACCTTACAGGTCTCTCATTGTCCAACTACCAACATTTCAGGACTTAGATGCCGTCTCGTGCAAACGTCTCCAAATTGACTGGTACACAGGTTGTTCGGTCCACTACGAAACACCCGGTACCTACAGTCGTCTATGTCCACTGCAACGTTTCGCGTACCTTATAGTCGTTCATCAACTACCAACATCGTCAGCGGTACCTACAGGTCCGTCTCAGGCACCTACCAAACATTCTCCAGGTACCTTACAGGTCTGTTACAGTCCACCTTACACATTCTCAGCGCTTAAGGTCCATCTCAGTCAACTACTAGAATTCCTAGCGGTACTTAAACAGGGCGTCTCAGGTCCAACAAAACATCTCACCAGACTCTCCATCTATATGTCATGTCTCATTCAACGTTAATCGGTACTTTAAAACCATATTGGGCGAAACGTTGTCAATAAATCGCATACGCATTTTGTCCGTATTTTCACTGTATCCAATTTCAATGACTTGGTTCCTATTTCACTGGGGACCGATACTCGTCTTTCGTCGTTTCATACAGCTCCCATTAATCCTGTGAGTTTTACTGTAGAGCCACTGTGATGCGTTATCAAAATTACCGATAGTTAACTACGTGTCTTATCTTGTTAACCTGTATGACGCCTTGTAGGTTAACTGGTAACTGTGTGTGCACTCTTGTAACTTCCTTCAAAATACCTTTTTGTACTAGTTGTTGTGCTCACCACAGACACTAACTCTAACATCAACCTATCACCTGAGATGACAGTTATTTACAGTTTAAGACGTTTTAAGATAACGTTTCGCAGGAGTGGTTCATTAGTCCTATTGCCGTTTTAGGATGATGATGCCACTCGTGGCGAAAAGCTTTTCAATTATTGATGTACACAGTGTCATTTATCGATGAGTAAGACACATGTACAAATGGCTATTGTTGGATTGTTCGCTACATAGTAGTTTTTCTCAAATACAGAGGCCGCAGGTGTAGTCCCACAGGAGGCTGAGGGACTGACCACCTCAAATATTATTTCTCCAAGGTTGATGGACTGATTACATCACCTTTATTTCATTACTACTGCTGTCTCTGTATTTGACTGAGGAAGCCTACTGTGTAGGTGAAACGCTGCAACAGTAAAAAATACCCAGCTAATGCATATGTCTGTCTCATCAACTTATCGGTATTTTAAACCATTATCAGTATAAGTGTCATTATCCACATGTTGCCGTTATTACTGTATCATTTACAATTACTTGTCTTTTCTTACTGGGGCAGCAAGTCGGCAAGCGTGTATAAACACACTAAATACTGTGTGTTTCACTCGTAGGAGGCCCCGAGTTGGTGCTTCCGTAGTTACTACAGTCTTGTTTGTGTATTATGTCTGTAGGAAACGATAACTCGGGGCCTCCTACTCAACTGATACAAAAACTTTTTATGTACAGTGTGTTTTACTCGTAGGAGGCCCCGAGTTATTGTTTACTACAGAGCTAATGTACCAATAAGACGGTTGTATATACGGGGGTACCAACTCTGGACCTCCTACGGGTGAGACACCTGTACATAGAAGGCTTTTATATCAGACATCGTCGCTCTATAACTTGGTAAAGACATATATAAAGGCTTTCTATAGATTGTGTGTTAATTCTATGTTTATTCCTCATATAGAGTTAGCACTAGTGGACTACGACTAAAGTTTGCAGGTACCCGACACGTGTCACTGTCAGTACACTACCTGTCTCAGACTACACCCATTCCTCCACACGTGTATCACAGTGGCACACTTGTGCAACATTTAGGTGTCTTTATTCTGGAATTATTTCGCCAGTCAGTGGCTTCTTCAGTCTAATACAGAGAAAGGTGGAAGATGAGGGGGGAATTTGAGGTAATTAGTCCCTCAGCCTGGAGTCAATGCTTTCAGTCCTGATGGACTGATTACCTCAAACGCCTCCTCATCTTTCACCTTCTGCATTGGACCGAAGAAGCCACTGAGTAGCGAATCATTTCCAGAATGAAGATACCCAAGTGTTGTACGAGTGTCTCATTTATCAACTTGTTGGTTTTCTGAACCATTTCTCCACACTTGTACAACACTTCAAGTTGACTTACATCTGACAGACTGACAGCACCACCTAACCACTAATTAGGCAGACAATGATACCTAAGTTGCAGAATATACTTAGGGTTTATGTCCCCAGAGATGCTCATACAGTGATGATGCTGTTGTAGGAACCTGGAGGTTACAAAACCCGCATGATTCAAATAAGAGTACAGTAAACTCTTTTATAAGGCTCCTCTTTACAGTGCTATTTTTTTGCAAATGCAATTTAAAAGGTTCACCCACAGTTGAACACACGTGAACAATCCTTCCTAATAAATGCTATTCAATTTTTCGACAGTGGCCAGGGAGCCTGCCTATATATGTTGCTGAGACATACATAGGCAGATTCAGATATATGTACAGCAGTTGGGTAGCTTTATTGATAAAGCGTTTCACCTACACAGTAGACTTCTTCAGTCATATACAGAGGCAGCAGTAGTAATGAAATAAAGATAATGTAATCAGTCCATCAACCTTGGAGAAAAAGTATATGAGGTGGTCAGTCCCTCAGCCTGGAGAACAGTTCAGCTCCATGGTCTGGAACAAGGTGATCAGTCTCTCAACCTGGAGAACAGTTCAGCTCCATGGTCTGGAACAAGATGGTCAGTCCCTCAGCCTGGAGAACAGTTCAGCTTCATGGTCTGGAACAAGGTGATCAGTCTCTCAACCTGGAGAACAGTTCAGCTCCATGGTCTGGAACAAGATGGTCAGTCCCTCAGCCTGGAGAACAGTTCAGCTTCATGGTCTGGAACAAGGTGATCAGTCTCTCAACCTGGAGAACAGTTCAGCTCCATGGTCTGGAACAAGATGGTCAGTCCCTCAGCCTGGAGAACAGTTCAGCTCCATGGTCTGGAACAAGGTGATCAGTCTATCAACCTGGAGAACAGTTCAGCTCCATGGTCTGGAACAAGGTGATCAGTCTCTCAGCCTGGAGAACAGTTCAGCTCCATGGTCTGGAACAAGATGGTCAGTCCCTCAGCCTGGAGAAGAATTCAGCTTCATGGTCTGGAACAATATGAAGCTGAAGCATGAGAACAGAGTCTTAAATATTGTGTAAGGTGAGGTGGAAGATCTCGTTGTATTTGACTGAAGAAGTCTACTGTGTAGGTGAAATGTTTCAACAATAAAGATGCCCAACTGTTGTACATGTGTCTTTATCTTCAACTTGTCGGTATTTTATACCATTATCAACAAAAGTAATACTCGACAGATGCAATTTTGCAATTGCAGAAAAAATCGCACTATAAACAGTAGGTTTATAAGAAACTTGAACGTACTGTATATTTCGTCATCATTCTGAGGCCCTCTTCAGCAGGGTTCTTATGTGTAGTATACTCATCCGCTTTATGTGGCTTTACCTTTCCTGACTCTTAACTGTGAAGATTAAGACACACCTGCAACACTATTAATGAAGTGTTTGGCCTCAACAGTAGGCTTCTTCAGTCAAATATAGAAGCAGCAGTGTCTTACAGGGCACGTCAGTCCCCTCTGTTTTCAGATGTTATTTTTACACTATAATCTACCTTATTCATAATTACTATCACATTTAGTTCATCTTCTTTCGTAAGGTGAAGTCCAGGATCTTTCCTTAATTCATGGTATAACTTAAAAAATCTTTGATGAGTGTGTTACAGAGGTGTGAGCTTTGCTCTGGCCTCTACAACACAATTGTCATTAAAGGTTGCAATTGTGTTGCGATTGTGTTGCAGAGGTCAGAGCAAAGCTACAACACAGTTGTCATCAAAGATTTGTTAAGTTCTACCATGAATTAAGGAAAGATCCTGGACTTCACCTTACGAAAGAAGATGAAACAAATGCGATGGTAATTATGAATAAGGTAGATTATAGTGGAAAAAATAAACACGATATCAGGAGACAGGGAAACTTAGGCGCTCATAATCTTCACCAAGTCAGTGTTTTATACAGTTTTCAACACTCTTAACTGTACATACATTGATTAATATCATAATCAACACCAATCTCTTAAAGCCTCCAGAGTCTTGACATACGTTGATCACTGAGGACACTCAACCCAGAGAAACCTTTGTAATGATGTTTCGTCCAGGACGAAACGTCAAGGATACTTTTCTCCAGGATGATTAGGTGAAAGTTCAGCCCTAAGCGAAACGTTGCAAGGAAGGTTTATCTGCCAACATGTCTTTTTCACCACCTCAGTCAACTTACTCCCTTCTTGTTTCTGTCTTCGTGAACCACACTTAATACCTACAGTCTGACTTCTACATTTTCCAGTTTGACTTATACACTTTCCAGTTTGACCTCTACACTTTCCAGTTTGACCTCTACACTTTCCAGTTTGACTTCTTCACTTTACAGTTTGACTTCTACACTTTCCAGTTTGACTTCTGAACTTCCAGCTTGACTTCTACACTTTCAGTTTGACTTCTGAACTTCCAGTTTGACTTACACACATTCCCGGTTTAACTAATACACTTCCATTTTGGCTTTTAAACTTTAATTTCGGTTTCTAAATTTCCAGTGTGGCCTCTAAACTTCCAGTTTGACTTCTAAGCTTCTATTTTGGCTTCTAAACTTCCAAACTTCTAGGTAGGCTTCCAATCTTCCAGTTTGACTTCCAGTTTTCCAGTTCGACTTCCAATCTTCCAGTTTAACTTCCACTCTTCCAGTTTGACTTCCGGTCTTCCAGTTTGACTTTCAGTCTTCCAGTTTGGCTTTGCCTTCCAGTCTTCCAGTTTGACTTCTAAATTTCCAGTTTTGCTTCTAAACCTTCAGTTTGGCTTCTAAACTTCCAGGTAGGCTTCCAGTTTGACTTCCACTTTGGCTTCTAAACTTGTTAGATAACTTAACCACTAATTTGACAAATAATGTACTATAAGGTTTCACTAATGTTGACGACCAGTGACTTATCTAGGTGACTCGATACTCGTTAATGAACTTTTGCTCGCCTTCATGACCTGTGACCTTTGTGACAAGCAGACTTGGTGACCTTACAACTAACCTTAAAGAACTTCTGTGCACCTTTATATCATCATCTAGGTTGGCCTGCAACCTATGCTGTGAGAGATTGCCTTAAGAACCACGGCTTACTCTTAGTGACTTTTAACAAGTGACCTCTGACTCATTATCGTTTTGTTTTAGTAACTAGTGACCTATTTTATTAAGCTTATGTTAGTTGGTAAACATTTACAGCCTCAGAAAACATGAGTGAGTTTTTACATTCTAACACCACCATTTATGTGCTTCAAGGTAATGTGAAGATGTGTAATGTAGTCTCCAGAGTCGCTACTTGGCAGTTTGTTCCACTCCTGTGCAGCTCTGTTGCTAAACCTGTGTTTTCCTATAACCTTCCTGAATCTGAATTTATCCATCTTGAATCTAGTATTCCGAATTCTGTCCTGGTTATTGTTGATAATACACGATAAGTTGAAAACTCGCAACGATGGACGAGTGTGGTAAATTCATGTTTAGAATAAACATAAAAAACATCGCTTTAGCGATTAGATTTCTTTTAGATTTTACCATCGAAGTGGTTAGTTTATTGTACACTTTATATCCATCCTGTGGAAGGCAGCGCAAGAACATATGGATACACAAAAGACCTAGGAACTGGGCCCCAAAAGGGTTAACAGGAGTACATTTGGATTTCACTTATCTGTTACAAATAAATTTAGGAAATTTGCTTATTATATCTGGTATCTTATTTTCGTTAATAAGATATCTTTCTGTCACATAGGTTATTATACTTTAGTGATGGATGAGAGAAACTGCCAAGTAGCTTCATTGAAACAAATATTCTGGGTAGCTTTAAAGTAGGTTAGACAGGTGCATGATTATTATTGTAACACTAAGCGCTAAACCCACCAGGGTGATGGGTGCATGAGTGAGAATGTTTGGGCATGATGTGAACGTGCCAGACATGAGCCAGTACTCTGTTCTGAAGTTCATGACGTGACTCTAACATATGATAAACACAAACTGATCTTAGTGTTCTTGCGAGTATTGTTTCTCTTCCAACTGAGTAACCTTGAACTTTACAACCCTTCTTCATTGACTTTTACCCTTCCCTGCCTATCTCTTTTTCTCAGTAACTTGAACTAAAATTGACCTATGAGTGTCTTGTTTTGTACTACAACACCCAGTGTGTATTTCAGTAACACCAGTAATGTAAACACTAGTTGCTAGTATTTAGTGTGCTAGTATTTAGTGTGCACCTTGCTGAAGTGTTTGGTCTCGGGTCAAACCTGTCTTCTTACAACCTTGTTCATTGTTACTCCTTGCTGGTTATGAAGGTAAGACTTATTACCTCACACATTAATTAAGCCAGAACTCAGACACATGAAGCCAGACCTCAGACACACATGAACCTAGGCCTCAGACACGCATGGACCTAGACCTCAGACACACATGAACCTAGACCTCAGACACACATGAACCTAGACCTCAGACACATGAACCTAGACATCAGACACACATGAACCTAGACCTCTGACACACGAACCTAGACATCAGACACACATGAACCTAGACCTCAGACACATGAACCTAGACATTAGACACACATGAACCTAGACCTCAGACACTTCTAGAGATCATAGGGAGATGCACCAATACAGGAAACCTAACAGAAAAGATTTAGGAAACTCTTAAGTAGATATCAGTCCTTCATAGTGTGCTGTCTTGCCTATACACATGGGCTCGAATGTTTGTCTTGTACCATGCTGAACACGCCTTTTGACGCTTCCACTGCTAGACTCCCTTCACTTTTCACTCGTAGATGGCTCCGTAATGTTGACGCGTGTTTGGATGTTCGTGAATGTCTGTAAAGCCATCATCATATTAGATTGTAGTGTGCCCAAACTAATAGTACATTGAGAAAAGAATGGGAAATTCTGAGCGTTTTCTTATGTTCAAAAGCACACCATAAGCGAGGCTTTGGATATGTGTATGTGGACACACGAATGCGCTCAAGTGAGTCCTTGCCATGGTAGTGCATTTGATGGGAAGAAAAGACAGGTTGCAGAAGTTTTTATGGGGACAGCGTGTAGAGCTTTATCAAGTCTTGGTAAAGCGTGATGTCCCAATAAAAAGTGTCCTGCAACGTATGTCTTTTCCTCACTTGTTGACAGTATTCCATTTAGATGCTGTGTATGTGACGCTGTGTTGACCACCAGAGTTGTAAGTCCCAGACCTTCCTGCCTCTCTCTCATCCGTCCATAGCCTGTGTATGTTGTGTTTAGGCAGCGAGTGTTGCCCCTGCTCTTCTGGTGTTGTGGATCAGGTGAGGAACCAGGTTGTGCATGGCCCTGAGCATGTAACGTTGCTGCTGCTGACTACTGCATGGGTAGCGTCAGCCCCCGTCTCTTGTGTGAAGGTAGTTTGGGTTGCAAATGCAACCTCCGTAGTTTGCCACCCCCCACCCAGGCGACGTGAACCTCTCCCACTGCGTTGCTGTAAATTAAACCTCAGTTATAGTAATGAAACATGACATATGTCTCAGCTTTTTTGGTGCCATTTTCATGACTAAATAAGAATATTCTTATGATTAAATTACTTCTTCCAGGATGCTTGCCTTTTTTCAGAGAATTCGTGGTCAGCTATGGCCAGGGCTTTTAACAAGAAACTGCTTTCGTTCTTTCCCGCAGATGATAGTGTTTGGTCTAGGGTCATAGTTTAGTATGCTATTGGTAAGCGGTGGCTTATGCTGACATCCTCGGCACTAATGGTGCTCATGGCAAGGGAATTAAGAACCCCGGCTTTTCCCTGAACTCTCAGATAACTCAAGTTCTGACTCTTTGTCTCCTCTCCTCTATGGTTTATCAGAGACGGCCCTGCCCCCGCACGTGCTGCCGGGTTTGTCTCCGTCAGACGATGGTGCGGGTACGTCCCACGCAGCCGACTATAACACCGGCTACGGTCCCTACACTAAGAACGAAGGGGATCCGCACCACCTCACCTCTGACGGCACGGATTCTAGCGGGCAACGTATGACCGTCACCCCGGAGCTCTTAGGACTTATGCCTTCCAACGCCACCTCACATTACTCCTCCGGTGAGTACACCTTTCTCCCTCCTTCCACCTACTTCACGCCTATCTTGCTATTCATGAGAAGAAAGGTGGATTACAGTAGGCCTACTGGTTCATGCTAGGCATGTTATAGTCACACCAATCGATTTCTACTCGTATATCTGCCCTTTCAAAGCTATTCAAGGTTCTAGCTTCAGTGACACTACTTGGCACTCTCTTCCACTCATTTGCAACTCTATCGTCATAACTATGTTTATTCTATATCATTTCTAAATTTGAATTTGTGCAGCTTGAATCCAGTATTCCAAGTTGTCTCGCTAAATATTTTTAGCACATTATTTATATCCTATTCCACAACTTTCAAGAGAGAATACGTTTAGAGAGCTCAGATGTGTCTTCGTAAGAATGATTCCTGAGACAGAATTAGTTTTTGTCATCCTTCTCAGTTTTCCAACATATTTATATCCATTCTTTATTAAGGAGACCAAAACTGAGCCAGATCATCTAAATGAGGCCTTACCCAGATTTATAGATTTGTAGTATAACACTGCAAATACTATTATTAACACTTAACACATCTTTCAAGGGAATGGGGTTCCTTCAAGTTGCTGAAGCGTTCTTCATGTAGAGAACTGAAGCTACCTTAATTTTCCTTGGATAAAACCTATTACCTCCCATACCTTATGGGTTCTGTGTTACCTCCATAAATTTAATAATATACTTGACAAATCTAAGCATTTAAGCTTATTGAGCACTGTTGCCTGGCTTTTGACGTCTGCTAAGCAGAACATACAAGTCTTCCTTAACATTGGGTTTCAGTAAATTCTATATATTTATATTCATAAGTTCTGCAGTTAATTTGTGTTCCAAGTGATAAACACAAACACAGTTACTTAACTTTACTGACAATATTTCTCCCACACAGTGGGCTTTATCAAGGCAAAAACAGATAACCTGGAAGAAGGTGGACACTTAATGACAAGTTGAGGTGAGGTGAAGAATAAGAGAGGTGCATGTCAAGTCACAGTGGTTTCCAAACATCCTAAGAATTTTCTGTCAGAGGTTCTGTTAAGATACAAAGCTGCTATATTATTATGGTTGAAATTCTTAGAATTATTGTTGAGTGCTGATTCAAAACACTTCCTCTGTAGTTGTTAATAATGTACTGTTCCAGTTCATCAGATGATTGTGGGGATTTTGGTGGACTGCACAAGCGTTGTTTTGGTTGTACTTCCTGTTGGCATATTGGTGTTCTGAAATGTGACTCTGTAGGTCCCTAGTTGTCTCAATTATATAGATTTGGTAACAGTTGTTCCAAGGAATAATGTATATCCCTGTATGTTTCTTGTGTATAACCCTGTAGTAACCTTGTTATGCTGAGGATGTTTCTTTCTGACAATCTCCTGAATGGTCATGGAGGCATTGGTGTCTGTGTTGAGTTTGTTGTTGAAGAAAGTCACTCTTTAGCAGCAGCGTTGTTGGAGTGAGTTATGTGCATCTTATTGGTGGTATTGGGTCTTGGGGAATTCAAGGCACATCATCTACAGTCCTTGATGAAATAATGAGGGTAGCGTAGCTTGGTGAAAATGTGTTCGAGGAGAGAGCATGCCTCATCAAGAAATTCGCCAATGCAGATACAGTGAGCTCTGATGGTGAAGAAACTACAAGAACAACAAACACATTTAGTCCTGATGTCATGGTGTAAG
This sequence comes from Cherax quadricarinatus, assembly GCF_026875155.1. Lineage (NCBI taxonomy): Eukaryota > Metazoa > Arthropoda > Malacostraca > Decapoda > Parastacidae > Cherax > Cherax quadricarinatus. Next base: position 23,964,713 of record NC_069484.1, on the reverse strand, counting down.
TAGAGGTGGAGTGAATTGTTGAAAAGTAGGTTTATGGATAGACCTTAAGGCAAAGATTGTTGTTGAACTTGCAGAGGAGAATATCAAAAGGAAGGGAAGATTGTATTTTTGGAGTCCTGGCTGGAAGGTTCAGCCTGAATGATCTTCCTTTGGAGATCAGAGAAGTCAGATCTAGTTGTATTGATGAGAATGCTGTCAATATAGCAAAGCCAAGAGATAAATGAAGGAATGATAGTTGGAAAATGTTCAGGTTCGAGAGGCTCCATAAGAGGTTCACCACGATTGTGTTTAATGGGGATTCCATTGGTTAGCCGAAGGTCTATTGAAAGGAGGAGGAAGCATGAAGGAGTAACTATTGAGACCTACTTAATTATTATTATAATCAAAAAGAAGCGCTAAGCCACAAGGGCTATACAGCGAGACCTACTTAAGAGATCCAAGAGTTCCACAAAATTGTGATAAGATAGATATATCAAGAGAGTCATCAGTTTTTTTTTTTTTCTTTTGGTGTGTGATATCTATAACTTGAGAAATGGTTACCTTGGTGAAGAGGGGAGTTATGCTCCTAAAATTAATTCCAGTTATGTTTATGTCCCAAATACTGTTGATAACTCTTTAAGATGGGCAAAACTGATGGTGCCTAAAAGCTTGGAGAGGTGTTTAGCTAGAATGGCTGCTAGCTTGTGACAAGTGCTGCCTCTTCCTGAGGGAATCAGTCTTTGTAATTCTTACTGTAGTTTGGGGTTGGAGGAAGTAGCTTGAACTTGAATAATTTGCCGGAACATGTCCTGCCCCGGGTCATTTCCAGATGGTGACCCAGCGAGAGAAGTAGCTTCTCTCTACTGTTCTGAGTGCTTCAAGATTTGTCAGGTTTTGTGGAGGAAAGTCTTTGTGAGGATGTCTACTTTTGCTGGTGTAAGTGATTAATAGGTGTCTCAGTCATTGAGGAGATTTAGCATTTTTTATTTGCAGTTGATTATTTCATTGACAGTAGTGGCAGTGTCCATGTCTTTGTCAAATGCTTTCCGAGGTTGTTACGGAGAGGGCAGAGATGATGATGATACCCCTGAGGCAGCCTGCCCTCTTAACCACAGCATGGCACTGTTGTAAAAACAGTCAAATGGGTGGCTATTGATGGAGCCTTAAACAGCTGAAATATGACTTTTACATAAGCCACACACAGTGGGTGCTTATTTTCTGTTTGCATGGCAAACTTTTTGTTTTGATTTTTTATCTTATACTTATGGATTTTCCTTTTTAATGTAACCTAACCCATTCTAATTTAGAAATAGGCTACAAACCCTATGTGAAAGTGTGACATGGTTTCTAGGAGGATGGGTTGCCTGAGGATAACCTTTCTGGAAGTCCATTTCACTATATCTGTAGTTTTTGGTGACTTAGATCATTTTGTGCTTTGGGTACATCTACCACAGATTTGAGGCCTAGGCTGATTATTGTAATCAAAACCAATTGTTAGCATGAGGGGTCAAGGCCCAAGCTGAATACTTAAGTTTTGGTGATAGAGAGGTGGCCATAGACAGGTTTTGTGTGATGTCATATCTACCTAGTTTTCAGTTGTTCTTGCAAAAGAGGTGAATTTTGTGTGTAAGTTTGAGTTTACTCAGCATGTTGGATGTGGTGATCCTGCTGCATATTTCTGTGTAACTTCCAGTCATGTTATCCCATAGCATGGTACAGTACCTAAAATTCCAGCTTGACAAAGAAGTCTCTTTGGTGGAGATGTTGAGGTCATCAGCATTCTCTTCTAGGTAAGCATGTGCTGTGATAGAGAAGGAAGATCTGTGGTTGGAAATTTTGCATAATTGCTAAAGAGAATGAATTTCAGAAGAGTAGGTGCCTTGAATCAGCACCTATCAGTATTACTAACACCTTAACTGGAATACTGACTTAGCAGAATTATGGCTAGAAAATCTTAGGGGGTTTGGGAACCATTGTGATCTGACATGCACCTCTTTTTAACTTTCCACCTCACCTCAACTTGCTAATATTTATACACTTATCTTGTCTCTCCTGGAATTTTATTTGTGAGATGGTAAAGCTAACTGTATGTGTGAAATGTCAGCATTAAAATCGCCATTTAACCACATTTGCATCTATCATTGTGCTGGTATCTCATACTTACCAGCCCTTTGTAGTCCTGGAGTAAGACTTACCCACATTGAACTGTATCCGTAGGACCTGCCTAGCATAGACCAGTAGGCCCACTGTACTGCTCTGTTCTTAAGTATCTCACTTTTCTGACCTATCCAAATCATCCTGAAGCTCCCTGATGTCCTCTGGATTTATTTTTCTTGTGTGTGTTATTGCCAACTTTGTTTTTCTTTCTTCTAGGTAGATAATATACATTGTTAAGTTCAAGGGACACAATACTGAGCACTGGGGAATGTCACGTGTGACTGGTCTCCATTCTGATTTTTCTTCATTTATGCTAACTATTGCCTGTCATTCATTCCTGCTTCAATCCACTAGTGAATTTCTCCTCCAACACTGTGCTGTTCATTTTTTTATTAGTCTCCCATGTAAAACTCAATAATTTTACTGAAGATCTGGTAAATATCATTGTAGTGTTCATCATGCTCCACCACCTTAAATACCGTATTGAAAAAAAAAGAGTAATTTTTTTTTAAGGAAGAATGTTCTATTATGAAACTGTTTTGAGACTAGGAAAGTTATGCCAAACTTGTGGGCCACCACTTGATTTTCTCGTTTAATGGAGCCTAAAATTACAACTATTAGGCTAAAGGTTAAAAAGGGGTCTTTGTACTCAAAAAGGTTGGTAATTAATCGACTAAATTATAGAGAAGTACAAATTTAGTAACTTCACTGATGGCATAAAATAGTTCGATAAATGAATTCTGAGAACGTCCGGAGCTTCTGGATGATTTGGACGAGTTTTAGTGGTGGTTGGAAGAGTGGCAAAGTTCAATTTAGACAAATGTAAGATTTTAATCCTGGAAAAAGAAAGTAACCTCAACATCAGTAAACTAAATATCACATAATTTATCAAATAAGGAAGAGATACAGTACAGAGTTTTGGTTTCAAGAAATCTAAGGCAAAAGTCCATAAGTGTTGGAAAAAAAAAAAACTTGAAGGCATCCTGCTTTCACATCAAGCTGAAACCTTATGCTACAGTGCGACACATTGTTAGTAAAACCTCGTTTAGATTCAGAGTAGACATGGTCTACGTACCATATTGTAGGATGACAAATTTAAATTTGTGTATCACTCAGATATCTATTTTAAGAATATAGATTTGAAAGAATAAGGGGGAGTTCATTACGTAAATGATATGAAGAATAAATAAAGGGGATGTAAACATGGTGTTATAAATAACTTGTAGAAATGGATACAGCTTGAATCATTTCTGATTTAGAAATGATATACCTTATGGATGCTTTGAGGAGTCAATACCTCCCTGGGGGCCAGGTCCCAGACCAAGCCTCCAGTGGATTGAGGCTTGATTAACCAGTCTGATACTGCAGCTGCATGCAGTGCAACATATGAATGACAGCCTGGTTGATCAGGAACTGATTTGAAGAAGCTGTCCAGTTTCCTCTTAAACACATCAAAGGTTTGTTGGTAATTCCCCTTACGGATGGAGGGAGGGCATTGAAGAGTCTGAGACCTCTGACATTCATCGAGTTCTTTCTTAGGGTATTTGTCAAGCCCCTGCATTTTATTGAAAGTAGTTTGCACCATCTGCCAAATCATTTGCTTTCACCTGGAGTGATTCTGATGTGCAGATTTGGGACCATTCCCTCCAGAATTTTCCAGGTGTCAATTATGGTGTGCCTTTCTTGCCTACATTCATAGGAATACTGTTGAAGGGATTTCATGCATTCCCAGTAGTTTAAAAGTTTGATTGAGTGTATACAGGCAGTGAAATTTCTTTGTACTTTTTCTAGCTCAGTAATCTTGCTTGTCTTGAAGGGAGCTGTTAGCATACAGCTGTATTCTAGCTTGGCAAGAACAAGTGACTTGAAGAGTATCATCATATTCATTGCTGTAGCAATAGCAACATTGTTGTGATCCTTTGACATCATTACTTCCATTTCTCTAACATGGAGCTTCTACTCTGTTGAATAATTTGAGTTCGTCCTGTACTCTGTTTTGGTCTTTATTTTCTCAGTTCTTACATAGTGGAGCAACTGAAACTTGTCCTCATTGAACATCATGTTATCATCTGAGACCCACTGGAAGACTTCATTTATATCCTTTTGAAGATTCACTGTGTTCAATGGATATCACTTTTATTAAGATTATAGTGTCATCAGCAAAGGATGTTACATTGGTGTTGATTTATATACTTGTCTGTCAGATATAAGAATGGGAAACGGAAGTGGGGCAGTTTAGAAATAGTTTAGAAGAGTAGAACTGCTAAGTAGCATCTTTGAAGTCATTACTTTGGGTAGCTATATAAGTTAGATAGCTATAAATGTGTAGGCTTTGCTTGGAATGGGCTAGTTGGCCTACTGTGGTTCTCTAGTTCTACGCTGTGTAGCTAAGTACCAAAAACTTTAACAGTTTAGTGGTAATACCTGTTTATATGATACTAAGCTTGACACTTTGATTATTACTGATTTTGTCATCAGCGAGGGCACTTGACTCACATAATGACTCTAACAACATACTCATTGCAGAAGCCAGGCATAGATACTCAAAAAATCAGAGAAAAGGGAATTAGTAAAATGACGATTTCTGAGTGGTGTATAACTGAAAAATCATTTTCACCATGAATATCATATGCACATGCCTGCAGGATTGAGGCACCAAAGTAAAGAGCAGACTCACGAAATCGCAATAAATAACACGATTGCAAACAAACCACAGAATGAGTGGAGTTTGAACCCATGGCACTGACCTGGAGTTTTAGAACTCGCTTGCCATGGGTTCAACCCCACCCGTTGTCTGGTTTGTAATGAGTAGTTTTGTTTACCTGACCTACTCAAGAATATACACCAGGCAAAGCATTGATAACAAATTATGTATTTTGCTTTTGAAAACTAGATGCTGTACGCTAAATGTCTTCACTTAACCGTGCAGTCAGTGATGCGGTGCTCTCTACTGATATGGGAGTTACCAAAGCAAAATATTCATATTATTTATTTCTATTTTATCTTCATAAATAGGATGGCCCCCTCCCCCCATCCCCCCACACACAAAAGAGGAGGGACCAGATAATGAGAGATGTGTATACTGAGATGGACAGTGAAGAGGCTAAGAGACAAATTAAGATTATAGCATTCTGGGAATGGGAAACAAAAGTGGAGAACTGGGAAGAGGAAGGTTTACCTGGAGAGGGTTTCGGGGTCAATGCCCCCACGGCCTGGTCTGAGACCAGGCCTCAAGGTGTGGACTCTTTCAGACTTAAAACCAAATGAGACAGTGGCAAAAGTGATACACTAGACAGTGAAGTAAGCTATTATAAATGCCATGGAGAGACAACCATACAATAAAAAAAACATCTGAGAATTTTGAGTCTCCTAGAACAGCAGGGCAAAAAAAAGCAAAGGTATACCTGAAGGATGTTTTCAGGGGTCAATGTCCTCACAATCTGGTCCCAGACCAGGCCTCCTGGTGGATCTAGGTCTGATTGACCAGGCTGTTACTGCTGGCTGCACATAGTCTAACTTATAAACCACAGCCCGGCTGATTAGGAGTCAGTTTGAGGAACTTTCAGGTTTTCTCTTGAAGACAGCCAGAGGTTTGTTGGTAATTCCCCTCACGCATGAAGGGACAGCATTGAAGTCAGAAGCCTCTTAAAGTTACTGGGTTCTCTTGATGTATTCATCGTGCCCCTGCTTTTTATTGGCGGTACTTTGCACCATCTGTGAAGTCTCTTGCTTTCATATGCAGTGATTTCAGTGTGCAGATAGATGTTAAGGAGATAAAAGTATTGTTAATTGTAATAACTGAGGCTGAAAAAATGAGCTGTTTTCTCAGAGAGAGATGTACAAAGGAGTGAAATTAAAGTTTTGTCTCAGCAGCATTGAGGCATTACATCCTTACCATGAAACTGAACCTCTATCATTAGGATATTGGTACAAAAAGGATCAAGCATAGCCGAGAAAAACAGCAAAGTCAAGGTGGGAGGAGTTAAAAAGAGAAAGCAGATGAGCAAGATACATTACACTTGTAAGGAAAGAACCAACAAACTAACTCCAAGGAGTAATAAGCAATAACATCTCCTTTATCCCTCTCCTCTTTGCCATAATGACTCCCATCCTCTATCCCTTACTTTCACCCCACCATCCTAGTCTGCCTCCCATCCAGGTCCTTCTCAACCCCCTTACTCTTATCTCTCTCTCTCTTGTAACTTTGTCTTTTCCATTTCAAATATACCCTTTCCTCCATGCTCCTGCCCCATCTACTCCCACTTGCACTTTCCACCACCAACCCTAAGATCACACAAATAGATTGACAGAATTGCATATACACTACTTCATTTCTGTATATGTCAGGTTAGGAAATTTTAAAACTGCCTTAAGGAACCATAACAAAGAAAAATACTTTAGAATTCTTTAAACAAAGGTCCAGCATATTCAGGAACTCGAGAAGCTTGCTATAAGATAGTCTCAGAAGTGAGGGAATTGAGCTATGAGGAGAGACTAAAAGAAATAAACCTGTTGACATTAGGAGAGAGAGAGAGAGAGAGAAAAAGGGCAAGACGTGAATATTTTATAGAAGATATTCAAGAGGATTTGATAGGACAGATAGGAACATGTTAAAATTTGAGGCATAGAGAGTTGGATTGTCTTGATAAAGACCTGACGAACAGTAATATGAAGGATAGCCAGCGGCTTCTTACAAAATATGCATGGTGACAAAACCACATATGGTCTTCCAGGAAGGTTAGATTCTGACCCTAGACAGATGAATAGGGTACTAAAATCTCTTGGGTAAGAGAAGAGGCATTTATGAGCTCATCAGAAGATTGAGTTGTCTTATAGGCCTGTGTGTTCAAATTAGCATGGGGGATGGGAGAGGCCCACTAAGAATGTGAAACTGAGAATTGCTGGGAAACCTGACCAGACCTAGACGTTTCTCCCAAGTGTATGAGAGGGATTAAGTAAGGGATGGGTCCACTTGTATCTAACTCAGAACAGCTTACTCATGATGACCGGGAAATGTTCAATTTTTGACAATTATTTCCTGTCTGTTTTCACACAGGAGGATGCAGGTGAAATCCCAGAAATTGCTATTTGTGGGGGCCTGATGAGGGCAGGTTGTGCGGGATCACAGTCGCTGAAGACATGGTTCTCAATCAAATGGGTGGACCCTTTGAAGCAGGATGAGTCATCGGGAAGCGGTGAACTGTTTTCGGGGGTTCTTGAAGAGTACGAGGAGGAACTTTGCAAATCATTGTTAGCTGGTTTCTTCAATGTGCTACACAAATGGGTGTCATATTGGGGGGGATATATTGGGTGGCCAGTATGATATCTATGTAAAGGATGAGAGATGGGCCCAACCTTCAAATTAACACCCAATCAGCCTGATCTCAATAGTGGAAAAATTACTAGAATCAATAATAAAAGTTACAATTTGAAGTTACCTTAATGAAAATAATAATTTGATAAAGAGTCTCAACACAGATTCATAAAGGGTCATTCTTGCCTAACAAACTTTCTGAACACTTTTTCACTAAGGTATTTGAGGCAGTGGATCAGGATAGAGTATAATGATGTCTATCTTATTTACAATAAGGTTTTTAATATATTTTAACATAGGATACTGTTGAAGTAGCAGCACATGATACTGGAGAAAAATTCTTTCATGGATCAATGTCTGACTGATGGCAGCAAAGAATTTACAGTATAAAATGTAAAATCAAAATGAAGATCTGTCACAAATCACATTCCAGAGTCTCCTTGGTTATAATCTTCATTAACAACCTACACAGGATAATATATAACAACATGAGTCAGTTTGCTGATGACACAAAAATAGGCTAAAAAAATAAAGTGGACAAGTGGCAGATTCAAATCATTGTTCAAAATTTTTTCTCATTCTTTAAAAGAATTGTGCCGCAACTCAAACAAGGTCTTACCAGAAATGTATGATTAGATGTAGTAATCTCAAAACACTTTTACCAGGGAAAACTTTTATTTTACGTCTCTCCCACAGTTGCTGAAATTTCGTACAATAAAGGTTGTCCCTCGAAATTACCACCTGTAGGTTTATACTATTGTTTACCGTACTGAGTAGTGTTGTAGTGGATGGCAAATTTATTTTTTCCTCCAAGGTTTCTGTGCGATAACCCTAAAATGTCTCTTCTGATCGGCTTCAAGCTTTCAATGCTGATGTATTATAGAGGAAGGTTTGAAATGTTAATGGGCTGCGTAGGTGCCAGTCTTCAAAGACAGAACACAAAGGCACAATACTGTGACTGGAACAATACACAAATAACCTGCATATAGGAGAAAGAAGCTTCATGATAGTTTTGGTCTGACTTGGACCATTAATTAGTCACACTAGTTAATGATCCAAGTCGGACTGAAACATTGTCATTAAATTTATTTCTCTTATGTGTGGTTTATTTGTGTACAATTTGCCAAATTTATGAAACAAATTGAGATATTGGCTTCCATGTTATAACTTGAGAATAATTACTGATTGGCTTCAAACTTTCAATACTATTGTATCTTACATGACAGAACATTCACACTGTTATTGGGCTGTATTAATTCCAATTTGCCATTTTTTTTTTATTTTCTTTTTTTTTTTTTCAAAAAATTAAGTGGCATTTTTTTTTTCATAACCAGAATGCCTCTTCTGAATGACTTCCAATTAACAGTGCTGATGTATTTAACCCAAAAATGATTCAGGTTAGTTTTGGGTTCTGTTAGTGTCAGTTTGCCAGTTTTATTGAACAGACTGGGATATTGATTTGCCAGTTTTATTGAACAGACTGGGATATTGATTTGCCAGTTTTATTGAACAGACTGGGATATTGATTTGCCAGTTTTATTGAACAGACTGGAATATTGATTTGCCAGTTTTATTGAACAGACTGGGATATTGATTTGCCAGTTTCATTGAACAGACTGGGATATTGATTTGCCAGTTTCATTGAACAGACTGGGATATTGATTTGCCAGTTTCATTGAACAGACTGGGATATTGATTTGCCAGTTTTATTGAACAGACTGGGATATTGATTTGCCAGTTTCATTGAACAGACTGGGATATTGATTTGCCAGTTTTCATTGAACAGACTGGGATATTGATTTGCCAGTTTTATTGAACAGACTGGGATATTGATTTGCCAGTTTTATTGAACAGACTGGGATATTGATTTGCCAGTTTCATTGAACAGACTGGGATATTGATTTGCCAGTTTTATTGAACAGACTGGGATATTGATTTCACTTTCACAGTTATTGAGAATGCCTCTATATATCAACTTTGAATACTGTATCCTACCTTAAGTCTTAAGAAAATTTTAGGTTTTTATTGGGTTATGTGGATGCCAATTTCTTTGAAAAACTGGATGATATCATATCCTTCTGGAGTACTAAAAAAATTGGGGGAATCAGATTGCAAATTTCAATGGAATATCATATCGTCTTAAATCTGCACCATATTATTTACTAAATTACCATTAGCCTAGTTTAAGAGATATTAAGGATCCTAGTATGAGGACAGCTGAATGCTTTTGAAAAAAAAAAAAAAGTTAAAAAAAAAAAAAAATGTAAAATATTCGTATCAGTGTGTAACTTGTCAGTGGTTACATTTCTACACGATAATTATTGTAGTTTTATGCAGCTTTTAGTTTTGCAATTATAATGTTAATTAGCATGATGTCGGTAAAGTTTTGTGGGTATTTATGTTGATTTTTTTTTTTTTATTAATATTGTTTGTAAAAATTAGATGTTGGAAACCTCTCAAGGAGGTTATTTGATGCCATCGACTGCTTTTGGTCCAATGAAATGGATCTACCCAACCCTTCCTTGGACTGAACCTCGTTGCTTCCTATTCCCCAAGGCACTGTATGACCCGATGGGTTTAGTGCAACCTCCCTCCCATGAATGTAATTGACATTAGCAAGACTGGTGTGTAGAGGAGTGGCCAGACTATTATTATTACAATCAAAATTAAGCGCTAAACGTACAAGGGTCATAGAGCACTGCAGGAGTGGTCATGGAGCTCAGTGCTCCGTCACTCACCGATGGAATGTGGCGGTGGCTTACAAGTTTTAATTTCACTCTTTGACTTCTATTATCCTTCATATTTATTGAGGTATTTGATTTCTTTTTTTTTATGTTGTAAATATTAGTTCTGTAAACCTATATTTAGCAGAAATTATAAATGTATTTAAGTTTTCTACTTTGAATCTTTATGTTTTTTTTAATTATTATTTTTTTTTTTTCGAAAAACTAAGGATAATATCTATATTGGAAGTAAGTTAGTGTGTCTTTTAACTAAAATTATTAACTAGAATATTTGGAAGTTAATAACAATTGCCCCATTTTGATGTAAAGTTCATAGATGTCTTTTTTTTTTTATAACCATTTATCTTACACCAGAGTTTTTAAAACTTTTGAAATTGTGGAACCTTTAATTAAAAGAACAAATTCCTGAAACCTCGAACAAAAGTTAAAAAGTTATGCTACGTTACGTAATATGCAAAATATCAGCATACGTGTACATTTGTGTACATTTCATTGATAGATTAAATATCAGATTGGAGGAAGTGGTTGTGTTCAGACATTTGGGAGTAGCATCAGCAGGTGGGTCTGTGAAACACAAGATGTGTCGTGGGGGTTCATCATGAGATATTGAAGTAAGAAATACACTATGTTAGATGTCTTGGAGGTGTATAATTAAGAGAGTCTTGAGGATAGCCCAGGCCTGTCTGTCGAGTCTAATCTGTGCCTAGCATGGAACTCTGTGACTTAGGGCGGGACCTCTGGGCTACCACTCGTGTGAGGATCTTATGACGTCACAGCCAGCAAGGGAGCCTATCTATAAAGTAGCTGGGATTATCTAAGTATACTACACAAGTAAACAGTAACACTATTGACAGGTGAACCATAGAATAGATGAAGGGAAAAGGGTGAGTGGTGTGGCGAGACATCTGGGGTAAGACATCCATCTATGGAGGCAAAAATAGGGAATGTACCATAGTATAATGGTACCAGCACTTGTATGGATGTGAGGCATGGGTTTTAAATGGTGCAGTGAGATCAGTGTATGATGTGAATATAATGCAGAGGGGTCAGGGTGTAGAAGATAAAAAAGAAACGATGTGGGTTACCAAGGGTATAATTCAGAGGGCTGAGGTGGTTTGAGCATTTAGAGGATGGTGACAAGAGAAGTGACATTTAGAGAGGATGGTGACAAAGAGAGTGTACAAGTGGTGTGGAAGGTAAGGGTCATCCCATCAACAGGTATGGGGAATAAAGGAGCGAGTTTTAGAAGCTTCAGGATTGTACTCGCCTAGTTGCGGTTACAGGGGTCAAGTCACAGCCCCTTGTGTGAGTCCATTAGATAAGAATGAATGGAGAAAAGTAGTTTTAAGAAACATGCTGCTGGAATGTGAGTAAGGTAACATTTATGAAGGGATTCAGGGAAACCAGTTAGGTGATGTGTGAAGGACAGTGCCTGCACTCTGAAGAAGGGATGAGGTTGTTGTATTTCAGTTGTAATTTGAATTGTGATGTCAGCAAACTTCTTGCAGGATGATTGAGTGAATGATGGTGAGTGTGGTTCCTCTTTTTGGGTTTAATTGCATTACACTACATTACCTGGAGTATACCTGGAGAGGGTTTGGGGGGGGGCCAATGTCCCCGTGGCCTGGTCTGAGACCAGGCCTCGTGGTGGATCAGGGTCTAATCACCCCAGGCTGTTACTGCTGGCCTTACGTAATCTGACGTACAAGGAGGTAAAAATAAAAAAGGCTTAGCCATTTACCAGTGAAAGAAAATATCTTGTTTATAAAAACATACAAGAAGGTACCACAGCTAGTGCTAATTGGGGACCCTTAGCCTCAGAGAAGATAATAAATTCACTTCAGAGAGAAATCCAGAGCTATTTGAGTATTTTCTTCCTTACCACCCCTATATAGCTTTGTTGCATTATTAAATTTTTCAGTGTAAAATAAAAATGGCTAATTTTACAGTTATTGATGGGGTAATTGTAATAGTTTAATAAATGTTCAATAACTTGGATGTGATTGCTTTTCCTTGGATAAAAGTTCAGCAGTTCTTATGTGTGAGCAGAGAACTTTTTCTATATTTAGCTTACATTGTCTTTTATTGCCATATATAAAGAGAAGGTTGTTTTACAGAGATGCACTTTTGATATGAAAATAATGTAAGATACTTCAGTGATCATGTGGCAACTTTATTATACTCTTCTAACATCTGAATTCAGAAATTAAGCTCAATGTGATTTTTTTTAAATTGGCTTAAGTCAAAATATCTCCTAAATTGTTCCTTCTCTCTTAATGGTAATTCAGACAGTTACACGTGAATGAAAATTATTTTGAACCCAGTCTCACTTTTCTGTTGGAGGGCGAAGTACAGTGGTACCTCGGGATACGAACACCTCAAAACTTGAACAATTATGTAAGTGTTTTTGTGTAAGTACTTTTGTAAGTGTATTTTTGGGGGTCTGAAACGGATTAATTTAATTTACATTATTCCTTATGGGAACAAATTCGGTCAGTATCGGCACTCGAACAGCCTTATGGAACGAATTAAGTTCGTATCCCGAGGTAACACTGTATTCCTTAGTCATTCTGTGCAAATCAGAAAGATGTATCTGCAAAATTTAGAAATATTCACAGGGGAAGAACTTCATTCATTTATAGTCCCTAAGATTTGGAAAGCATCAAGATATTTCATAGAAACACCCCAAAGTTTGAGTTTGGTTGAACTACATTCGTTTTACTTTAAACATGGGAACTAGTTATGTTAATTCCTTGCAATGAAACATTAAATTCTTCAGGGTGCATAAATATATCAGCCACATATACCACCTTCTGTATCCAACATTTATTACTTAAATTGTTAATTCAATTATTATAAGTAGTATAAGCACTAAAACTCTGCTGATTCAAAAGAATGCTCTGATAAAAAAAACTTTTTACAGCTCTTTCCAAGTTGATATTATTATACCTCTCCTCAGTCTTTCATGATATGTCCCACAAAACCCTATCAAATTCCTGTGTAACCCTTGCAGCTTGTTAAACTTGAGATAAGTTCATGTGCTCCTCGACTTAAGAATCCATCCTAAGTTGAAAATGTTGTAAGTTGAATATAAATACAGTGGAACTTTGGTTTTCGTACTTAATCCGTTCCAGAAGGTCGGTCTAAAACCGAATTAATATTTCCCATAAGCAATAAGGTAAATACAATTAATCTATTCCAGACACCCAGAAATTTTACCTGGAGAGGGTTTCGGAGGTCAATGCTCTCGCGGCCCGGTCTGAGACCAAGGCCTCATGGTAGACCAGGGTCTGATCAACCAGGCTGCTACTGCTGGCCACGTGCAAGCTGACGTATGAACCACAGCCCGGTTGGTCAGGTACTAAGTACCTGTCCAGTGCCTTCTTGAAGACAGCCAGGGGTCTATTGGTAATCCCCCTTATGTGTGCTGGGAGGCAGTTGAACAGTCTTGGGCCCTGGACACTTATTGTGTTGTCTCTCGGTGTACTCGTGGTGCCCCTGCTTTTCATCGGGGAATGTTGCATATCCTGCCGAATCTTTTGCTTTCGTAAGGAGCGATTTTCGTGTGCAGGTTTGGTACCAATCCCTCCAGGACCTTCCAAGTGTATATTATCATGCATCTCTCTCACCTGCATTTGAGGGAATACAGATCAAGGACCTTCAACCGTTCCCAGTAGTTTAGGTGCCTTATCGTACTTATGTGTGCCGTGAAAGTTCTTTGTACACTCTCCAGGTCTGCAATGTAGCCAGCCTTGAAGAGGGCCGTTAGTGTACAGCAGTATTCCAGCCTAGAGAGAACAAGCAATGTGAAGAGAATCATCATGCTTGGCGTCCCTAGTTTTGAAGGTTCTCATTGAAATGTATTAACAAAATATATTAACAAAAAATACATTTTTTTAAAGAATAACTATAGTTTTACATACAGAAAACAATGAGAAATAAATATAAATTAATTTTAATGATAAATGAACATTACATACCTTTACTGAAGACTCATGTTGGCATATAGAAGAAGGCGAGGCGGGGAGGAGGAGTTGAGGTTATTGTCTGGAAGGGGAATCCCCCCCATGAGGACTAAACATATCAAAGCTGTCTCTGGGGTTACTTCTCTTCTTTGTTTTTTAATGGGACTGGACCCCTGTCACACTAAAAATCTGTTATGAGAGCTCTTTCTGGCGTCTTTAACATTTGCCTAAAATGAGACAAGGTATTGTCACTGAACATGTTGCAGATACAGCTTGTATCAGCTTTGTCAGGGTGATATTTTTCAACAAAAGTTTGTAACTCATTCCACTTTGCACAAATGTCCTTAATCACTGAAGAAGGCACCTATTCTCCTTTCTCTTCCTCCTCCTCTGAAGCAATTTCCTCAGCTGTGGTCTGTTCCTGTTCCAAATGAAGTTCAGCTCTTCAGTGGTTAGCTCTTCCCTGTGGTGCTCCACCAACTCTTCCATATCCTGGCCACTCACCTCCAACCCCATGGACTTCCCCAAAGACACAATACATTCCACAACAGGCATAGGGTTGACAGGGTCAGCCTCAAGCCCTTCAAAATCCTTCTCTTGGACACATTCTGGCCACAATTTTCTCCAAACAGTTTCAAGTCCTGGAAGTCACTTCCTGCCAAGCCTTACCTATAAAGCTAAACATACCCCACTCTCGTTATTTTCTACAATCTCTTTCTGTCGTTTCTCACCTTCTTTACCATAGGACTGGCACTAGGAGCTCTCTTTGGGCCCATGGTGGCTTATTTCGCAGTCACAATCAATAAACAAGCACAAAAATTGCGAAATGTTCCAGATGAATGCTCACTCTACCAGTGATAGAGCCAGACTGATGGCATCCCAGGCGGGCAGATACGTACGATTTGTGATGAATGATTTGAAAACCGACGAGTTGAAGATTGAGACACTTATGCAACATATGGGAATCTTTATTGAGGAAACGTTTCACCACACAGTGGCTTCATCAGTCCAGTACAAAGCAGAAAGGTGTAAGGAGAGGAGGAGTTGGGGTAATCAGTCCCTCAGCCTGGAGTCGATTTGTACAGTCCATCAATCTTGTAGAATGTACAGCATAGGGCCGTAGACGTGGCTTATATACTGTAGTCAGGTGAGGAGAAGCAGGAGGAGGTGGGGTCATAGTGGTACCATCCACTAGTCGAAGTAGGTCTTCGTCCTAAGATTGGACAAGTGTTGAAGAATTCTTTGTATCAAGATCCCATGATGATGCAGTGTTTGACAGTTATGATGAATGGTTTTGAAAACCGACAAGTTGAAGATTGAGACACTTTTGCAACATATGGGAATCTTTATTCAGGAAATGTTTCGCCACTGTGTGGGGAAACTTTTTTTTTTATCAACTGAATCTGAACTACATTTTAGCGATTTTGAATGTGTGACGTTATCTTTTTACAAAAAATTGAAGCTATGTCAAAGTACAATTTCAGATATTACTCTAATATACTGCATCCCATTAAGATTTTGGTTTTTTGAACAAAGATCAGGATTGTTCTCCCCTTCACACCACTGATAGCACCCAACACCGTAGCATAACCCGTATATTTAGGGGTAGCACCAGTTGCTGCCATAGGGGCCCCCCGTCAGACTCTTCTGGCATTCCTTGGATGAATCTAATGTTGAATTCGCCACTAAACATCACCTTCCACTATGATTATTGTTATATTCATAACTAAGCGCTAAACTCACAAGGGTCATACAGCGCTGCTCTGAACCTCAATGCTTGAATTTGTTGGAAAAATCCAACTCTTAGTAGTCTAAGCCTTGGAAATCAGGTGTTCTCGAGGCACGCCACAAGGGACAGTGGATGTGTTTCTTCAACCTGTAGCGTAGGGTCCTCTCCCACATCTTTCAACACATTTGGGTGAGTGTTTCTTTACCTCATATGACGCAATTTCAGGGTTTTGGGTCACTAATCTTTTGAGTAACCTATCTGTGTTGAGGTCTTAGATCAACCAGGGATCAGTTTAGGAACATGACAGAGAGGCTTAATAGCCTACTCAAACTACTCAGTTCACCATCCTCTTTTCTTCCCGGAGATATTCTCTTCTCACAAGTTCTCTCCTCCTTAGAAAGGAAGCTGCTAAGCATATTCACAATTAACAATAATAATACAGTTGGGTGAGCAAACCAAAAATCCACCAATAAATCATGAAAAGACAACCACACACCTCCAGTGTTACAGGTGTACTAATGATGGTTCATATTGCTGCCACACTCCAGGTATGTACGCAGCGTTGTATAGCCCTTGTGGTTTAGCGCTTCTTTTTGATTATAATAATAATCCAGGTATGTACACAGCTTTACCAAACGTAAACAATCCAGAGCAGATAGTCGACACTCGCATATAATTTTGCTCTTTTCCTCCATAAATCTGAACGCAGAGAACAAGATTTTTTTTATTTTGCTGGCACAACATTGAGGTGTTATCAAAAAGTTCCTGAACTCTAATATTCACGCACTTCCTGGGTTAAATGTGGTGGCCACGTAAATTACTCTGCACACTACATGTATCTGTTAAGCAGCGGGGGACGTTCGTGGTCGGTCATTCCGTTGAGGTTAGACGGGCATTTTGTGTCGTGTTATCAGGGGGTAACAGAATGGAATCTTTAAAAAAAAAAACAGTGTGCGTGTGTGAAATTCTGTTTCAACCTCAGTAAAAGGGCTACTGAAAGTAGTACAAACTGTTTCAGCAAGAATTTACCACAAACAATGGGTCAATGTTTTGAATGATTTTCTCAAAAGTAGGATGAATGTTAGTTGAGGATGGTGAATGCTCTGGTGTCCATCAACATAAAAAACAGACGCCAACACCGAACTGAGAAAGCCTACTCACTAAGATTGTTGTCAGAGTATCCAGTACATTGCAAGTGTTGTGGGAATGTCTTATGGATCGTGTCAAAGCATTTGGACTGAAAATTTGAACATGTGGTGAGTGGCTGCGAAGTTTGTGCCTCCTTACTGACTGAAGACCAGAAAGACCACCGTTGTCTCGCCAAAATCCACATGACTAGCCCCCACCCTCCCTACTCGGATCTAGGCGCAGTGTTTT
Source organism: Cherax quadricarinatus (assembly GCF_026875155.1). Classification (NCBI taxonomy): domain Eukaryota; kingdom Metazoa; phylum Arthropoda; class Malacostraca; order Decapoda; family Parastacidae; genus Cherax; species Cherax quadricarinatus. The sequence continues at coordinate 23,947,448 of NC_069484.1, read as the reverse complement.
AATAACGGAGGAGATTCAAGCAGAATCACAGACTGTGCGACAGGTCAGGAGAAATCGCTGCATAGCCAGACAGGGTCATCAACTGGAGCAGTGTAGCAGGGTACTCGTCAGGACAGTCGCAGCAGGGTTGACTCAAGCGGTGGCACAACCTGATGGTGCCTGCGAGTGAGGCGTCATGGGAATTCGGCACGCTGGAACGGAGCCTGCAGACTGTGACACTTAAGGAGGCATGTCAAGTGCTGAGCAGTGTAGCCGGGCGGGGTTCTCTACTAAGAATTGTGTGGCAGGGCGAACAGGGTGTCGTAGAGACGACGAGTGAGCTGGAAGGACTACTCGGGCGAAGGTGCTTTCAGCGATCCTGGTAGAGGTAGTCGTTGCCAGAGAATACCACTGCATGATCAAGTCAAGGGAGGCAAGACGGTTTAGGTGGTGTGACATCAACAGGGGGAGTTGGGAAGCATAGTACAGGTTGCTCGGTTGACTCATACATCTGATGCCAGGAATGACAGTAGAGTGTCAGCGGGCATATGGTTACCTCAGTGTGTGACCTGTAACCTTAAGAGGCGTGTCACGTTGTTTTGGACACAGACTAAACTGTGGAACACATACAAAAGTCTAGCACACTCACAACTAAACATGGGGTATCATGGTTACACCTTGGCTTGCATGATCAAAATGATGCATTTCTGTGCAAAAATGGATACTAAGGCATTTACGAACGTATGTGATTATAGGAACAGTGGTATAACATGCGACCTATGGAACTTTACATCTTCTTTCTAAGTTACCAGAGATTCCTGTAAAACACTTTCAATAGCTTACCATAATATAACAAGGTGATATTGTAGTGTGACGTCGGGCATGACGTGGGGGTGATATCATAGTAATGTGGTGTCATATTATAGAGTAAAAATAACGTAGGCTGAGAAGAACAAATTAACGCTGTGAAAATTTCTCGAGGAAATTAAGTATATTTGGGCATAAATGATTCATGTACCTGTATCTTAGTGATGTGGCTTGGAGGTACATTACGATAACTCGAGGGTAGGTGGATGGTACTTCAATGGGATGATCATGTACCATGTGGGTTCGACTATCCTTTTTTCTCCTGGGCATAACACAACTGCTGCATCCACCACTATTACCTATGCTGTAGTAAAGAGGCTTTCAGGTGCACGCATTGACGATGGAATAGTTTGCAGAGGTAATTCTTAGGTTTATTGGGTATATGGTACAGGAAGTGTGTTGCTGCTAGGCCAGTGTCAGCCCATAGGCCTGCAAAAGTGGAGATGTGTTGGTTTTACTGTGTCTGTGGAGGTAGAGGAAACGAGACATCTCGTGTACTAAGCTCTAGGTAGAACCAGGTCCACCAGGTGGCAGCACGGGGCCTAGCGGCATTACACGAAGTACAATGCTGGATACTGGTAACACTGAAGGCCGGGCTCTGGGACTACCAAAACTCTGGGAACTCATCAAAGGTATATTAGAGATAAAAAAAAAGAATATATTCCACAGGCTCTATGAGGTAAACACACCATACCACGGGTGGGGATAGAACCCGCGTCTTCTGGAGTTTTATCACTGATCGCGGGTTGTATCCCCGCCCATACCATGGGCGGGGATACAACCAGAGAATGCTTCCTCTTGCTCGGCTTTAAGCTTTCAGTACTGATGTGTTTTCCTCCATGGAAATTTAGCTTAATTTACCAATTTTATTAATCAAATTGGTTTCCATAAAACAACTGAAGAATGTCTCTTCTGGTCAGATATAAATCACGGAGTTTGAATATACTGGGTTATCCTAGGTTAAATCTTCATAATGTTTATTTAATAAACCTTAATTACATACATACTTAATAAACCTTAAATACTGGTAAATTTTACTTAGAGAAAAAATTGCCTTATTATATATATATATATATATATAATATATATATATATATATATATATATATATATATATATATATAATATATATATATATAATATATATATATATATAATATATATATATATATATATATATATATATATATATATATATATATATATAATATATATATATATAATAAATATATATATATATATATATATATATATATATATATATAAGAGAAAGTGCCAAAACTGGACTACTGATTTTTCACCCAATAATTTATAAGTACCTCATCTAACTGCCTTCATATTTCACTGCCGATAATTTGGTAATTCAAATTATAATTTCAAACAATGTGCTGGTGTATTTTAGCATATTGGTCCCTCGGAGATAAGATTAGTTTAGGTTAGATTTGTCAGGAAACAGAACAAGTGTTTCCTGACGCGGGTCTTAGTCATATAATGACCCGTCACTGCGGCTTCTGGTCATCTGACCGAGACCTTCCACTGCCTTACACCTCCACCCACTTAAAAATTATGGTTATAATTATAACCAAGAGAATTCCTCTTTAGTTTGGCCTCAGAACTGATGTTTCTCAGTGGAAGCTTTACCCTAATGTGTCATTGTTATTAAATTAACGGAGGTATTAATTAATGTCTATGTGAATACCAAATTAATTTGCTTCAAGTCTTCACTGCTAAGACTTAATCGCAATTGACACTTATGACACAGCATTAATTTTTATGTAATGACGTACAACGACCTGAGTTTTTGCAATACTGGGATATATTAGTTAAAAGGACACAAGTACAATAGTTGCTCTTGTGTTCTTTTACCTAACATATTGTGGGTAATTCTACCAACATTATTACAAGTACCGAGATAACTTTCTTGAATCACACATTGAAATATATTTAGTTTAATTCAAAACTGTCAAGGTTATTTTCTCCACACAGAATCCTTGCCAAATATTGGTTGTCACTGAACTGCATTTGCTGCACATGCCTCTGCTGTACACTAAGTAATTTCCTTCAAGGCTGGTTTGACTGATTGCCTCAAAATTAATTCTGTTGTCTCCAGTAGTGTTATCGCCTTTGTATTCGACTAATGAAGTCTGCTGTATAGGCAAACCCTCTGGGCAATATAGTGTTAACCATGTGTCTTCATCATCAGTAAGACAAGACATTTCATGAAGGAGACTATCAGTCACCACTGTTGACTGTATCAGTCCTAATAAAGAGACAAGTGTGTACAACAGTATTTACAACGAAATGTCGGATGACGGACTCATTCTCTCTCTCTCTCTCTCTCTCTCTCTCTCTCTCTCTCTCTCTCTCTCTCTCTCTCTCTCTCTCTCTCTCTCTCTCTCTCTCTCTCCTCTCTCTCTCTCCTCTCTCTCTCTCTCTCTCTCTCTCTCTCTCTCTCACACACACACACACACACACACACACACACACACAGTTAGTTTTTATATTTGTATTAGGACTGACAGTCACCAACACTGAAACGTCTCCTTCAATATAAAAGTGTGATTATATATCAGTATTAACATACCTGTACCTGTAAAACTTGTCTCCAGTTATATATTCGCTTGTCTTCAACTGAAGAATCCTGCTGCTCAACATTCTTCAGTTGCAAAATCCTTCACAGATACCCAAGTGTTGCACATGTGAATTATTCTTTAGTAAGGGCCAGTAAGACCTTGCTAATGACTAACACCATACACAGATAACCCGCATGTAGGAGAGGGAAAAGCTTACGACGACGTTTCGGTCCGACTTGAATCATTTACAAAGTCCCAATAACACAAAAGAATGAGGGAGCCAGTATATATAGGCAAGAGAGATAGGGACTGGACCAAGAGAGGAAGAAAAAGTAGTGGAAGTGGAAGTAAGACCAATGTGAAACAATTCGGTATTTTTATTATCAAAACATAGCGGCTCAGCAGGATTTTTCAGTTTAACGCAGAGGTGACATAAATACTGGAGATTGCAGAAATGGTGGAGAGGTAAATATGAGGTGATCAGTCCTTCGTCCTTGAAAAAATAATTTTGAGGTGACCAGTCCCTCTGCCTTGGAAGTAATTCTAAGGTGGTCTTTTCCTTAGCCTTGATAAGTGATAAGATATATATAGTCTCGCTGTGAAGCTGAGGCACGAGAATGAAGCCTTTTATAATGAAGTCAGAAATAAGGTGTGGGAGTTGCAGATAGCATGACAGGAGGCAGGGCCCTGCCTAGCATAGTCTTTACATTGTTCCAGACAATGGAGCTTAACATTTCTCCAGGCTGAGGGATTAACCACTTCAAACTACTACAAGGTTGATGGACCGATCATGTCTCCAAAATTTCCGACATAAAACTAACCCCATTTGACTTTGAAAAAGCCATTGACAGCAGGCGCTCTGCCCCAGACTCATGGAACGCAATGTTTGTCAAGAACTGCAAGAAACTCATATCATCTGCCTTAAATACTCCATGGAAAGATCACCTAGACATGGGGGCTCATAACACAGTCATTAAAAGCTACTGATATAACCCTACTCCACAAAGGTGGCAGCAAAGCAATATCAAAGAACTGTAGATCGATAGCACTAACATGTCACATTTAAAAAAAATCTTTGCAAGAGTTTTAAGAAGCAAGATCACAAACCACATGGATTCACACAATCTGCACAACCCAGGGCAGCACGTGTTCAGAAAGGGTCACTCCAACCTCTCACTACTTTTGATAAGTGCGATCATGGTATAATAGCGCATAAACTGCATGCTAAAGAAATGAGTGCTGTAAAGCCCTTGTGGCTTAGCGCTTCTTTTTGATTATAATAATAATAATAAAGAAATGAGCTGAAAAGTGGTCATATGGTTACTTAATTTTCTTATGAATAGAACCCAAAGTGCAAGCGAACAGAATGAAATCGGAGACTGGCACAGTGAAAAGCCCTGTTCCCCTCTTTCTCATTCTCATATACGGCATAGACAGAGGCATAAATCCTAGCATCATATCACCCTTTGCAGATGATAATAGAATCTATATGAAAGTGACATCTACTGAGGACAAAGCAAACCTCCAAGCTGACATAAACAAAGTCTTCCAGTGGACCACTGGCAACAAGAATTCGATATTGTTTATTTGGATTTTAGTAAGGCTTTCGATAGAGTACCGCACCAAAGACTGTGGCAGCTCATTGGATTGGGGGAAAAGTGCTGTCATGGATCGAGTCATGGCTCACGGACAAGAAGCAGAGATTGTGCATAAATGGGGTGGTTAAATCCTAGTGGGGATCTGTAACACGTGGCATTCCACAAGGATCAGTCTTAGGCCCGTTGTTATTCATAATGTATATCAATGACCATGATGAGGGAATTACTAGTGAAATAAGCAGATTCGCTGATGACACAAAGATAGGTAGGATAATTGATTCAAACATAGATATCATGTAACTTCAGGAGGATTTAGACAAGCTCAATTGGACTGGACTTCTTTGACCGGTAATCTGGAATTAAGCGACTTTATGGAAACAGTTCAGGACTGTTTTCTGAAGCAGTGTGTAACAAAGCCTACCATGGGTAATAATTTGCTCGATCTATCTGTTTGATAACCTTGTCTCTCATGACAGTAATACACTATATTAGTTAATTTGAATTCATCAGGAACTGAATAATTGTTAATTTTTGGAATCTCATTTGTCTTCCTGTGTAAAAACCTAATTTTTTTATCTTGTAATAAAGTTGGTAGAATTACCGACAATATGCAAAGTAAAAGGACACAAGTGCAACTAATGTGATATTTTATTGTGCAACATTTCGCTCTCCAGGAGCTTTATCAAGCCATTACGTGTCTACTTTGTGAATGAGGACGTCGAGGAAAGGTAGCTTGTCATTGGACTCTTCTTCTAGTGTAAACTGGATCACCGATTCAACTGCGTTGAGCCTTGCCTGAAGATTCCGTACATCAAAACGATTGGGAGCTATTACGAGGACGTCCTCCACATAACATAACCAAGTGACGCTTGAAGGGATGATGTTGGCGAAGTGTTCGGACTCAAGGTGTTCCATGTATAAGTTGGCTAGGACGGCACTGATGGGGGACCCCATTCCCATGCCGTAGGTTTGTTTGTAGAGCTTGTTATTGAAAGAAAAACAGTTGAAATCAACACAGAGTTCAATCAAGTCAACAAAATCTCCGGGAGGCATTAAGGTCCTGATTGACTTTACGTCATAGAACCTCGATGGCTTTAGTGGTAGGTACTTTTGTGAAGAGGGAAGTCACGTCCAAACTGCTTAGTTTATTGTTACGGATGGAGAGGTTTCGGATGCGGTTGAGAAGGTCGCCTGAGTGTTTAAGATGAGCGGGGCTGATGGTCCCCAGAAGGCAGGAAAGATGTTTGGCAAGACCTCCAGCTAGTTTGTGTGGAGCACTGCCTATTCCTGACGTGATTGGTCCTGGAGAGTGAAACGTTGCACAATAAAATGTCACATTAGTTGCACTTGTGTCCTTTTTTTATCCTCATCATCTGACTCTTTCCTATATTCACTATTAATTTCCTTCTTTTACATACCCTACCATTCAAGATTGGGGGATGGTAAATCACACCTAAAACATTTTTCATACCTTTCCAAAAATTCTACCCAGACTTTGTGAGTTTCTTTCAGTCTTCATACTTGATTTTGTGCAGTAATTTAATTATGTATTCTCTGACATATAGTGCCACCCCGCCTCCCTTCCCAGTACTTTTGTCAGTGTGGAATAACTTAAAACTCTGGATATGACATTCAGCAGAAATGTCACGATTCTTCACATTAAACCACATCTCATTTATAACAAATGTGCCAATGTTACCCACACTTGGAACTAATCTCAACTCACCCATCTTGTTTCTAGCACTATGATTATATGTATATGTATTTAAAAATTCTCTCATCTCTATTACTGCCCTTGTAGCTGGTGCCACTGGCTTTTCAATATTCACCAATAACTCGCCTCATTCTGCCCATAACTGGTTTCCCTAAAACTCACAATATCATTACAGTGAGAATTCATCCTGCCCATTGTTTCTGGTTTAAAGCCCTAATAGCTCCCTCTACTGCACTGGCCAGTGTCCCCACACCTGCCCTAGATTAGTGAATCCCATCTGTGGTTTTACATGTCATTTCTGCCATAGAAGAGGTCCCAGTTGTCTATAAATAGAACTGTAGTGTCCTTCAATGTTTGTCCAGCCAGCAATTAACACAAATTGCCCTGGACAACCATTTATTTCCAACTCCTCTCCTTGGTGCAAGGCCACATATTTCAGGGTGCCCTCCATTCTTCCTGTTTATCTCTATTGCTGACCTGTACCTGGAGAGTTGTGCAGGAGTAGACTTGGGATCACCTCGGCCAGGCAATCTTGTAGGAAGTTGTGTCTATTGTGATAGCTGTGAGCATGAAGAAGGGTGTCCAAATAACATCTGCATGAAATGTCCATTATGTTGCGGTGTCCGACAGATTGTAATAATGTTGGTAGAATTACCAACAATATGTAAAGTAAAAGGACACAAGTGCACTTAGGACACAAGTGCACTTACCCATACAGATTGCGAAAAGGACTTGGGGGTTATGGTGAGCAGCAACCTTAAACCAAGACAGCAATGCCTAAGCGTACATAATAAGGCAAATAGATTACTGGGATTTATATCAAGAAGTATAAGCAACAGAAGTCCAGAGGTCATACTGCAGCTTTATACATCATTAGTAAGGCCTCACCTAGATTATGCAGCTCAATTCTGGTCTCCATATTACAGAATGGACATAAATTCGTTAGAAAACATTCAGCGTAGGATGACTAAATTAATACATAGCATTAGAAATCTTCCTTATGAAGAAAGATTGAAGACTCTTAAGTTACATTCACTTGTTAGACGAATAATGAGGGGAGCCCTGATCAAAGTGTATAAGTGGAAGATAGGTATTAATAAAGGGGATATTAATAAGGTCTTGAGGATATCTCTCCAAGAAAGAACCTGCAGTAATGGATTTAAATTAGATAAGTTTAGATTTAGAAAGGACATAGGAAAGTATTGGTTTGGAAATAGGGTAGTTGATGAGTGGAACAGTCTACCTAGTTGGGTTATTGAGGCTAGAACTTTGGGTAGTTTCTAATTCTTGGGCACGACCTACTTCCACATTGAACAAATGTGACACCACCTATGACTGCTGCACCTCTCCTGTCTACGGTTTATAAGCTCCTTCTCCGCACGTATGCCGTATTCTATTCAAGATTGATGGACTGACCATATCGACTCAAGGTTGAGGGACTGATTGCCTCATTCTCCTCCTGTTCTTGGAAATAAATGGTATCAAATACCGACACAGTGGAAATATAAACACATATGCAGTATAATGTGATCCTTTATTGACAGCGTTTCACCCACACAGTGGGCTTTTTCAAGTCACACACAGATCTACCTGGGGTGGAAGGTACGGGAGTATTTATAGTCATGTTCAGAATGTTGAGGTCAGGTGAAGAATGCTGCATCTGATGATCTACCGGGTGGAATTATAGTGTCTTGGGTAGCTTGGCAGGGGTATTGGACAAGTTGTGAGTAGACCTTCTGCAGTGTTCTATGTTCTTATGTGGGATAGCGATGAAGAAGTTTCTTGGCGAGTGGTTCAGCTATGTTATAGAAGCCGTTGTTCTGGTTGAAATTGTTGGTTATAGAGATTAGCGATGATTCCAGGATTCTTCGGTATTGAGTGTTGTCTTCTGTGGCGATAAGTCTTGAGTTTCTGTAGTTAATTAAATGGTTGTGTGAATTGCGATGTTGTACACAGGCATTCCTTGCATCGTCAGTCCTGCTTGCATATTGGTGTTCTGAAATACGTGTTTGGAGGTCTCTTGATGTTTCGCCCACATATAATTTGTTGCAGTCATTACAAGGGATTATGTATACCCCTGCAGAGGATGGAGGCTTGTCCTGTCTACTACTGGTGATGTCCTTGATGGTCGTGGTTGTGGAGGTATATACTTGGAATGATGTATTGGAAAAGATGTTGGAAACATGTTTGGCAATGGAGTTGGTGGGGAGGACTATGTATCTCTTCTCGGCAGTGTCTTCTCTGGGTGTGTTGAAGATGTTTAATGCCCTCCGTCTGCAGTCTCTGATGAAGTGACGAGGATAGTGGAGTTTAGAAAATACTTGTTCAATTATAGTGCATTCTTCCTCAAGGAACTCATTGCTGCAGATTCTGAGTGCACGCAGGAAGAAGCCTATAATTACACCACATTTGGTTTTGGTGTCGTGGTGAGAGTAAAAGTGGAGAAGATCGTTTTGGTTGGTGGGTTTTCGATAGACTTTAAAACAAAGTTCGTGGTCAGCTTTGCAGAGCAGAACATCAAGGAAAGGAAGAGTGTTGTCGACTTCTTCAAGTGTGAACTGGATTGAAGGCTCAACCTGGTTGAGCTTGTCTTGGAGAGCTTGAACGTTGAAGCGTTTAGGAGTTATGAGGAGAATGTCGTCAACATAACGGAGCCAGGTGACAGACAAAGGAATAATGGTGGAGAAACGTTCGGCTTCTAGATGTTCCATGTATAGGTTCGCCAGGAGTGGCGAACCCATGGGTAGTCCAAAAGTCTGCTGAAAGAGGTGATTTTCGAAAGAGAAACACGTAAAGCCAATACATAGTTCAACAAGGTCGATGAAATCGCTGGCTGGAATGGGAAGATCAAGTGAATCGTCAATTTTCCTGCGCAAGAGATCGATGGCTTGTGTAGTAGGTACTTTGGTGAATAGGGAAGTCACGTCAAGGCTGGAAAGTTTCTTGTTCCTGATGTTGATGTTGCGAATGCGATTGAGAAGATCACCCGAGTGTTTGAGATGTGCTGGACTGATAGTGCCCAAGAGTTTAGAGAGGTGTTTTGCGAGAATTCCTGAGAGCTGGTGGGGAGCACTGCCTATTCCCGAGGATATGGGCCTCAGTGGGATACCAGGCTTGTGAGTTTTTGGCAGGCCGTACATTCTGGCAGGTCTGGGGTTGCTTGGGATGGTGTGCAGAAGTTTCTTCCCTTGTTCTCAGCCCCTTAGAATGCGGCGAGTCCTTTGAAGAAAAGTTTTAGTAAGGTTGTCCACTTGGTTAGTTGTGAGAGGTTTGTAGGTATCTGGGTCATTAAGTAGATTGAGCATTTTGTTCCTGTAATCGTCAGTGTTCATGATAACAACACCACCTCCTTTATCAGCGGTGGTGACCCTGATGGTCGTGTCTTCTGCTAAACCTTTGAGTGCATTGATGTAACGTCGAGGTATGACTGGGGAGCTGTGTGTTGAGATGGCTGCTGAGATGATGCCTTGAAGATAGCCTTTTTGGAAGTCGGAGTCATTGTGTCAGTAGTTTTTGGCAATGAAATTGAGGTCTTGTTTTGGTTTCGTGACTCCTGTTGCGAATTTGAGGCCTAAGCTGAGGGCTTCAGTTTCTGTGGTTGACAGTGGACGAGATGAAAGATTTTGAATAATTTCAGGTCTTCCTAAACTTTTCCAATTACTATTATCGCAGAGTGTTTGTAGTTTCCTAGTAAGTCTGATCTTCTGTTGAACATTCGCTGTGGTAACTCTGCTGCGAATGATTTCGGCGGTGCGTCTGTTCATGTTGCCCCGGAGTGTTGTGCCTAGTGTTCTGGCTTGGAGAAAAGCTTCCTTTGTAGCATTGTTTAAGCCATCTGCACACTCTTCAAGGTAGGTCCGAGCTGTAGCGGAGAAAGGTGGTTTGATGTTGGCAATTTGAGGAGGAGTAGATCTTGGTAAGACCATTTCTTGGATGCAATCATGAAGAAAATTGTGTCTGTTGCGAAGTGAGTAAGCTTTTAGAAGAAGGTCCAGGTATTCTCTGTGTGAAGGATCCATTTCTACTGCAGTGGAAATATAAACACATATGCAGTGTAATGTGATCCTTTATTGACACATCCAGCACATCTCAAACACTCGGGTGATCTTCTCAATCGCATTCGCAACATCAACATCAGGAACAAGAAACTTTCCAGCCTTGACGTGACTTCCCTATTCACCAAAGTACCTACTACACAAGCCATCGATCCCTTGTGCAGGAAAATTGACGATTCACTTGATCTTCCCATTCCAGCCAGTGATTTCATCGACCTTGTTGAACTATGTGTTGGCTTTACGTGTCTCTCTTTCGAAAATCACCTCTTTCAGCAGACTTTTGGACTACCCATGGGTTCGCCACTCCTGGCGAACCTATACATGGAACATCTAGAAGCCGAACGTTTCTCCACCATTATTCCTTTGTCTGTCACCTGGCTCCGTTATGTTGATGACATTCTCCTCATAACTCCTAAACGCTTCAACGTTCAAGCTCTCCAAGACAAGCTCAACCAGGTTGAGCCTTCAATCCAGTTCACACTTGAAGAAGAAGTCGACAACACTCTTCCTTTCCTTGATGTTCTGCTCTGCAAAGCTGACCACGAACTTCGTTTTAAAGTCTATTGAAAACCCACCAACCAAAATGATCTTCTCCACTTCTACTCTCACCACGACACCAAAACCAAACGTGGTGTAATTATAGGCTTCTTCCTGCGTGCACTCAGAATCTGCAGCAATGAGTTCCTTGAGGAAGAATGCACTATAATTGAACAAGTATTTTCTAAACTCCACTATCCTCGTCACTTCATCAGAGACTGCAGACGGAGGGCATTAAACATCTTCAACACACCCAGAGAAGACACTGCCGAGAAGAGATACATAGTCCCCCCCACCAACTCCATTGCCAAACATGTTTCCAACATCTTTTCCAATACATCATTCCAAGTGTATACCTCCACAACCACGACCATCACGGACATCACCAGTAGTAGACAGGACAAGCCTCCATCCTCTGCAGGGGTATACATAATCCCTTGTAATGACTGCAACAAATTATATGTGGGCGAAACATCAAGAGACCTCCAAACACGTATTTCAGAACACCAATATGCAAGCAGGACTGACGATGCAAGGAATGCCTGTGTACAACATCGCAATTCACACAACCATTTAATTAACTACAGAAACTCAAGACTTATCGCCACAGAAGACAACACTCAATACCGAAGAATCCTGGAATCATCGCTTATCTCTATAACCAACAATTTCAACCAGAACAACGGCTTCTATAACATAGCTGAACCACTCGCCAAGAAACTTCTTCATCGCTATCCCACATAAGAACATAGAACACTGCAGAAGGTCTACTCACAACTTGTCCAATACCCCTGCCAAGCTACCCAAGACTCTATAACTCCACCCGGTAGATCATCAGATGCAGCATTCTCCACCTGACCTCAACATTCTGAACATGACTATAAATACTCCCGTACCTTCCACCCCAGGTAGATCTGTGTGTGACTTGAAAAAGCCCACTGTGTGGGTGAAACGTTGTCAATAAAGGATCACATTATACTGCATATGTGTTTATATTTCCTCCTGTTCTTCAAGATTCTCCTTTGTATGGACTGATGAAGCCACTGTGTGGCAAAATGTTTCCTCAATAAAGATACCCAAGAGTTGCACATGTGTCTAATTTATCATTATACTGCATATGTTCATATTTCCAATCTGTCATATGGAGGGGGTTCTCCCCGAGTCGCTGCTCGATACCACTGTTGAGATGGGGTATCACCTAAGACCTCCCCCATAAGTTTCATTGCTCTGGCAGCCACCAGTTTGATCTGGCATAGGCTGATGGGGACAGTAATCCCAACATGTGGATAATCTGTGGCTGCTTTGGCCACATCATCTGCTGCCTCATTTCCCTGGATGCTAGCATGGCTGGGGATCCAGTTCACTGTCGATCTTTTACCCTGAACTTCTAAGGCTGTCGTTGTGCTCAGAATCGATGTGATGAGGTGAACATTGTCCTGTGGTTGGGGATGGGAGAGGGCATTGATTGCAGAAGTGGAGTCAACATGTATGACAGGTCAGAGTCGATGTCATAGGGCATGTTACAGTGCCTGCTGAATCACCACCAGCTCAGTAGTCTCAGACTCCCTTAGTGCTCTACAGGCTATACGAAAATTTGATACATCTCATCCCCTAGTTCTCCGTATCCAACTTTGGCTACGCCGTATCTCTACCAAACATAAAGATATTGTTTTTTGTTGGGTCCCTGGTCATGTCGACGTACAGGGCAATGAACAGGCAGACACTGCTGCGCGGTCAGCAGTACATGACCTACCAATTTCCTATCGAGGTGTTCCATTTCTGGACTATTTTGCTGCAATAGCTACCCACCTTCGCACCCGTTGGCAACAACGTTGGTCAACTCTGCTCAGTAACAAACTTCATTCTATTAAACCGAGCATAGGTTACTGGCCGTCTTCTTGTCATCAGTCCCGAGGTTGGGAGACCACTCTCTCTGCCTTCGCATTGGTCACACTCGTCTTACTCATGGGTATCTCATGGAGAGGCACCCTGTTCCTCTCTGTGAGCAGTGTCAAGTTCCAGTATCGATTAGCCACATTCTGTTAGACTGCCCTCTCTATCAACGAGCACGCAGAATTTACCTCCAACGTCGTCTTCGTTCTACTACTCTCTCTTTACCTTCCCTTCTTGCTGATGGACCCTCCTTTAATCCTGACTCTCTCATTGACTTCTTGACAACGACTGATTTACTCCACAAACTCTGATGATATTTTTCGCACTCCCCTCAGCCCTTTCTAGTTCAGTCTCTTGCTGCCCTTTACCCTTTCACCATCCACTGCCCCGCTGTTATCCGTAACCTATTACTCATCCATCTCCCTTTTGCCACCTGATGCCCTCGCTTCCTTCCTGCCCTGCAGCGCTGTATAGTCCTTGTGGCTTAGCACTTCTTTTTGATTATAATAATAATAATCAGCTTGAAGGACCGTGCAGTGGTCAGGGAGGCGCCAGTCTTGTGTGTGACCATTGTGGTACATGCCAGCTTCTGCTCTCTTCCTGTCAGGGTCGACAGAAACATCTGTGAAATGTAATAAAGTTGGTAGAATTACCGACAATATGTAAAGTAAAAGGACACAAGTGCAACTAATGTGACATTTATTGTGGCAACGTTTCGCACTCCAGGAGCTTTATCAAGCCATTACAAACAAGAGGTGCACATGTGTCTAATTTATCAACATTACAAACAATACACGGACACAGAGCCTTTATATACCCTCTGTGTCCGTGTATTGTTTGTAATGGCTTGATAAAGCTCCTGGAGAGCGAAACGTTGCCACAATAAATGTCACATTAGTTGCACTTGTGTCCTTTTACTTTACATCTGTGAAATACCAAAATGGTATACAATACCGACAAATTGGTAGGTAAGACACATAGGCAACAGTTAGGCAGCTTTATTCCGAAACGTTTCGCCTACACAGTAGGCTTCTTCAGTCGAATACAGAAAGTAGGCAGGAACAGTAGAGATGTGAAGACGATGTAATCAGTCCCTCACCCTTAAAGTCGTAGATTTGAGGTTGTCAGTTGATAAATTAGACACATGTGCAACTCTTGGGTATCTTTATTGAGGAAACGTTTCCCCACGCAGTGGCTTCATCAGTCCATACAAAGGAGAATCTTGAAGAACAGGAGGAGAATGAGGTAATCAGTCCCTCAACCTTGAGTCGATGTGGTCAGTCCATCAATCTTGAATAGATTGTACTTATCCAACCTAAATTTGAAACTACCCAAAGTCCTAGCCTCAATAACCCAACTAGGAAGACTGTTCCACTCATCAACTACCCTATTTCCAAACCAATACTTTCCTATGTCCTTTCTAAATCTAAACTTAGCTAATTTAAATCCATTACTGCGGGTTCTCTCTTGGAGAGATATCCTCAAGACCTTGTTAATATCCCCTTTATTAATACCTATTTTCCACTTATACACCTTCGATCAGGTCCTCCCTCATTCTTCGGCTAACAGTGAATGTAACTTAACACTTAAGATTACTCAGAAGGAACACTGCAGAAGGCTACGGGCCCATGCGAGCAGGTCCAAAGCTCTCCTTACCGGCGTTAAGCCAATGCACCAACCTAGTCAGGTCAGGTCACATGTTTACTTAAGGGAAGGACACGGCAACCGACCTGGTGCACAGCTATCAGGTCTCTCAACTCCACCCACCCACCATCCACTCATTTATTTACATAAGAATTTAAGAAAGGAGGAACACTGCATCAGGCTGGTTGGCCCCATTACTAGGCGGTCATGTACAATTCATCCCATAACAAACATTTGACCAACCCAATTTTCAATTCCCCACCACGAAACAAGCTCCGATGTGGGCAAGTCCCACTCAAATCCACCCCTCCCACCAGGTATGTATCCAACCTAAATTTGAAAAACTACCCAAAGTTCCTAGCCTCAATAACCCAACTAGGTAGACTGTTCCACTCATCAACTACCCTATTTCCAGACCAATACTTTCCTATGTACCTTCTAAATCTAAACTTATCAATTTAAATCCATTACTGCGGGCGGGGGGTTCTCTTTGGAGAGATATCCTCAAGACCTTGTTAATATTCCCCTTTATTATAACTATCTTCCACTTTTTACATTCGAATCAGGTCTCCCTCATTCTTCGTCTAACAGTGAATGTACTTAAGAGTCTTTCAATCTTTCTTCATAAGGAAGATTTTTCAATGGCTATGTATTAATTTAAGTCATCCTACGCTGAATGTTTTCTAACGGATTATGTTCCTTTCTGTAATTGGAGACCAGAATTGAGCTTGCATAATCTAGGTGAGGCCTTTAATAAATGATGTTAATGCTGCAGTTTGACTCTGGAACTTCAGTTGTCTTACACTTTTGATATAAATCCCAGTAATCTATTTGCTTATTACGTACGCTTAGGCATTGCTGTCTTGGTTTTAAGGGTGCTGATTAACCATAACCCAAAGTCCTTTTCGCATTCTGTAAGGCACGTTCTACATTATTTAACTTATAAGTGCTAGGGTTATGGACACTCCCGAGCCTCAGAAACCTTGATTTATCTAATTGAACTGCATCTGCCACTTTTCTGACCAAGAGTAGAGTTTGTCTAAATCCCCTGAATTTTCCCAAACATTTTCGTTTGAATCTTTTTCCTACCTTTTCTTGGTCATCGGCAAATTTTGCTCATACCCACTAGTTTTTTCCTTTCATCAAATCATTGAATATTATAAACAAAAAGGGGGCCCCAAGATGACCCCTGTGGAACCCCCTTTTTTTTTAATATCCCCACTGGGATTAACCCCATTTAGGGCACCTCTCTTCCGTCTGTGGCCTGATTCGACCACGGAGCCCCCTTTCCCCCAATGCATGAGTGCCACTTTCTTCAACAGTCTTTGGGTGCAAAAACTCTATAAAAATCCTTTACTAAAATCAAAATAAATAATTCAAATTTTTTTTCCCCACTCAAAGTTATGAAGAAAATTTTATTAAAAAAAAGCCCCTCTTTGATCCATGCTGAGTATCATTAATCAAACTATGTTGGAGATGGCTTCTTTAATTGGCTATTAAATTATAGAATTTGCCTACAATTGGGGGGAAGGGCGGGTTTTCGGGACGTTTTTCCCTGTTTTTAAATTTTAACTTCCAAAACGTAACCCGTTTAAGGAAAATTTTATTTTTTTTCCCGGGTTCCATTTTGCTTTTTAAATTAAAAAACCCCGGGGCCCCCCCATTTATTTTCTTCGTTGCTTTGCTTCAAACCCCTGGGAATAGGAACCAAATTTTTTTCCTTTTCCCCCCTAAAAAATTTTTTTTTGGAAAAAAGGCCCCCCGTGTAAAAACCGGGAAAATTTTTTTAAAAACGGCCATTTCCCTTTGCAAAGGTATATTTTGGGGACCACACCTTCGCTTTCCCGGGGGTTTTTGGGTTAGTTTTAGCCCCACCTTTTATTTAAAAGGGTTTTTACCACCCCTTTTTTAAGTTTTTTTTAAAATGACAAAAGAGGCCCCCCTTTTTTGGGGAAAAAAAAAATTTTTTTTTTTCCTTTTAATTTTATGGGTTTTGTTTTTCACCTTTTTGGGTTTTTAAAAAAATTTTTTTTTTAAAGGTAAATTCGACATTTTTTTGGTAAAAAACTTTTTTTGAATTCCGCCCCCCCAGCCCCAACGTTAAAATTTTCCAAGCCCATGATCTGCTGCAAAGGGCTGTTTGGGTTATCCCCTATCATATTCCCTTAAATTCTAAAAAATTTTTTGGGTGCCCCCCCCCAAATTCAAAAATTTTACAGGATTCTTTTTTGCCAAAAAAAAGGGTTTTCCCTTTGAAAATTTAAAGTCTCCTAGAAAATACATTATGGGCCCTTGGGCCTAAAAAATTTTCCTCCCAAGTAATCCCCCCTTTCCCTATCTAAATTTGGGGGACGGTTATCACACCTAAATTTAAATTTTTTTGCCCCCCTAAAATTCTGTCCAAAAAGACTCGTATGTTTTACTTCGACTTTAAAACCCGTTTTATGCAACATTCAAGCGATTCGGACATACAAGCCCAAACCCCCCCCCTTCCCGAACTTCTATTACTTGGAACAAATTTAAAACCCTGAATGTGACATTTTGCAGGGATGTCCCGCTTTTTTAATTAAACCACGTCTCGTAAGGCAAATAAACCCCATGTTACCCCATAGCAACTAGTCTAACTCGTCCATCTTTTCCTAGCACTGCGACTATTTGGAATAAATACTTAAAGCCTCCTCTCTCTTTACCCTTCCTGCCCCCTTTTTTTATCCCAAAAACCCTTTTACTTCCTTGTCAATTAGTGCCACTGGTTTTCCAATACCCCCTTTTTGCTATTTTTGTTCTCCTTTACTCTTTTTACTACCCTGAGACTTCACGTTTTTCCCAAAAAAACCCATACCACAACTTTTTCCAGTTTAAAGACCTAACAGCTCCTCCTCCTTTTGGCCAGTGCCCCACCCCACCCCAGAAAAATAAAACCCCATCCCTGCATAATGTCATTTCTGCCATAGAAGAGGTCCAGTTGTCAATGAATGTTACCGCATTTTCCTTACAGTATTGTCCAGCCAGCAATTGACACCAATTGCTCTGGCAACCATTCATTTCCAACTCCTCTCCTTGGCAAAATCCCACATATGACAGGTTTCCCACCCTTCTCCTAATTATCTCTATTGCTGACCTATACCTGCTAATCAGGTCCTCACTCCTACGTCTGCCAACATCGTTGCCTCCAGCACTGAGACAGATAATAGGATTGCTCCCATTACCTCTCATGATGTCATCCAGACGGCTAACAATATCCTTCATCCCAGCCCCAGGAAAACACATTTCTCTGCTCCTACTCCTATCCTTCAAGCGAATGCCCTATCCATGTACCTAATCTGGCTATCCCCAACAACAACAATGTTTTTACCTTCCTTGGCGTCGTCCGTCGTGATGCTCCGAGTAGTCGACTCACATTCGCCAGGTAGCATTACACCACTTGTAGAATTCATCAAGACGTTCTCGATGGTCTTCATTGGGGTTTCTAGGGATGTCTCACTCACGTCTGCCAATGCTTCTTTGGTGCTCGTTGTGGCATTCCCAGTAGAACATTCACATTCGTCAGGTAGCACCGAGAATGGGTTAGAAGTTTCCACGGTAGTCTTCTCGTTTCTCATTGTTTCTGCCTCTCCAACCGTTTTCTTGATCTTCAGCTTGGTTCCATGTTGCCCGGCCACTGACCAAGCTCCCCTCTTAACCTGGGGACTCACAACAGGAGGATTACTACGAATCCTCTTGTTCTCCTCCGTTAATCGCCGTATCTCCATCTTAGCAACTCTGAGCTCTTCTCTCAGCTGCTGGTAAAGTTGCTCAAGAGAGGGCATCCTGGTCTTCAATCTTTCTTCATAAGGAAGATTTCTTATGTTCGTATAAGAGGGGTTGGTGGAGTTAGTGGATTTAACAGAGCTTATTGTTTGGGTAGAACTAAAGTTGTGATGGATGGTTTGAAAAACCGACAAGTTGAAGATTGAGACACTTATGCAACATATGGGAATCTTTATTCAGGAAACGTTTCGCCACACAGTGGCTTTATCATCCTGAGCACATCGATTTCTGGTAGGTAAGACACATAGGCAACAGTTAGGCAACTTTATTTCGAAACGTTTCGTCTACACAGTAGGCTTCTTCAGTCGAATACAGAAAGTAGGCAGGAACTATTCCTGACTACGGAACTGAACTTCTCCAGGCTGAGGGACTGACAACCTCAAATCTACGACTTTAAGGGTGATGGACTGATTACATCGTCTTCACATCTCTACTGTTCCTGCCTACTTTCTGTATTCGACTGAAGAAGCCTACTGTGTAGGCGAAACGTTTCGGAATAAAGTTGCCTAACTGTTGCCTATGTGTCTTACCTGTAAAGTAAAAGGACACAAGTGCAACTAATGTGACATTTATTGTGGCAACGTTTCGCTCTCCAGGAGCTTTATCAAGCCATTACAAACAATACATGGACACAGAGGGTATATAAAGGCTCAGAGTGAGGTGCAATACTAGTGAGGTACCATTTCGATGTTCACTAGTGGTAGTAGTAGTAGTAGTAGTGACAAAAGTAATACAATATGGTAGAGCAATTAATTCGTACATGAGTAAAAGGATATAAAAGGTATTACTTGGGTAACATAAAAATAGGTTGGACAAATGTTACCCAAGTAATAGCTTTTATATCCTTTTACTCACGTACGAATTAATTGCTCTACCATATTGTATTACTTTTGTCACTACCACTACTACTACTACTACTACTATTACTACTACTACTACTACTACTACTACTACTACTCCTACCACTAGTGAACATCGAAATGGTACCTCACTAGTATTGCACCTCACTCTGAGCCTTTATATACCCTCTGTGTCCATGTATTGTTTGTAATGGCTTGATAAAGCTCCTGGAGAGCGAAACGTTGCCACAATAAATGTCACATTAGTTGCACTTGTGTCCTTTTACTTTACATATTGTCGGTAATTCTACCAACTTTATTACAACATGTGTCTTACCTACCAGAAATCGATGTGTTCAGGATGATGAAGCCACTGTGTGGCGAAACGTTTCCTGAATAAAAATTCCCATGTTGATAAATTAGACACATGTGCAGCTGATAAATTAGACACATGTGCAACTGAATGAAAGTTAAGACACATGTGCAACATCTGGATATCTTTATTGTAGACGTTTCGCCATCCAGTGGCTTTATCAATACAGATTCTAGGACATAATAGGAAGACAGTAGAACTATATACAAAAGATGGGGTAATCAGTCCCTCGGCCTTGGAGTTAGTGTTCACAGCATCGTGGTGGAGGAGAGTCTGGAGCAAAGGCAAGAAGACTGGCGTTTTTATAGGCGTCAGTGGAAGGGACGGGCAGCAGACGAGGGCAGTCACTGGTAGGCGGGATTCCCCAGTGGAAGTAGGTCCTTCCCAAAGAGATGGGTTAGTTGCAGCAGCCGTGAAGAAGGTCTTGTAGATGTCCTCTGAACCAAGATTCCATGATGTTGCAGTGTCTGACAAGTTGTGCAAGAAAGGTATAAAATACCGACAATATGAAAGTTAAGACACATGTGTAACTAACCCATCTCTTTGGAAAGGACCTACTTCCACTGGGGAATCCCGCCTACCAGTGACTGCCCTCGTCTGCTGCCCGTCCCTTCCACTGACGCCTATAAAAACGCCAGTCTTCTTGCCTTTGCTCCAGACTCTCCTCCACCACGATGCTGTGAACACTAACTCCAAGGCCGAGGGACTGATTACCTCATCTTTTGTATATAGTTCTACTGTCTTCCTATTATGTCCTAGAATCTGTATTGATAAAGCCACTGGATGGCGAAACGTCTACAATAAAGATATCCAGATGTTGCACATGTGTCTTAACTTTCATATTGTCGGTATTTTATACCTTTCTTGCACACATGTGCAACTCTTGGGTATCTTTATTGAGGAAACGTTTCGCTACACAGTGGCTTCATCACTCCATACGTATGAGAAACTTGAAGAACAGGAGGAGAATGAGGTAATCAGTCCCTCAACCTTGAGTCGATGTGTTCAGTCCATCAGTCTTGAATAGAATAAGACATATGAGCGGAGAAGCAGCTTATTAACCGTATGGCAGGAGAGGTGCAGCAGTCAGAGGTGGTGTCACATTTGTTCAATGCGGAAGTAGGTCGTGCCCAAGAATTAGGCAAGCGAAGAATTCCTAAGTATTAAGATCCCAAGAAGTTGCAGTGTCTGACAGGTTTGTAGATGAATGGTTCAGAGAACCGACATGTTGATAAATTAGACACATGTGCAACTCTTGGGTATCTTTATTGAGGAAACGTTTCGCCACACAGTGGCTTCATCAGTCCATACGTAGCCTATGTGTCTTACCTACCAACCTGTCGGTATTGTATACCATTTTGATGTTCATCTTGTCAGACACTGCAACACATGGTCTTGGTACAGAAAAACACCTTGGACAACCCTTTCAAGTGAGAACTGTTGGATCTGAGAGGGACCTGACCTCTCAGTGGCTACATTCTCACTACTACTACTACTCTGCACCTCTCCTTCCGACAGTATTTAAGTCTCTGCATTGTCGCTTGATCTTCAGTTAGTTCCTGACTATGGAACTGAACTTCTCCAGGCTGAGGGACTGACAACCTCAAATTCTACGACTTCAAGGGTGATGGACTGATTACATCGTCTTCACATCTCTACTGTTCCTGCCTACTTTCTGTATTCGACTGAAGAAGCCTACTGTGTAAGCAAAACGTTTCGGAATAAAGTTGCCTAACTGTTGCCTATGTGTCTTATCTACCAACGTAGGAGAAACTTGAAGAACAGGGAGAGAGGTAATCATCCCTCAACCCCTTTAGTCGATGTGTTCAGTCCATCAATCTTGAATTTTGTCGGGTTTTTAACCATTCA
>NC_069484.1:23779851-23925197 GCF_026875155.1 Cherax quadricarinatus | reverse complement strand
AGGGGTTTTAACTTAAAAAGAAAAGGGTGGCGTAGCAGGGGGCTCCGGGGGATACTTAAAAAAAGGTGCGACGGGGCATCTGGGGATACTTAACAAAAAGGGCGTAGCAGGGGCACCTGGGGGATACTTAAAGGGCAAAGGTGGGTCAGAGGCATCCGGGGGGAAAATTAACAAAAAGGTGGCGTAGCAGGGCACCTGGGGGTTTACTTAAACAAAGGTTGGGTAAGGGGCATCCGGGGGATTTTTAACAAGAAAAGGTGGGTAGCGGGCTCCGGGGGGATACTTAACAAGCAAAGGTGGGTAAGGGGGCTCCTGGGGAAAATTAACAAGCAAAGGTGGCGTAGCAGGGCACCCCTGGGGGATATTTAAAGAAAAGGGGCGTACGGGCAACTGGGGATATTAAAAAAAGGTGGGTAGCGAGGCATCCGGGGGATACTTAACAAGCAAAGGGGGCCCCGTAGAGGGGCACCCTGGGGATACTTAACAAGCAAAGGGGGGCGTGCAGGGGATCCGGGGATATTAAAACAAAGGTGGTGGGCGGGGCATCTGGGGATATTAAAAAGCAAAGGTGGCGTAGCGAGGCACCCGGGGATACTTAACAAGAAAAGGTGGCGTAGCAGGGCATCCTGGGGATATTAAAAAAAAGGGGGGCTAGCGGCACCCGGGGGGGATACTTAAAAAAGAAAGGGGCGTAGCGGGGGGATCCTGGGGAAACTTAACAAGCAAAGGGGCGTAGCAGGGGCATCCTGGGGATATTAACAAGAAAAGGTGGCGTAGCAGGGGCATCCGGGGATACTTAACAAGAAAAGGGGCGTAGCGGGGGCACCCGGGGGATACTTAACAAGCAAAGGTGGCGTAGACGGGCATCCTGGGGATACTTAACAAGCAAAGGTGGCGTACGGGGGGCATCCTGGGGGAACTTAAACAAGCAAGGTGGGTAGCGGGGCACCCGGGGATATTTAAAAAAAAGGGTGGGGGTAGCAGGGGGCATCCTGGGGGATATTTAACAAGCAAAGGGGGGGGCGTACAGGGAACCCCGGGGATACTTAAAAAGCAAAGGGGGCGTAGCAGGGCATCTGGGGGATACTTAACAACAAAGGTGGCGTAGCAGGGGCATCCGGGGGGGAATTTAAAAAGAAAAGGGGCGTAGCGGGCATCCGGAGATTTAACAAAAAAAGGGGGCGTAGAGGGCACCCCTGGGGGATACTTAACAAGAAAAGGGGGGTGCACCACCCTGGGGATACTTAAAAAGCAAAGGTGGCTACGGGCATCCTGGGGATACTTAAAAAGCAAAGGTGGCGTACAGGGCATCCTGGGATATTTAACGAAAGGTGGCGTAAGGGCATCCGGGGGATACTTAAAAAGAAAAGGGGGAGAAAGGGGCATCCTGGGGGAATTAACAAGCAAAGGTGGCGTAGCAGGGCACCCTGGGGATATTTAAACAAGCAAAGGGGGCTAGCAGGGCACCCCTGGGGATACTTAACAAGCAAAGGGGGTGAGGGGACCCTGGGGGATACTTAACAAGCAAAGGTGGGTAGCGGGGCATCCGGGGGGTACTTAACAAAAAGGTGGCCGGGCCCGGGCACCTGGGGATACTTAAAAGCAAAGGTGGGTAGCGGGGGCATTGGGGGATACTTAACAAGCAAGGGGGGCGGGTGGGGGAAAACTTGGGGGGGGCCCCCCCACCGGGGTCCGCTTGGCGTAGCAGGGGCATCCTGGGGGATACTTAACAAGAAAAGGGGGCCCCCGGCAGCGGCTCCTGGGGGATATTTTAACAAAAAGGGGTAAGGCCCCGGGGGTAATATTAAAAAAAAGGTTTTGGCCCTTTAAAAACCACCTGGGGGAATTTTTAAAAAAGTCCCTGGGGGGAATTTTAATAAAACAAAAAATTAGGGGTTTTATTACCAAAAAAGGTTTTGGCAGGGTTTTGTACTTTTGGGCAAATTGCAAAAGGGGGAACCTTATAAAAAACGAAATTTGAAAGAGGACCGGTTTTTTTGGGTGTTTTAGGCCTCTGGGGCCTTTAAAAAATTTTTTAAGGTTGGTCCCGGGGTTACCCTTTGTTAAAAAGGCCCCAGGGGCCTCCAGCACCTTTGTTTAAGTGCCCTCGGCTCCTGTACTTCCCTTTTTTTAATTTCCCCAGGTCCTTTGTCCTCCCGTTAATTTTACTCCTTGGTACTTTAAACGTCACCGTTGGGGTCTCAGGTGCCTTCAGCACCTTTGTTAAAAACTCAAAGGTGCCTCTGGCACCTTTGTTTAAGGGTGTTTCCAGGGCCTTGTACTACCGAAAAAGTAGCCCTCGGTCCCTTGGCTACGCCCTTTTTTAATACTCCCAAAAGGCCCCCCTTGCAGCCCTTTTGTTAAAGCCCTAGGCTCCTCTGTACTCACCTTTTTTAAAAGCTCCCAGGGTTTTTAAACGAAAATTTGTTATGGGCCCCCGGGGTTTGCACGTCACCTTTGTATTCCCTAGGTGCCTTGCTACGCATTTGAAAGAGCCCCTAGGTCCTTTCCCCCGTTAAAGCTCCTGGGGTCCTTTAACGCATTTGTTAGGAGCTCCTGGTGTTTCAAACACCTTTGTTAATAGCTCCTGGACCCTCTGCCAGTACCTTTTAAAACCCCAGGTGTTGCAGGGCACCTTTTAAGAGTTCGGGGCCCTTGCTACTAACCAAAGTAGCTCTGGGCTGCTCTCTACGTACCGGGTTAGGGGACCCTCAGGTGGTCGCTAGAACCTTTTTAAATGCTTTTTGGTGCCTCTGCTACGTCCCCTTTGTTAATAGCTCCTCGGTGCCTTGCCGTCCCCTTTGTTAATAGCCCTCAGGTTCCTTGCTCGTCCCCCTTTTTTAAGTAGCTCCTCGGTGCCTTCCCAGTCCCTTTGTTAATGCTCCTCGGACCTCTGCTACTCACCTTTTAAAGTACTCCTAGGTGCCTCTGCTACGTCACCTTTGTTAATCCCCCTCGGATCCTCGCTACGCACCTTTTGTTAAGTAGCCCCTTTGGTGCCTTGCTACTCACCTTTGTTAAAGTGCCCCTCGGGTCCCTTTGCACGTCACCTTTTTAAGTGTCCTCAGGATGCCTCTTAGTCCCCTTTGTTAAGTAGCTCCTAGGCTTTTTGCTCTCAATTTTTTAAGGGGCCCCAGGTGTTCTCACGTCATTTTTTAAATACCCTCCCCCCTTTAGTCA
Organism: Cherax quadricarinatus; assembly: GCF_026875155.1. NCBI lineage: Eukaryota > Metazoa > Arthropoda > Malacostraca > Decapoda > Parastacidae > Cherax > Cherax quadricarinatus. The sequence continues at coordinate 23,922,017 of NC_069484.1, read as the reverse complement.
TTTGTTTTAATACTCCTCCTCCTTCTCTCACTTTTTAAAATCTCCTAAAAGGGTCGTATCAATTTTAAAAACTCCCGGTCCCCCCCGCCCCTTTTTTTAAATATCTTTCCTCACGTCATTTGTTAATTCCCCTCAGGAATCCTCCTCACGCCCCTTTTTTAAATACTCCTAACCCCCAGTCATTTGTTAATACTCCTGCTCCTCTGTTTACTATTTTGAAAAGGTCTGGTTTCCTACCACTTTTTAAAAATACTTCAGGTGTTTCTACTCCCCTTTTTATGTAATTCACCCCCTTGACTCATTTGTTAATCTCCAAAAAACCCTTTTTTCTTTTTCACGTCATTTTTTAAATACTCCGGCCTCGGGGGATTTGTTAATACCCCTCGGGCCCTCTCACGTCATTTTAATACTCCTCGGGGTGTTACTACTCCTTTTTTAAAATACTCCTAGTTCGTATTTTAACCTCCTCCGTTGGGTTTTTTAAAACCAGGATTTCCCCGGGGCTCTCCGATGAAAATTTACAATCCTCCCAGGAAAATTAAAATCTAACAAACAAGTTTGTATAATACAATACCTAACAAACAAGTCATTGTATAATACAATACCTAACAAACAAGTCATTGTATAATACAATACCTAACAAACAAGTCAGTGTATAATACAATACCTAACAAACAAGTCAGTGTATAATACAATACCTAACAAACAAGTCAGTGTATAATACAATACCTAACAAACAAGTCAGTGTATAATACAATACCAAAAAAAAAGTCTGTATAATAAAATATAACAAACAAGCGGGTATAATACAATCCTAAAAAACAAGTCTTTGTATAACAATACCTAAAAAACAATCGGTAAATACAAACCTAACAAACAAGTATTTTAAATAAAATACCAAACAAAAAATCAGGTATAATAAATACCTAACAAACAAGCAGTTAAAATACAAACCTAACAACAAGTCATTATAATACAATACTAACAAACAATCAGGTATAATAAAATACCAAACAAAAAAGTCAGGTATAATAAAATACCAAAAAAAAGTCAGGTATAAACAATACCTAACAAACAAGTCAGTGTATAATACAATACCTAACAAACAAGTCAGTGTATAATACAATACCTAACAAACAAGTCAGTGTATAATACAATACCTAAAAACAATCAGGTAAAATCTACCTAAAAAAAGTCATGTTAATACAATACCAAACAAACAAGTCATGTATAATACAAACCTAACAAAAAAGTCATGTAAATACAATCCCTAAAAACAATCAGTGTATAAACAATACCAACAAACAAGTAGTGTATAATACAATCCCAACAAAAAGTTGTATAAAAATCCCAAACAAACAAGTATGTTTACAATCCCTACAAACAAGTCATGTAAATACAATACCTAACAAAAAAAGTCAGTGTATAATACAATACCTAACAAACAAGTCAGTGTATAATACAATACCTAACAAACAAGTCAGTGTATAATACAATACCTAACAAACTTTTTATAATAAAATACCAACAAAAAGTCAGGTATATAAAATACCTAACAAAAAAAAAGTCGTGTTTAATAAAATACCAAAAAAACAAAGTCATGTATAAACAAAACCCAAAAAAGTTGTAAAATAAATACCTAAAAAACAAGTCAGTGTAAAATACTACCTAAACAAAAAAGTCTTTGTATAATACAATCCCTAACAAACAAGTGTGTATAATCAATACCTAAAAACAAGTCAGGTATAATACAATACCTAACAAACAATGGGGTATAATACAATAAAACAAACAAGTCAGTGAAAATACAATACCTAACAAAAACAAGGTTAATACAAAACCAAACAAACAGTATGTATTTTACAATACCTAAACAAACAAGTCATGTATAATCAATCCCAAAACAAACAATAGTAAAATACATACTAACAAACAAGTCAGTGTATAATACAATCCAAACAAACAAGTCATGTATAATACAATACCTAAACAAACAATCAGTTAAATACAATACCTAAAAACAAGCATGTATAATAAAAATACCTAACAAAAAGTAGTGTAAAAATTACAATACCTCAAACAAAGGTTAATAAAATTACTAACAAACAAGTTTTTAAATACATTACCTACAAACAAGGGCGGGGTAAATAAAATACCAAAAAACAAGTCGTTATAATAAAATACCTACAAAAAAGTCAGTTTTAATAATAAAATACCTAACAAACAAGTCGGTATAATAAAATTTACCTAAAAAAAAGTAGTGATAAACAAACCTAACAAACAAGTCATGTATAAACAATACCTAACAAACAAGTTTTGTTAATAAAAACTAACAAAAAAGTCATTGTTAATACAAAAACCTAACAAAAAGTCTTGAAAATAAAATCCCTAACAAAAATCATTGTAAAATTTTCCAATACCTAAAAACAAGCGTGTAATAATACAATCCCTAAAAAACAAGTCATTGTTTAAAAACCCGTCCTTAAAACAATAAAACAAGTCAGGTTAAAATACAATACCAAAAAACAATCGTGTAAATAATCCCTAAAAACAAGTTGTAAAATACAAACCTACAAACAATTTGTGATAATAAAATCCCTTTCAAACAATAGGTATAATACAATACCTAACAAACAAGTCAGTGTTAATACAATACCACAAAAACAGGTAAAATACAAACCTAAAAAACAGCGTGTATAATACAATACCTAACAACAATCAGTGTATAAACAATCCCTAAAAAACAATATTTATAATAAATCCTAAAAAACAATAGTGTTAAACAATCCTAAAAACAAGCTTGTTAATACAATCCCTAACAAAAAGCAGTGTAAAAATACAATCCCAACAAACAAGTGGTATAACAAATCCCTAACAAACAATCAGTGTAAATCAATACCTAACAAAAAAGTAGTGTATAAAACAAAATTTAACAAAAAATCAGTGAAAATACAAAACCTAAAAAAACAAGTCAGTGTAAATACAATCCCTAACAAAAAAAATCAGGATAATACTACCAAAAAAAACAAGTCGTGTTAATACAATACCTAACAAAAAATCGGTATATTCATCCCTAAAAAAACAAGTCTGTAAATCAATACCAAACAAAAAAAGTCATGTATAATACAATCCTAACAAACAATAGGTATAAAAAATACCTAAAAAAAGTTTTGTTAAACAATACCTAACAAAAGTCATGTAAAACAATACCTAACAAACAATCAGGTAAAATACAATACCTAACAAACAAGTCAGTGTAAAAATAAAATACCTAACAAACAAGTCGTTTTTTAATACAATACCTAACAAACAATCAGGTATAAAAACAATACCTAAAAAACAAGTCAGGGGTAAAATCAATACTAACAAAAACAGTGTATAATAAAATACCTAACAAAAAAGTGTGTATAAACAATCCCTAACAAAACATTGTGTATAATAAAATCCTAACAAAAAAGTCGTTTATTAAAATTAACCGTAGTGTTAATACAATACCTAACAAACAGTCTGTATAAAAAAATACCTAACAACAAGGGGGGTGTTAAAAAATCCTAAAAAAAAGTCGTGTAAAATCAATCCTAAAAACAAATTTTTGTTAATACAATACTAACAAAAAGTCATGTATAATAAAAAATACCTAAAAACAAGTCATGTTTTAATAAATCCCTAAAAAACAAGTATTGTATAATACAATACCTAAAAAAAACCCAAAAAAGTCATTGATAATACAATACCTAAAACAAGTCAGGTATAAACAATACCTACAAAAAAGTCAGTGTATAATACAAACCTACAAACAAGTCGTGTTAAAATAAAATACCTAACAAAAAGTAGTGTATAATACAATACCTCAAAAAAGGGGTGTAAAAATTACAATACCTACAAACAAGTGTGTATATACAATCCCTAACAAAAAGTCAGTGTAAAATACAATCCTACAAAAAAGTCAGTGTATAAACAATCCCTAACAAACAATCAGGTATAATCAATACCTAACAAACAAGTAGTGTAAAATTTACAATACCTAACAAACAATCAGGTTAAACAATACCTAACAAACAGTAGTGTTTTAATACAATACCAACAAACAAGTAGTGTATAATCAATACCACAAACAACAGGATAATAAAAAATACCAAAAAAACAAGTCAGTGTATAATAAACCCAAACAGTCAGTGTATATAAAAATACCAAACAAACAAACAGGTTAATACAATACCAAACAAACAAGCCGTGTAAAATAAAAATACCAAACAAACAAGTCGTGTATAAACAAATCCCTAAAAAACAACAGGTATAAAAAACCTAACAAACAAGCGTGTATAAACAATACCTAAACAACAACGGTATAATACTACCAAACAAAAAGAGGTTATAATAAATACCTAACAAAAAATCGGTTTATAATACAATCAACAAACAAGTCGGGTGTATAATACAATACCTAAAAAAAACAATTTGTATAATAAAAATACTAAACAAAAAAGTCAGTGTAAAAATACAATACTAACAAACAAATTTTTTCCAAAAAAGGGGTATAACAATACCTAACAAACAAGTAGTGTATAAAAATACCTAACAAACAAGTCAGTGTATAATACAATACCTAAAAAAACAAGCCCATGTAATACATCCCTAACAAAAAAGTCAGTGTATAATACAATACCTAACAAACAAGTCAGTGTATAATACAATACCTAACAAACAAGTCAGTGTATAATACAATACCTGACAAACAAGTCAGGTTAATAAAATCCTAACAAACAAGTCATGTTAAAATTCAAACTACAAACAATAGTGAAAAAACATCCCTAACAAACAAGTGTGTATAATACAATACCAAACAAAAAAGTCAGTGTATAATACTACCTACAAACGTAGTTTTAAAAATTTCAATACCTAACAAAAAGTCTGTATAATACAATACCTTAACAAACAATTCAGGAAATCTACCTAACAAACAAGTCATTGTTAAATACAAAAAAAAAAAAATAAAAAAATAAAAAAACAAAAATCGGAAATAAAATCCCTAACAAAAAATCGTTTTTAAATACAAACCTAACAAACAAGTCAGTGTATAATACAATACCTAACAAAAATCAGGTATAATACAATCCTAACAAAAAAAGTCAGTGTATAATAAAAACCCCAAAAAACAAGTCATGTATAATACAATACCAAAAAACAATAGGATAATAAATCCTAAAAAATCGTGTATAATACAAACCTCAAACAAGTCAGTGTATAATACAAAACCTAACAAACAATCAGGTATAATACAAAAAAAAAAAAAAAAATAAAAAAAAACCAACAAAAATGGGTATAATACAATACCAACAAAAAGCAGTGTTAATACAATACCAACAAAAAATTTAGGTTATAATACAATCCCTAACAAACAGTCAGTTATAAAAAAAACCCTAAAAAACAAGTAGTGTATAAAAAATACAACAAACAATCTGTATAATAAAAACCCTAACAAACAAGTCAGTGTAAAAACAATACCTACAAACAATCAGGTATAATACAATCCCTAACAAAAAAAGTCATTATAATACAATACCTACAAATAAAAAAATCCCCCAACTTTCCCTCTTGCGAATTAAACAATGAACTTCGATGTAACAAAAATATAATTAAAATTTTAATTTCTTTATAAATGATATAAAACATCGTGATAAACTGACTTACCCACCACCTGCGTAAACTGATTTACACCACCTGCGAAACTGACTTACCCACCCCCTGCCGAAATGATTACCCACCCCGCTAACTGACTTACCCCCCACCTGCGAAAAACTGATTACCCCCCCACCTGCGTAAAACTGATTTTCCCCACCACCTGGTTAACTGACTTACCCCCCACCTCAAATTTTAAACCCCCTTTGCGAAACTGCCCTTACCACCACCTGCCGTAAAAAACTGATTACCCACCACCTGCGTAAAAACTGATTTTTACCCAAAAACCGCAAAAGACTTCCCCCACCCCTGCGAAAAGTTTTACCCCCCATGCGTAAACTAATTCCCCCCCTGCAAAAATGACTTACCCCCCCCTGCGTAAACTGACTTACCCCCCCCCTTTGCGAAAAACGATTTACCCCACCTGCAAAAACTGACTTCCCCACCCCCGGGCGAAAACTATTTCCCCAACCCCTGCGTAACTTTTTTAAACCCACCACCTGCGTAAACTGATTTAAACCCACCCCCCGGCTTTTAAACGGGAACTTACCCCACCACCGGGTTAAAAAACGGGAACTTCCCCCCCACCCCTGCGAAAAAACTGATTTAAACCCACCCCCTGGGGTAAACTGTTTTTACCCCCACCCTGCGTAAACTGATTTCCCCAAACCCCCTTTCGTAAACTGACTTTACCCCCCCAACCTGCTTTAAAATGACTCCCCAACCACCGGTGTAAACTGACTTACCCCCCAACCTGGTAAACTGATTAACCCACCACCTGCGTAAACTATTTACCCCCCACCTGCTTTAAACTGATTTCCCCCACCACCTGCGAAAAATCATTTCCCACCCCCTGTGAAAACCTTTTTTAAACCCACCACCTGCGAAAACTGATTTACCCACCACCTCGTAAACTGACTTTCCCCACCACCTGCGAAAAAACTGATTTTAACCCCCCACCTGCCGTAAATTTGACTTACCCACCACCTGCGAAAACCCTGATTTTCCCCCCCCTGCTTAAACTACTTACCCACCACCGGCGTAAACTGACTTCCCCCCAACCGCGTAAACTGATTTTACCCACCACCGCAAAATAAATTAAAACCCCCCCCCCCCCCCCCCCAATGCTTTAAACTAATTCCCCCACCCCTGCGTAAACTGCCCTTTCCCAAACCACCTGTTTTGATTTACAAGTACTTTTTTAAAACCCCCAAATTTTATACATGTACTGTTTTTTAAAGGGCTGGGTATACTTTACTGTTGTAAACGCTGGTGTAAAACATGAACTGTTGAAAACGATCACCCATTAAAGAAAATTGTGGGTGGTCGTCCCTCAGTTACCCCCTGGAAAATTCCCCCAAATGTTTTTGGCAATATCTCTGATAATGCTGGAAAACCATTTTGCCCCGGTCCAAGGATGTTAATTAGGTTCCCTTTTACAGCGTCAGGGCTCCCCCGCTCTTAAAGGGGTTGTATCATACATTTCCCCAAAAAATTGGGACCCCGGGTGCAACTTTTGGGAACCTGAACACATCGAAAAAAGGGTTTGGGGGGGGAATGTTTACCTCATTCTCCTCCTGTTTTTAAAGTTTCCCCTAGGGAGGGGACTGTTTGAAGCCACTGGTGGCAAAAACTTTTTTCCTAAATAAAGATACCAAGAGTTGCACATGTTCTTTTTTAATCAACAGGTGGGTTCTTTGAACCTTTATCTCCCAATTTCATACATTTCCAAAACCATATTTTCACTCCATTACGTTTTTTTTATGGTAACTCAAATTTTTAAGACCAAGTCCCCCAGTATCTTCCTTTGTAAAATCCCCATTATAAATATGTCTCATCTTCCCCTAAGAGTCTACTTTCAGTTCACTGAGGCTTTTCCCTATTTTTAAATCCCTTTAAAGGTTTCCATGAGAACAAAAAACACACTATCCCATTTTTTCCAGCTGTTATCTCTCCTTTTCTTGAACGGAGCCCGTCAACATAACCCAATACTTTTCCCCTTAGATAATTTTTGAAGATTTTTCTAGTTTTATCTATTCTCTGAGCCAGACCAGGGCCCAGGCTCGTTGGTGCTTCCCGGGTAAAACCAGGCTTTTGCTGCGGGGAGGCCCGCTGCCCCACATATCCATAACGCCTTTTTTGATCGGCCTTTAAAAGATACTTGTCCTTTTTCTTTTTGAAGGCTTCTAATTTATTCCAGCCGTGTCTCAAATATCTTAGGGAAAAGATTTTGGGAAGAGTCGGGCCCCCGGATGTTGATACTTTTTCCCCTTTGGGGTTGTCCCACCGCACCCCTGCCCCACGGGGTTTTTATTTTGAAATTTCCTTCATATCTCTCTTTGCTTTATGTTGTTAGGGCAGGGTGCAGATTTGGAGCAGACCCCCCGAGTATTTTCCCGGGTATATTTTTATCATGTTACTCCTACGCCCCAGAAAAGTAATTTTCAAGATTTTAAATTAAAGGGCCCGGTTTCCCCAGTAATTTAAGTTCTTTACTGGCTCTAGTTGGCCGTAAACGTCTATATTTGTTCCACCCTTTTGATATTTCTCCTGCCTTGAACCGGGCAGTCAGCACGAGCAATATTTAAGTAAAGGGAGCACTACGTTTGAAAAATGTCCCATTGGCATTGTTTCCCCTTTTTTTTTGGGAAAATGTGGTTTTTTGCGGGCCACCAGCGGCACCAGTCTGGTTGACAGGCTACACCAGATGAGCCTGGCCCCGGGCCCCGGGGTCCCCGGAAATTAGAAAAAAATCTTAAACAAATCAAAAATATTAAACAAAAGGTAGAGGTAGGGTTATATTTCTTTTTTTGAGAAGTCAGCTGAAAATTTTTATAACCCGGATTTAAACCCGGAGAGAGTTTTCCCGGGGGGCAAAGCCCCCCCGGCCCGGTCTGGAAACCCGGGGCCCCCTTTTTGGATTTAGAGCCCGACAACCGGGGTGTTTCTGTGGTGCACGCAAAACCCCCTACCAGCCACAGCCCGGGGTGTCCGGAACTGACTTTTTTACCCACATTTTTTTAAAATTCTGTCCCTTTTTCGGGGGGGTTTTTCCTGTTTATATTAATTTTTTGCGGTGATATTTTCAGGGGGTTTCCCACACGGACAGTTACAATTTGGCTTCAACGGGGTGTTATTTTTTCCCTTTCCCCTGCAACACTTGGGGTAAACCCGGAAAGGGTTTTTTCCCCGGGGGTCCCACGCCCCCGCGGCCCGGTCCATGGGCCCGGGGCCCCCCGAGGATCAGGCCCCATCAACAGGGGTTACTGCTGAAACCCCACGCAGTCCAACGTTTCGAGCCCAGCCCGGCTGATCCGGCACTGAAGGGCTGGGTAAACTTTTTTTTAAAAGAAACCCTTTCGCCTACACAGTTTGCTTTTCAGTCATATACAGAGGCAAAAGAGTAATGAAAAAATTTATCAGTAGTCAGTCCCCTCAAACCCTTTGGGGGGAAAAAATATTTGAGATGATCATCCCCCATTTCATGGTGTGGGACGGGGATCAGTTTTTTCCGCCCCGGAAAGGGCTGTTTTAGCTTATGGTGTGGAACAAAGTGTTTAGTCCCTCAACCCGGACGTTCAGTTTTTATGGTCTGGAAAAAAGGTTTTTTTCAGTCCCCTTTTCCCGGGCAGTTTTTAGTTTCATGGGCTAGAACAAGGTGGGCAAATCCCCCAGCCTGGAAACAGTTCAGTTTCATGGTCTGGAAAAAGGTGGTCAGTCCCCGGGCCCGGAGGGAGTCCCGTTTCATGGGTCTGGGAAAAAGGTGGTCAGTCCCTCAGCCTGGGAAAACTTTTAGCTTCTTTGGGGCTGGGGAACCCAAAGGGGGTTTAGTCCCCTCAGCCGGAGGGAGTTCCGTTTCATGGTCCGGAAAAAAAGGTGAGGGTCCCTCAGCCTGGAAACAGTTCAAATTTCATTGTCTTTTGAACAAGGTGGTCAAATCCCTCACCTGGGGGCAGTTCGTTTCATGGTCTAAACAAGTTTGGGCAGACCCCCCCGCCCGGAGCAGTTCGCTTCAAGGGCCCGGAAAAAAGGGGGTCGTCCTAGCCTGGAGAGTTCGTTTCGTGGGCTAGAACAAGGTGGGCAGTCCCTCAAACCTGGAGCAGTTCAGTTTTTTGGGCTGGGGGAAAAAGGGGTCAGTCCCCCAGCCCGGAGCCCTTTCAGTTTCATGGTCTGGACAAGGGGGGTTTAGTCCCTCACCCGGAGCAGTTTTAGCTTTATGGTTTTGGGAAAAAAGAGTGGTCGGGCCCCAGCCTGGAGCAGTTCAGTTTCATGGTCTAGAACAAGGTGGTCAGTCCCTCAGCCTGGAGCAGTTCAGTTTCATGGTCTAGAACAAGGTGGTCAGTCCCTCAGCCTGGAGCAGTTCAGTTTCATGGTCTGGAACAAGGTGGTCAGTCCCTCAGCCTGGAGCAGTTCAGTTTCATGGTCTGGAACAAGGTGGTCAGTCCCTCAGCCTGGAGCAGTTCAGCTTCATGGTCTGGAACAAGGTGGTCAGTCCCTCAGCCTGGAGCAGTTCAGTTTCATGGTCTGGAACAAGGTGGTCAGTCCCTCAGCCTGGAGCAGTTCAGTTTCATGGTCTGGAACAAGGTGGTCAGTCCCTCAGCCTGGAGCAGTTCAGCTTCATGGTCTGGAACAAGGTGGTCAGTCCCTCAGCCTGGAGCAGTTCAGTTTCATGGTCTGGAACAAGGTGGTCAGTCCCTCAGCCTGGAGCAGTTCAGCTTCATGGTCTGGAACAATATGAACCTTCAGATTCAGTCTATCCTCATAGGGAAGATTTCTGATACATGGGATCAACTTTGTCATCCTCCTCTGTACGTTTTCCAGAGCATTTATATCCATTCTGTAATACGGTGACCAAAACTGTGCAACATAATCTAAATGAGGCCTAACCAAGGATATATAGAGTTGAAGAACAACCTGAGGACTTCTATTATTTATGCTTCTTGATATGAAGCCAAGAATTCTGTTAGCTTTATTGCGAACACTAATGCACTGTTGTCTTGGCTTTAGATTACTGCTAACCTGAACTCCCAAATCCTTTTCACAATCAGTAATATTAATCTACATTATTTAGTTTATATGTGGCATGGCTATTTTCCTGTCCAATGTTTAGAACTTTGCATTTGTCTATATTAAACTGCATCTGCCACTTCTCCGACCACTGCATCAGTCTATTCAAATCTTGGAGTGCTCTAATGTCCTCGTCAGAATGAATTCGACGGCATATTTTGGTGTCACCGGCAAACTTGCTGATGTCGCTATTTATTCCCTCATCAGATCTCAAATCTTTACACAACCATAACTTACTAGAGTGAGAAATACGGGAAGATTGTCAAATAATCCCAGTGTAAAGTAAGGACACGTGAGCACAGCGTGAAAGCACTGCTCCAACATACGTGGTACAAGAGTATGCAGCCTGTTACCAGCAGCTGATGGGAATATTGATAAATTAGACACATGTGCAACTCTTGGGTATCTTTATTGAGGAAACGTTTCGTTACACAGTGGCTTCATCAGTCCATACAAAGGAGAATCTTGAAGAACAGGACTGACAAAGTCACTGTGTGGCGAAACGTTTCCTCAATAAAGATACCCAAGAGTTGCACATGTGTCTAATTTATCAACATGTCGGTTCTCTGAACCATTCATCTACAATGGGAATATTACTGAAACAAGTGCAGGAGTCTTCAAGAGGAAAGCTTCACTACCTCCAACAAGTGGCAGATGAACCAGGTTGTGATGACTAGGTAAGCCAGCGGGCCACCAACAACAACAGCCTGGTGGAGTTAAGTTCCTTCCATTAAAACAACTTCCACCATGATCAAGGCACCAGTATTAATAGGTCAATATTTACACATGTAAATAAATGATACCTCGATTATGTAAATAAATAAAGCCTTAATCTTGTAAATGAAACCATGATCATGTAATTGAAGCCTTGATCATGTAAATGAAGTCATAATCGTGTAAATGAAGCCTTGATCATGTAAATGAAGCCTTGATCATATAAATGAAGTCATAATCGTGTAAATGAAGCCTTGATCATGTAAATGAAGCCTTGATCATATAAATGAAGCCTTGATCATGTAAATGAAGCCTTGATCATATAAATGAAGTCATAATCGTGTAAATGAAGCCTTGATCATGTAAATGAAGTCATAATCGTGTAAATGAAGCCTTGATCATGTAAATGAAGCCTTGATCATATAAATGAAGTCATAATCGTGTAAATGAAGCCTTGATCATGTAAATGAAGCCTTGATCATGTAAATGAAGCCTTGATCATATAAATGAAGCCTTGATCATATAAATGAAGCCTTGATCATATAAATGAAGCCTCGATCATATAAATGAAGCCTTGATCATATAAATGAAGCCTTGATCATATAAATGAAGCCTTGATCATATAAATGAAGCCATGACCATATAAACGAAGCCTTGATCATATAAATGAAGCCATGACCATATAAACGAAGCCTTGATCATATAAATGAAGCCTCGATCATATAAATGAAGCCATGACCATATAAATGAAGCCTCGATCATATAAATGAAGCCATGACCATATAAATGAAGCCTTGATCATATAAATGAAGCCATGACCATATAAATGAAGCCTTGATCATATAAATGAAGCCTTGATCATATAAATGAAGCCATGACCATATAAATGAAGCCTTGATCATATAAATGAAGCCTTGATCATATAAATGAAGCCATGACCATATAAACGAAGCCTTGATCATGTAAATGAAGCCTCGATCATATAAATGAAGCCATGACCATATAAATGAAGCCTCGATCATATAAATGAAGCCTTGATCATATAAATGAAGCCATGACCATATAAATGAAGCCATGACCATATAAATGAAGCCTCGATCATATAAATGAAGCCTCGATCATATAAATGAAGCCATGACCATATAAATGAAGCCTCGATCATATAAATGAAGCCTTGATCATATAAATGAAGCCATGACCATATAAACGAAGCCTTGATCATATAAATGAAGCCATGACCATATAAACGAAGCCTCGATCATATAAATGAAGCCTTGATCATATAAATGAAGCCTCGATCATATAAATGAAGCCATGACCATATTAATGAAGCCTTGATCATATAAATGAAGCCTTGATCATATAAATGAAGCCTTGATCATATAAATGAAGCCATGACCATATAAATGAAGCCTTGATCATATAAATGAAGCCATGACCATATAAACGAAGCCTTGATCATGTAAATGAAGCCTTGATCGTATAAATGAAGCCTTGATCATGTAAATGAAGCCTTGATCATATAAATGAAGCCATGACCATATAAACGAAGCCTTGATCATGTAAATGAAGCCTCGATCATATAAATGAAGCCATGACCATATAAATGAAGCCATGACCATATAAATGAAGCCTCGATCATATAAATGAAGCCTTGATCATATAAATGAAGCCTTGATCATATAAATGAAGCCTCGATCATATAAATGAAGCCTCGATCATATAAATGAAGCCTTGATCATATAAACGAAGCCTTGATCATGTAAATGAAGCCTTGATCGTATAAATGAAGCCTTGATCATGTAAATGAAGCCTTGATCATATAAATGAAGCCTTGATCATATAAATGAAGCCATGACCATATAAACGAAGCCTTGATCATGTAAATGAAGCCTTGATCGTATAAATGAAGCCTTGATCATGTAAATGAAGCCTGATCGTATAAATGAACCCTTTGATCATGTAAATGAAGCCTTGTCATATAATGAAGCCTTGATCATGTAAATGAAGCCTTGATCATATAAATGAAGCCTTGATCATATAAACGAAGCCTCGATCATATAAATGAAGCCTCGATCATATACATGAAGCCTCGATCATATAAATGAAGCCTCGATCATATAAATGAAGCCTCGATCATATAAACGAAGCCTTGATCATATAAATGAAGCCTTGATCATATAAACGAAGCCTTGATCATATAAATGAAGCCTTGATCATATAAACGAAGCCTTGATCATATAAATGAAGCCTCGATCATATAAACGAAGCCTCGATCATATAAATGAAGCCTCGATCATATACATGAAGCCTCGATCATATAAATGAAGCCTCGATCATATAAATGAAGCCTCGATCATATAAATGAAGCCTCGATCATATAAATGAAGCCTCGATCATATAAATGAAGCCTCGATCATATAAATTAAATCATCGATCAAATAAAAAAACTGGGTAATATAAATACACGAAGGCTCGACCCTGCAGATTATTGGTCAAATTTTCCGAGTCTTGGTGACCTGGGGGGAGGGGGGGGAGGGGGAGGGAGGGGGAAGCCTTCATAGTGATGCTTCAACGTCGCTCCATGGGCTCTTGATCCAAGGAATTAAAGCCTGATTCCCTCCCATAACCCAAATGCTGTAAAACTCCTACGGATTCACTGCTTCCCAGCAACTGTTTCATTGTTATTAATTCTTATTTTTTGTTATATTAGTATGTTATTATTATTATTATTATTATTATTAGTTATTATTATTATGGGAAACATTAAAACCGTAGGGGTCATATGGGTCCAGAGAAATGGGACGAAGTCATAGCTGAGTCAAGGAAGAGAGAGGAACGTTGGTCGATTTTCGGGGGAGATGAAGTGCCTTACTCCCTTGAAAGGAGTTAACCCCCCTTAAGGGGAGTTAACCTCCCTTGAACGGGAGTTAACCTCCCTTGCAAAGAGGTTAACCTCCATTAAAAGGAAGTTAACCTCCTTTAAGGGAAGTTAACCTTCCTTGAAGGGAGTTAACCTCCCTTGAAGGGGAGTTAACCTCCCTTGAGGGGGAGTTAACATCCCTTGAGGGGGAGTTAACCTCCCTTGAAGGGGAGTTAACCTCCCTTGAAGGGGAGTTAACCTCCCTTGATTGCTAGAGGCCTGAGCATCCAGCAGTCTTGTGTAAACAAGGTAGAAAGGAGTGGAAACACGTGTTGATGAAGAATGAACAACTTAACATGAAAGGGGTTGAGGGAAACCGGTTAGCCGGACTCGAGTCCTGAATGAGGGAAGTAGAGTGCCCGTACACTGCAAGGTGAGTGGGGATACTGCAGTTCAGACGGTAACCTGAAGTCTGGTGTCACCACACTTATGGGAAAACAGCTACTGTATGAATACTGGTGGATGAGTTTCATTTTTTTGGGGGTAGGAGGGTTACTCTACCCCCCCCTCCCGTGCCTGGCTCTGGGCTAAGTTAGAGTGGTGCTTGCCTAATCAACTAGGCTGTTACTGCCGGCAGTCTGCTGGCCATCCATCACAGCCTGGTTGATCTGGCACAAAAAGGTATACTGTCTAATTTCCTCGGAAAACTTCTAACACTTGTTCCGACAATGTTTCAGATATCTTGTGATAGTGTTAAACAGTCTGGGACCACGAATATTGATACAATGCTTTCTTACTGTGCCCACGGAGCCCCTGTTTTCTACTGAATTTATTTTACAACTTTTCTCATATATCTGACTCCAGTACACAGTTATAAAAATTGGGTCGTTAAGCACCTTTCAGGAATATGTTATGTCTCTCTCCAGCGAGTACATATTTAGGACTGTGAGGCGTTCTTAGTATGTACTGTAAATAACGAAGAAAGGCACAATACCGTGACTGGAACGACACACAAATAACCCGCACATAGAAGAGAGGAGCTTACGACGACGTTTCGGTGTGACTTTGTAAATGGTCCAAGTCGGACCGAAACGTCGTCGTAAGCTTCTCTCTTTTATGTGCGGGTTATTTGTGTACTGTAAATACTTAATTAGCGGTATGCAGACCTTATATGAACTCATTCACATCTGTTCCAGCTGTGATTTCTCTCCCGCCGTGACAGTTGTCATCACTGAGAGAGCACAACTGATTTAACAAGTGTCACTATCGGGGCACTTTTCCCCCTCGTTATGACAGTTCTCATTCTCCACGCTGTCATTTTCTTGTCTTTCATGATATTTGCCTTATTATGTTCTCTGAAGAAGAAGAAAAAAAAAAACCCTCAGCTGACATTACACTCGGATGTTTCCCGTGTTCCTTTCAGTCTATTTGATGATCCTGTGTTTTGTATACAGCGTCTATATTGAGGTCTTTGTTCTTTCATATCTAAGTCTGCGATCCATATCTAAGTTTGCTTGTTTCTGCCTGGTTCACTGATTATATATGTATGTACGTATATGTATATGTATAAGTATATGTAGTAGTAGTAGTAGTTACAGTTACTAATTCTCAAAAGACCCTCGTCGATAAACACTTGGCCTGTTTTGTGTGTGTTTAATATCAATGCAATGTAAACCATACCACGGGTGGGGTTAGAACTCGCGGTCAGAGAGTCATAAAACTCCAGACCGACGCGTTAGCCACTGGGCCAGTTGGCTACAATAAGATTCATCCAACTAGGTATATTTCTACACCATAGGTAGGTTAGCATAGGCACCACTGTGACCACATACGCAAGTTTTTACAAACGAATCTCCCGCTAGCGTGGCCGTGACGAACTCTAGCTCAAGTCCCTTCCAAGCCGTCAACATGACTCACGAAATCGTAATGACATGATTTCGTGAGTCAATACAATGTATATGTACGAATTATACATAAATGACTAACAGTGTTATTAAGTCTTCTCACTTTACCAAGGAACGTAAACCAGATACGTCAAAATCTACACCTGTAACATAATTAAGTACACAGTACATACAGTAGGATAAAACAGTGAATAAAACCGTAGTAAGTGATCGATAAAACCAGTTTTATGTACAACATATTGATTTAGAAAAACATGGAAGCAGACATTACGACATATTTAGCAGAAAACGTTTCGCCCCTGAGACCTTGATCACTTCTAACATAGACACATGGTGACCTGAAGTGTGTGACACATGGTCACCTGAAGTGAGGTGTGTGTGACACATGGTGACCTGAGGTGAGGTGTTTGTGACACATGGTGACCTGAAGTGAGGTGTGTGTGACACATGGTGACCTGAGGTGAGGTGTTTGTGACACATGGTGACCTGAAGTGTGTGACACATGGTGACCTGAGGTGAGGTGTTTGTGACACATGGTGACCTGAGGTGAGGTGTTTGTGACACATGGTGACCTGAAGTGTGTGACACATGGTGACCTGAGGTGAGGTGTTTGTGACACATGGTGACCTGAGGTGAGGTGTTTGTGACACATGGTGACCTGAGGTGAGGTGTGTGTGACACATGGTGACCTGAAGTGAGGTGTTTGTGGCACATGGTGACCTGAAGTGAGGTGTATGTGACACATGGTAACCTGAAGTGAGGAGTAACACATGTTAACCTGAAGTGAGGTGTGTGTGACACACCATGTGTCACACACACCTCACTTCAGATCACCATGTGTCACACCTGACTTCAGGTCACCATGTGTCGTCACACCTGACTTCAGGTCACTATATGACACTCACACTTGACTTCAAGTCACCATGTATCACACACTTCAGGTCACCATGTGTCACACACTTCAGGTCACCATGTGTCACACACTTCAGGTCACCATGTGTCACACACTTCAGGTCACCATGTGTCACACACCTCACTCTCCGGCTACATATATTTTGCCTATTTAACCTCTGTATGTTAGAAGTGATCAAAGTTCCAGGACTGAAACGTTTTCTGATGTGTCCTAGTGTTTACTTATGTGTTTTTTCTAAATCCATCTGTCGGTATGTATTACCCATGTTTACGCCAATGTAGATGAACCTAAATATTCTAAATACCGACAGCAGGAGAGAGAGAGGCTTCACAAGCAGGTTTTATTTCGAGAACGTTTGACGCTGTGTCCAGGTCTTATTAACAAGTCATCACTGCCTGGTAAAGCTCTGTGCGGAAAACTGTGCCGACTAAAAGCTTGTTGTGAGACGTATTTCTTTAAAGCCGACCTGCCACCACCACAATTAGAACACTGTGTCAGCAACCCCGGACGACGGCTCCTCAACCCTTCCACCCGGATATTATCATAATGTTTGATTCTCTTCTACACACTGTATTGATCCAGAAGAACCTGTGCACTCAGATCAGACTCCAAAATACGCCTCTCTACTCTCGAGTGAAACAAGATGAATTACAAAACCCGAAAAGAAAGAAGAATATTGGTGCTCCTGGCCATACAATAGAGCGGAAAAATAATGTAAGGAACCTGGGAGTAGTAATGTCTGAGGATCTCACTTTCAAGGATCACAACAGTGCCACGATCACAAGTGCAAAGAAAATGATAGGATGGATAATAAGAACGTTCAAAACGAAGATGGTGAAGGAAGTGTGGAAGGATGGTGGTGAGGAAGATGGTGAAGGAGGTGGTGGAAGGAAGGTCGGTGAAGGTAGATGGTGAAGGAAGGTGGGTTTTTTGAAGGAAGATGGTGAAGGGAAGGTGGTGAAGGAAGGTGGTGAAGGAAAGGTGGTTGAAGGAAGTTGGTGAAGGAAGGTGGTGAAAGGAAAAGATGGTGAAGGAAGATGGTGAAGGAAGGTGGTGACATGGAAGGTGGTGAAGGAAGATGGTGAAGGAAAGGTGGGTGAAGGAAGATGGTGAAGGAAGGTGGTTGAAGGAAGTGGTGAAGGAAGGTGGTGAAAGGAACGATGGTGAGGGAAGATGGTTGTGAAGGAAGGTGGTGAAGGAAGTTGGGGAAGAAGATGGTTGAACGGAAGACGGTGAAGGATGGCGGTGAAGGAAGGTGGTTGAAGGAAGGTGGTGAAGGAAGTGGTTGAAGGAAAGGTGGTGAAGGAAGATGGTGAAGGAGGTGGTGAAGGAAGGTGGTGAAGGGAAGATGGTTGTGAAGGAAGGTGGTTGAAGGAAGGTGGTGAAGGAAGATGGTGAAGAAGGTGGGTAAAGGAACATGGTGTAGGAAGGTGGTGAAGGAAGGTGGTGAAGGATAGGTCGGTGAAGGGAAGATGGTGAAGGAAGTGGTTGAAGGAAGGTGGGTGTGAAGGAAGGTGGTGTAAGGAAAGATGGTTGAAGGAAGGTGGTGAAGGAAGAGGGAGAAAGGATAGATGGAGAAGGAAGGTGGTGAAGAAGATGGTGAAGGAAGGTGTGTGAAGGAAGGTGGTTTGAAGGAAGATGGTGAAGGAAGTTGGTGAAGGAAGATGGTGAAGGAAGTGGTGAAGGAAGATGTGAGGATGATGGTGAAGAAGGTGGTGTAGGAAGAGGGAGTGAAGGAAAGATGGGTGAAGGAAGATGGGTGAATCGAAAGGTGTGGTGAAGGCAGGTTTGTTGTAGGAAGAAGATGGTGTAGGAAGGTGGTGAAGGAAGATGGTGAAGGAAGGTGGTGAAGGAAGATGGTGAGGATGAGTGAAGGAGATGGTGAAGGAAGGGTGGTTGAAGGAAGGTGGTGAAGGAAGGTGGTGAAGGAAGATGGTGAAGGAAGGTGGTGAAGGAAGATGGTGAAGGAAGGTGGTGAAGGAAGGTGGTGAAGGAAGATGGTGAAGGAAGGTGGTGAAGGAAGGTGGTGTAGGAAGATGGTGAAGGAAGGTGGTGAAGGAAGGTGGTGAAGGAAGGTGGTGAAGGAAGGTGGTGAAGGAAGGTGGTGAAGGAAGGTGGTGAAGGAAGGTGGTGAAGGATGAGTGGTGATGGAAGATGTGAAGGAAGATGGTGAAGAGGTGGTGAAGGAAGATGGTGAAGGAAGTAGTAGGAAGAAGGTGGGGAAGGAAGAGGGTGAAGGAAGGTGTGAAGAAGATGGTGAAGGAAGATGGTGACAGGAAAAAGAAGATTGTGAAGGAAGGTGGTGAAGGAAAGATGGTGAGGGAAGGTGGTTGAAGGAAGATGGTGAAGGAGATGGTTAAGGAAGATGGTGATAAGGGCTAGGGAGGTGATGGAAGGTGGTGATGAGGAAGATGTGATGGAAGATGGTGAAGGGAAGGTGGTGAAGGATGGTGGTGAAGAAGGGAAAGATGTGAAGGAAGATGGTGAAGGAAGATGGTGAAGGAAGATGGTGAAGGAAGATGGTGAAGGAAGATGGTGAAGGAAGGTGGTGAAGGAAGATGGTGAAGGAAGATGAAGGAAGATGGTGAAGGAAGATGGTGTGAAGGAAGGTGGCGAATTAATTGGTGGTGAGAAAGATGGTGAGGAAGATGAAGAGGTGGTGAAGGAAGATGGTGAGGGAGATGGTTGAAGAAAGATGGTGAGAAAGATGGTGAAGAAGATGGTGAAGGAAGAGGTGAAGGGATGATGGTGAAAAGAAGTATGGTGAAGGATGTGGTGAAGAAAGTTGGTGAAGGAGTTGGTGAAGGAAGATGGTGAAGGAGAGGTGAAGGGAGATGCGTGAAGGAAGATGGTTGAGGAAGATGGTGAAGGAAGATGGTGAAGGAAGGTGGTGAAGGTAGGTGGGAAGGAGGTGGTGAAGGAAGATGGTGAACGGATGTTGGTGATGGATGGTGATGAAGGAACGTGGTGAAGGATGGTGGTGAAGGAAGTTGGTGAAGGAAGGTTGGTGAAGGAAGTGGTGAAGGAAGATGGCGAAGGAAGATGGGAAGGAAAGATGGTGAAGGAAGTGGTGTAGGAAGGTGGGTATAAAGGAAGATGGTGAAGGAAGTTGGGTAGGTCGATGGTGAAGGAAGGCTGGGAAGGAAGATGGTGAAGGAAGGTGGTTGAAGTGAAGATGTGTGAAGGAAGATGGTGAAGGAAGATGGTTTGAAGGAAGGTGGTGAAGGAAGGTGGTTGAAGGTGTTTAGGAAGGTGGTTGAAGAGAAGTGGTGAAGGAAGATGGTTGAAGGATGATGGTGAAGGAAGGTGGTGAAGGAAGATGGTGAAGGAAGGTGGTGAAGGAAAGGGAGGTGGGTGAAGGGAAAGATGGTGAAGGAAGGTGAAGGAAGATGGTGAAGGAAGATGTGAAGGAAGATTGTGAAGGAAGGTGGTGAAGGGAAGGTGGTGAAGGAAGATGGTGAAGGAAGATGGTGAAGGATGTTCGGAAGGAAGATGGTGAAGGAGTAGGTGAAGGAAGTGGTGAAGGAAGATGGGAAGGAGCTGGTGAAGGGAAGTATGGTGAAGGAAAGGTGAAGGAAGGTGGTGAAGATAAGATGGTGAAGAAGATGGTTGATGAAGGAAGATAGTGAAGGAAGGTGGTGAAGGAAGATGGTGTAATGGAAGATGGTGAAGGAAGGTGCTGATGGAAGATGGTGAAGGAAGATGAAGGAAGATGTTGAAGGTGTGTGAAGGAAGATGGTGAAGGAAGGTGTGTGAATTAAGGTGGTAAGGAAGATGGTGATGGAAGATGGTGTTGAAGGAAGATGAAGAAGATGGTGATGAAGGAGATGGTGAAGGAAGATGGTGAAGGAAGGTTGGTGACGGAGATGGTGAAGGAAGAATGGTGAAGGAGATGGTGAAGTGAAGATGAAGAAAAGATGATGAGAGGAGATGGTTGAAGGAAATGGTGAAGGAAGATGGTGAAGGGAAGATGGTTGAATAGGAAGATGGTTGAAGGAAGATGGGTGAAGAAAGATGGTGAAGGAAGATGGTTTTGAAGGGAGTATGAAGGAAGATGGTGAAGGAAGATGGTGAAGGAAGATGGTGAAGGGAGTTATGAAGGAAGATGGTGAAGGATATGGTGAAGGAAAGGTGGATGAAGGACGATGGTGAAGGGAAGATGGTTGAACGGATAGTGAAGGAAGATGGTTGAAGGAAAGATGGTGAAGGAAGATGGTGAGGAAGGTGGTGAATTAAGGTGATGGAAGATGGTGAAGGAAGATGAAGGGAAGATGGTTAGGAAGATGGTGAAGGAAGGGTGGTGAAGGAAGGTGGTGAAGGGAAGATGGTTGAAGGAGATGGTTTGAAGGGAGACGGTGGTGAAGGTAGACGGTTGAAGAAAGATTGGTGAAGGAAGTGGTGGAAGGAGATGGTATGAAAGGAAGATGGTGAAGGTAAGATGGTGAAGGAAGATGGTGAAGGAAGATGGTGAAAGGTAGATGGTGATGAAGGAGATGGTGTGAAGGAAGATAATGAAGGAAGATGGTGAAGGTAGGATGTTGAAGGAAGATGGTGAAGGAAGATGGTGAAGGGAGGAGATATGAAGGAAGATGGTGTGAAGAAGATGGTGAAGGGAGATAGAGAGATTGAAGGAAGATGGTGAAGGAAGATGGTGAAGGCAAGGTGGTGATGGAAGATGGTGAAGGGAAGATGGTGAAGGAAATGAAAGGAAAAGATGGTGAAGGAAGAGGTTGAAGGAAGTGGTGAAGGAAGGTGGTGATTTAAGGTGTTTGAAGGAAGATGGTTGAAGGGAAGATGAAAGGGAAGATGAAGGAAGATTGGTGAAGGAAGATGTTGAAGGAAGGTTGGGAAGGAAGGTGGTGAAGGAGAGGTTGAAGGAAAGATGGTGAAGGGGACGGTGAAGGAAGACGAGTTGAAGAAAGATGGTAAGGAGATGGTAAAGGAAGATGGTGAAGGAAGTTGGTCTGAAGGGAAGATGGTGGAAAGGAAGATGGTGAAGGATGTTGGTGAAGGTAGATGTGATGGAGATGGTGAAAGGGAGATAATGAAGGAAGATGGTGTGAAGTGTAGTGTTGATCAGGAAGATGGTGAAGGAAGGTTGGTGAGGAAGATGGTGAGGTAAGATGTTGAAGTGGATGGTGAAGAAGATGTTGAAGGACAGATGGTGAAGGAGATGGTGAAGGATAGATGGGTGTTGATGGGTGAAGGATAGATGTATGAAGGTAGCTGGTGAAGGAAGATGGTGAAGGAAAGATGGTTGATGAAGGAAGGATGGTGAAGGAAGATTTTGGTGAGGAAGATGGTGAAGGGAGATGGTGAGGAGAATGGTGAAGGAAGATTGGTGATATAAACAATAAAGGCACAATACCCCTGACTGGAATTCACACAACGACTTCGCCACACACAAGAATAGGTGTTACACGACGTCCGCTACGGCTTGCTTTGACCATTTCATCACACTAATAGAAAGAAAGACGGAAGTCTGACCGAAACGTCGCCGTCTGCTCCTCTCTTCCATGTGCGGGTTATTTGTGTAAGATGATGAAATATCTCTCGGTTCCCTACACTTATTATACTATTACTGAATATACTCAGAAAACTCCCGTTTTACATTGTGGGTATTTTGCATCGTCTGGAGGACTTCTTGTCCTCGTGAGTGATCTCTGTGAGCGGATTTGGGACCAATCACTCCAGGATTTTTCAGATGTAGGCTATAATGTATCTTTCTGGCCTGCATCCCAGGGAGTACAAGTCAAGGGACTTCAACCGTTCACTATAATTTAGGTGCTTGATTGAGCCCTAATTAGGTAGAGTCGAGGATCTCTGTATACTCCCTGGATCTAGTGTTTCACCTTTCTTACAAGGTGTTGTTAGTGTGCACCAGTGTTCTAGGGTAGAGTGTACAACAGTGTTCCAGGGTAGTGTGTACAACAGTGTTCCAGGGTAGTGTGTACAACAGTGTTCCAGGGTAGTGTGTACAACAGTGTTCCAGGGTAGTGTGTACAACAGTGTTCCAGGGTAGTGTGTACAAGTGTTTCAGGGTAAAGTGTACAACAGTGTTCCAGGGTAGAGTGTATTTACAACAGTGTTCCAGGGTAGTGTGTACAAACAGTGTTCCAGGGTTAGTGAGTGTGTACAACAGTGTTTAGGGTTGTGTGTACAACAGTGTGTCAGTGTTAGAGTGTTCACAGTGTTCCAGGGTAGGAGTGGTACAACAGTGTTCCAGGGTAGTGTGTACAACAGTGTTTCAGGGTAGAGTGTACAACAGTGTTACAGGGTAGTGTGTACAAGAGTGTTCCAGGGTAGAGCGAATAACAGTGTTCCAGGGTAGAGTGTACAGCAATGTTCCAGGGTAGAGTGTACATACCAGTGTATTCCAGGGGGTTAGAGTGTACAACAGTGTGTTCCAGGCGTAGCGTGTACAGCAATGTTCCAGGGTAGAGTGTACAACAGTGTTCCAGGGTAAAGTGTACAACAGTGTTCTAGGGTAGAGTGTACAACAGTGTTCTAGGGTAGAGTGTACAACAGTGTTCCAGGGTAGTGTGTACAACAGTGTTCCAGGGTTAGAGTGTACATCGTGTTCAGAGATGAGCGTTAAACAGAGTTTCCAGGGTAGAGGTGATACAACTGTGTACCAGGGTAGAGTGTACAACAGTGTTCCAGGTAGAGTGTACACAGTGTTCCAAGAGATGAGTGTACAATCAGTGTTCCAGGTTGAGTTGTACAAACAGTTTTCCAGGAAGAGTGTACAACAGTGTTTCCAGGGTAGAGTGTTACAACAGTGTTCCCAGGGTTAGAGTGTACAAACAATGTCCAGGGCCCCATTCAGAGTGTACATCGTGTTCCATGGTAGAGGTACATCAGTGTCCAGGGTAGAGTGTACAACAGTGTTCCATGGTAGAGTGTACAACAGTGTTCCATGGTAGAGTGTACAACAGTGTTCCAGGGTAGAGTGTACAACAGTGTTCCAGAGTGTACAACAGTGTTCCAGAGTGTACAACAATGTTCCAGGGTAGAGTGTACAGCAATGTTCCAGGGTAGAGTGTACAACAGTGTTCCAGAGTGTACAACAGTGTTCCAGGGTAGAGCGAATAACAGTGTTCTAGGGTAGAGTGTACAGCAATGTTCCAGGGTAGTGTACAACAGTGTTCCAGGGTAGAGTGTACAGCCAATGTTCAGGGGCTAGAGTGTTTCAAACAGTGTTCTAGGGTAGAGTGTACAACAGTGTTTTTTTTTTTTCCAGGGTAGAGTGTACAGCAATGTTCCAGGGTAGAGTGTACAACAGTGTTCCAGGGTAGAGTGTACAGCAATGTTCCAGGGTAGAGTGTACAACAGTGTTCTAGGGTAGAGTGTACAAACAGTGTTCAGGGTAGTTGTGTCAAAACAGTGTTCCAGGGTGAGGTGTACAACAGTGTTCCAGAGATGACGTGTACAACAGTGTTAGAGGAGAGTCGTAAACAGTGTTCCAGAGTAGCGTGTACAACAGTGCTTCCAGAGTAGAGTGTAACTAAGTGTTCCAGGGGAGAATGTGTGCAAAGGTTCCAGAGTAGAGTGTGCAACAGTGTTCCGGAGTGTACAACAGTGTTCCAGAGTGTACAACAGTGTTCCAGAGTAGAGTGTACAACAGTGTTCCAGAGTAGAGTGTACAACAGTGTTCCAGAGTAGAGTGTACAACAGTGTTCCAGAGTAGAGTGTACAACAGTGTTCCAGGGGGTTAGAGTGTACAAACAGTTGATCCAGAAGTAGGAGTGTACAACAGTGTTCCAGAGTGTCAACGTGATCATGAGTAATGTACAAACAGTGTCCAGGGTAGAGTAGTACAACAGTGATCCAGGGTAGAGTGTTACAACTGTGTTCAGAGTAGAGTGCACAACAGTGTTCCAGGGTAGAGTGCACAACAGTGTTCCAGGGTAGTGTGTGCAACAGTGTTCCAGGGTAGAGTGTACAACAGTGTTCCAGGGTAGAGTGTACAACAGTGTTCCAGGGTTAGAGTGTACTAACAGTGTTCCAGGGTTAGAGTGTACAACAGTTTCCAGGGTTTTAGAGTGTACAACAGTGTTCCAGGGGGTAGAGTGCACAAACAGTGTTCCAGGGTAGAGTGTACAACAGTGTTCCAGGGTAGAGTGTACAACAGTGTTCCAGGGTAGAGTGTACAACAGTGTTCCAGGGTAGAGTGTACAACAGTGTTCCAGGGTAGAGTGCACAACAGTGTTCCAGGGTAGAGTGTACAACAGTGTTCCAGGGTAGAGTGTACAACAGTGTTCCAGGGATAGTGTACACAGTGTTCCAGTTTGAGTGTTACAACAGTGTTCCAGGGTAGAGTGTACAACAGTGTTCCAGGGGTTAGGTGTACAAAACAGTGTTTCCAGGGTAGAATGTACAACAGTGTTTCTGGGTTAGAGTGTACAACAAGTGTTTCCAGGGTGAGTGTACAACAGTTGTTCAGGGTAGAGTGCACAACAGTGTTCAGGGCTTAGAGTGTACAACAGTGTTCCAGGGGAGAGTGTACAACAGTGTTCTAGGGTAGAGTGTACAACAGTGTTCCAGGGTAGAGTGTACAACAGTGTTCCAGGGTAGAGTGTACAACAGTGTTCCAGAGTAGAGAGTACAACAGTGTTCCAGAGTAGAGTGTACAACAGTGTTCCAGGGTAGAGTGTACAACAGTGTTCCAGGGTAGAGTGTACAACAGTGTTCCAGGTAGAGTGTACAACAGTGTTCCAGGGTAGAGTGTACAACAGTGTTCCAGAGTAGGTGTACAAACAGGTGTTCCAGGGTAGAGGTACAACAGTGTTCCAGTGTAGAGGTTTGCAACAAGTGTTCTGAGTAGTGTGTACAACAGTGTGCAAGGGGTTTGGTGTACAAACGTGTTCCAGGTAGAGTGTACAACAGTGTTCCAGGGTAGAGTGTAAAATTTTGTTTTTTATTTTTTTTTTTTTGTGGGTTCAACAGTGTTCCAGGGTAGAGTGTACAACAGTGTTCCAGGGTAGAGTGTGCAACAGTGTTCCAGAGTGTACAACAGTGTTCCAGAGTAGAGTGTACAACAGTGTTCCAGGGTAGTGTACAACAGTGTTCCAGCGTAGAGTGTACAACAGTGTTCCATGGTAGAGTGTACAACAGTGTTCCAGCGGTAGAGTGTTTACAACAGTGTTCCAGGGTAGAGTGTTACATCAGTGTTCCAGAGTGTTACAACAGGGTTCCTGAGTGTACAACAGTGTTTCCAGGGTAGGGGGGGGATAATTAGAGTGTTAACAGTGGTTCAGGAGTAGAGTGTACAACAGTGTTCAGAGGTGTACAACAAGTGTTCCAGGGTTTTAGGTTAGGTGTACAAACAGTGTTCCAGAGTTTACAACAGTGTTCCAGGGTTTAGAGTGTTGTACAACAGTGTTCCCAGCAGTTGACAAACAGTGTTCCAGGGTAGAAGAGTGTACACGTGTTCAGAGTAGAGTGTAACAGTGTTCCAGAGTAGAGTGTACAACAGTGTTCCAGAGTGTACAACAGTGTTCCAGAGTGTACAACAGTGTTCCAGAGTGTACAACAGTGTTCCAGAGTGTACAACAGTGTTCCAGGGTGGTGTACAACAGTGTTCAGAGTGTACACAGGTTCCAGTTGTACAACAGTGTTCCAGAGTGAACAACAGTTTCATGAGTGTACAAAAGTGTTCAGAGTGTACAATGTGTTCCAGAGTGTACAACAGTGTTCCCAAGGGGTTTGTACTACAGTGTTCAGGAAGTGTACAACCAGTATTCCAGAGTGTACAAAACAGTGTTCAGTGTGTCAACAGTGTTCCAGAGTGTACAAACTGTGTTCAGAGTGTACAAACAGTGTTCCATGCGGTAGAGTGTACCAACAGTGTTCCAGAGTAGATGTGTACAACAGTGTTTCAGAGATGAGTGTAAAACAGTGATCAGAGTAGAGTTGTTACAACAGAGTTCCAGGGTTAGTTCTTAGAGTGTAACAACAGTGTTCCAGAGTGTAAACCAGTGTTCCAGGGTAGAGTGTACAACAGTGTTCCAGAGTGTACAACAGTGTTCCAGGGGTAGAGGTACACAGTGTTCCGAGTGTACAACAGTGAAATTCCTGGGTAGAGTGTACAACAGTGTTCCTGAGTGTACAACAGTGTTCCGGGTGAGAAAATAAACAAAACTTAAAGTGGTTCATTCATTTGCTAGTCACCCTTGTTGTATTACGTTGATATAACTCTGAAGAATGTCGAGGAGTATATCTACTCTTGAGCCCGGTCTTGGGCAAACTGTCTGTCTGGTGCTTGTCCTGGGCAACCAGGGCTGTTGCTGCTGGAGGGGGTCCGCTGTCCCCATTATCCAACACAGTGGTTGATTGGTTTCAAACATTAAGCATCCTATCAGGCTTCCTCACCGTTGAGAAAATGACGTTATTGTGATCCTTGATATCTGACATTATCACTCCTGTGAACTCCTTCACGTCACTTTTTCTGCACTGTTCTCTGGTATGGAGTTAGTTTTATAATCCTGACCAGTTTTTATTTTTTCTCATTTTTTTTCTATTATGTAGTATTTAAAATTGTTTTCGTTTAAATATATTTTTCTGGGGTTCCACTGGAAAATTTGGTGTATAATCTGTGGGCAGATTTGCAAGTGTCCTCAACAGATGTCACTCTCACAACGGATGATACGGTGCTATGATTTATGCCCCTAGGTGGAAACATAAACACTTAAGCAGTATTTAATGTGGGCCTTTTTTGAAACGTTTCGCCAAACGCAGAATGGGCTTTATCGTCACAAACAGATCTGTTTCTGGCATGAATAAAGCCACTTGCATGAGCGAAACGTTGTTAATAAAGGATCTCATATACGTTAAGTGTTTATGTTTTCCATTGTGTCGGTATTTTATACCGTTATTTCCAAATATGCCTATGTCTGATATGAGGATAAAGGCGAAGAGGGAAGCGAGTGCTCGCCTGAGAAAACACACCACAAGGTTATTATAACAACTGCAATGTAATTATAGGATGGATTACTTCATTCTCCTCTAGATGGAATACTGACGAATCACCTTCCATGACAGGCGAAATTACTGATTTGAAAATTAAGAGACCTTCACAGCTTGCCTATAAACTCAGTCAAGTTGAAGATTAAGACACACATGCAGCAGTTAGGTATCTTTATTGATGGAACTTTTCGTCTACACAGTAGGCTTCTTCCATACCCCACATAACATGATGGCGTCATAATCACTGACAATAAAAATGATTGCAATCGTCCCATCAACCTCTGCCTGGAGAAAGAGTTCAGTTCCCACCCCGGCCACCCCCTCCCACACTATCACCGTCTCAGCTGAGATGGGAGGGACCTATGTTTTGACTTTCAAATGTAATATGTTTTCTCGCTAGAAAATTACAAGTGTTGGGTTTTCGGTACATGAATTATAGAGAATGCATTTCTTTTATTTATCGAAAATTGACTTACGATTAGCGGTCTGTTATTGTAAAATGATATGAGAGTTCTATGTGTGTAGGGGCGAATGAGAACGCACTATTCATCAATCAAGATACCCAACTTTGAACGTTTGCTACGTGTTGTGCGTTAATCTTTCACCTGTCGGTAAATTTTTACTATTCTCAGTAAAACCTCCAAACACCTAAATTATGGCACCATTCAAGCCTATATGAACTTGTACTCTCCTATTTACATAGTATTTCACGAAGGTGGCAATAGGAGATCTCTTCGCTCAGTACTGCGAAGTGCTAGGTTCACTCGCGCGATCCTATGGAGATGTAATAGACTAGTAGTAAACAGAGAAGTGTGCAAGTGGTACATTACGGTTGGGTATCTTTAGGTGATGGTGAGATAGAGCGCGTATTTGTGTGTCAGACATTATCTCTCGTAAGTGTTTTTGGGCGTATATCGCGAAATGTCCTTACATCTGTAATCATAGATAAAGCCACTTGGTGGCCCCAAAAGACAGTTTATTTTTGCAGATGTAGGGAGATAGTCGTCCTTGAGTAAAGGGTTTCTGAGAGAGAGAGATTCTTTTAGAGATTATTAACGACGAGAAGATTGTGGGTTTAGTTATTCATTATTCATGCGTGAGTTGATAGATAAGTTTAGTAAGTGTGGGATGTGATGTAGTCTTGGATACAACGCCACCCTTGTAAGTTATGATTTCTCAGGCTCGCGCTGAGAAGGTATTGTACATTCTACTAGAGGATTATAGAATAGCTTGTGGTGCAGGACGCTAGTGGTGGTTGTGTTAGGATGTACAGGTAGCTCGTTCTATGAAGAGCGCTGGTAGTTTGTGATGATTGGGATAAGTTAGAGTATGAGTGTGGATATAGGTTGCATAATAATCGTTGGTTTGTGGGGTTTAGGAGGGAGCCGTATCGGAGCGTCTGGGGGTGTCTCTCGCAGAGACTCTGACGTTGTTTTATGAATGAGGGAGCGATTAGATCTGTGAGATTTGTTTGGGGGGTAGGGGTGGTTGGTATATGTATATCGTTGTTGTGGGTGTGTTGGAGCGAGGCGATAGTAGGGTAGATGGTGATCGTGAGGTGGGGAGTATGGGTGTGTGACTGTGTAAGTTGTAGGTAGGGTGTGTGGGATTGAAATATTGTACAGTGAGTGGGGGGAGATTCGATGTGGGGTTGAGATTTGAGAGTAGGAGGACTTGCAATCGGAGATTGTTCTTGGGTGGCATTGAAAAATTGTGGATTTTGGTCACATGTTCTGTTACGAGGCCCATTCCCCCCGAACTACTGGCTCAGCTCGGATGCTTGCTGTGCGCGAAGTGTTGTTGCTTGCAGCTATTCGCATGTGGCGGGTTATGTGGTATGGTAGTATTGGTCTGGTGGGGATGGGTGGTTCTTATATATGTGTGATACCCCATCAACCAACACCCTCTCCTTTGTCTGTGTCTCTGTCGTG
Organism: Cherax quadricarinatus; assembly: GCF_026875155.1. Taxonomy (NCBI): domain Eukaryota; kingdom Metazoa; phylum Arthropoda; class Malacostraca; order Decapoda; family Parastacidae; genus Cherax; species Cherax quadricarinatus. Next base: position 23,891,978 of record NC_069484.1, on the reverse strand, counting down.
CGTGTATGATGTCGTGGAGGGGATCGAAGGTGTATTGAGTTTATGTGCTGTGACGTATGGTTATCGTTGTGCGAGGGTCTAGGAGGGTATATTGGGTGATCTAAACAGCTTATTCGTCTCAAAGCCAGTTAAATAAATTCTTTTCTGCTCACCTACTTCCATTATTTTGTGCTTAGATTACACTTACTTTTATCCTCTAATATACTCATTGAAGAATTTTCAGTGAGTTTAGCTTACCTCTCGGAGCCGGGCCATGGGCCAGGACTCATTCTGGTGCTTCCTTGGTTACCAACGGCTGTTGCTGCAGGATGGACCGCTGCCCCTTAAATCCTTCTCATGGCCGTTTTTTATTTTTCTAAGTCTGTGTACACATACAGCAGTTCTGAGTGCTTGTCTTCTTCATGCGCCTGTCTACAAGCGCATTACAGGAGGTTGATCAGTTAGACACATATTGCAACAGCTTTAGGTATCTGATTCCGTAAACGTTTCACTAAACACTGTAGGACAAGACATCATGGGGGTCTTGATACAAAGTGAAATTCTGCAAACACTAGGCGTTCTAACCATTTGGACGAAGACTACTTCGTTCGACGTGGTTGGTTCCCTTATGACCCCGCCATCCGCCTGCTTCCGCCTCGTCGCTCATCCTGACCTACAAGTTATACATAGCCAGTCCTACGCCTATGCTGTACATTTCTACTAAGAATTGAAGGGCTGCTTACACATCATCAGACGCCAGCGGTGAGGGACTCTGTATTACCTCGCAGAACTACCTCCTCTCTCTACTCGCCTCTCTTGCTTTGTATTGGAGGATGAAGCCACTGTGTGGCGAACGAAAACGCTTCTCCTAATAAAGATTCCCATTATGTTGATTAAAGTGTCTCAATCTTCAATCTCTGTTCACTAGCCGGGAATGAACCCTACTTGTGTTGGTGAGAAACACGTTTCTAGGTATAGATACCTAACTGCTGCACACAAGTCTTTCTATCATCCGACCTGGCAATGTGGGTAATGTATCCAGTAACTGCGAAGAGCCAAGAGCGCGACATCCAGTAACTGCGTGACAGGTAGGAGCAGAACTTACCTCCGTAACTACGAGTGTTCAGGAGCGTCTCCAGCTATACTGCGAGATGGGTTAGGAGCGCGATTCAAAAGTAATATCCAGAGACGGCAGAGAGCGACCTGCAGTAACTGCGTGATGCAGGAGCCGCCTTGACTGTAACTGCGTGACCGGTAGGAGTAGACCTGCAGTAATTCTGCGAGAGGGCTAGGAGCGACCTGCAGTATACTACGAGAGGCAGGAGCGGACCTGCAGTAACTGCACGCAGAGGCAGGAGCGAAACTTCAGCCTATAACTGCGTTGAGGGTAAGGAGCGACCTGCAGATAACTGCGCGAGGCAGGGGCGAACCCTGGCACGTAACTGCGAGACCGGTAAGGAGCGACCTGCAGTTACTGCAGAGACCACTGGCAGGTGCGGAACCTGGCAGTCTAAACTGCGAGAGATAGGAGCGACCTGCACGTAACTGCGAGACGGCTGGAGCGACACTCTGCAAGTAATGCGAGAGATGAGGACCGCGCAAAATGCGGACCTGTCTCAGATAACTGCTGGGGATGAGATCAGGAGAATGACCTGCAGTAACTGCTCGACTGAGGGCAGTGAGCACTGAACCTCTTGGAGCGACTTTCCAACGTAAGCTGCGCGAGTGAGGTCAGGAGCACAAATTCCAGTTTATATGTAGACTAGCGGGACAAGGATTGCTCGGACCTGCTCAGTAGAAACTGAGCAGAAAAGGTTCAAGGAGCAGCGCCTTGAGTTATAACATGCCGAGATGGTATCGAGAAGCGACTGCAGTAGTTAAACTGCGAGATGGCAGGAGCGTAACATGCATGTCTAACTGCGAGAGGACGGACGCGACCTGCACAGTTAAACCTGCGAGAGGTAGGAGCGACCTGCAGTAATACTGACGAGGAGGCCCTTTGGAAGCGACTGCACACAGTAAACTCGCGAGATGGGGGAGAGACCTGCATTCAACTGCGATGCTCAGGATCAGGAGCGCACTGCAGTAATATCCTGCGAGAGTAGGAGCATGAAGCGACCTAGCAAGCAACTGCGCAGAGACAGAGGCAGGAGCGAACCTGCAGAATAATGCGAAGAGGTTGGAAGCGACCTGCAGTAACTGCGAGAAGGAAGGAGCCGCTGAGGGGAGCGGCTAGAGGGCCAACTCCTGGACCCGCGCAGTAAGAGTGACGCTGCAGAGTAGGGGTGGGTGGTAGGAAGCTGTGTCTCATACTGCAGCAACTGCGAGAGGGCAGGAGCGACCTGCCCAGTAACTGCGAGAGGCAGGAGGCGACCTGCAGTAACTGCGAGAGGCAGGAAGGCGACCTTGCACCAACTGCGAGAGGCCAGGAAGCGACCTGCAGTAACTGCGAGAGGTAGGAGCGAACCTCTGCAGGCAACTGCGAGGAGGGGGGGGGACAGGAGCGGACCTGCAGCAATGCGAGAGGCAGGAGCGACCTGAGTTATGCGGAGAAGCAGGAGCGACCTGCAGCAACTGCGAGAGGCAGGAGCGACCTGCAGTAACTGCGAGAGGCAGGAGCGACCTGCAGTAACTGCGAGAGGCAGGAGCGACCTGCAGTAACTGCGAGAGGCAGGAGCGACCTGCAGTAACTGCGAGGAGGCAGGAAGCGGACCTGCAGTAACGGCCGAGAGGCAGGGAGCGACCTGCAGCACTGCGAGAGGAGGGTCAAGCAGCAAACTGCAGTAAACTGCGAGAGGCAGGAGCGGCACCTGCTGTAACTGCGAGAGGCAGGAGCGGACCTGCAAGTAATTGCGGGGCAGCGCAAACCTGCAGTAACTGCGAGAGGCAGGAGCGACCTGCAGTAACTGCGAGAGGCAGGAGCGACCTGCAGTAACTGCGAGAGGCAGGAGCGACCTGCAGTAACTGCGAGAGGCAGGAGCGACCTGCAGTAAACACATGCTGCCCTGGGTTAGGCAAATTGATTGGAATTGATTGGTTAGTAATCCTGTTCCTTAAAACTCCTTTAAAGATTTCAGTAATGTAGGACGTCATGCCTTTGATATACCTTGATGAGTTCTCAAGATTTTTCTACTCCCGGAGGCCCCCCAGGCCATGGGCCAGGTTTCGTCTGGTGTTTGCCTGGTCAACCAGGCTGTTGCTGCTGGTGGCCAGCTGCCCCACATCCATCACAGCCTGGTTGATCTGCCACCTGATGAAGATACGTACCAGTTCTTCTTGAATGTACTTCTACAGTCTTTATTATTGCCTTCCGCCATTTGCGATATTATTCATCTGTTCCCAGCTGATGTTCTTGAAGTTATAAATATGGTGAAAACACCTTCACGACTGTATTATGAAGTTCCACACCAGCAACTCCAAATGACTAGCCGACCCCATTTGTTTCTGGTGTTTGCTCACATCTAAGAAAGTTGTTACACACGTGTTTACACATTTCCTTGTAAAGTGAGATCTTCTAGGGTGGGTTTCTGTGGAAAGCTGTGAACACTGTGTTCGACCTCTGCGAAGAGCCACTAATGAACCTATAAACAGGGCATTTTACATAAACCTTGCGCATAGGAGAGAAGCTCTAATGAAGACAAAACCATACCACGAGCGGGGTTTAGAACCCGCGGTCATAGGAGTCTAAGAACTCACAGCGACCGTTAGCCACTGGACAGCTAGCTACAATAAGATTCACCCTACTAGGTGGTGGTGAAGGAAGATGGTTGAAGGGAAGATGGTGAAGGAAGGTGGTGAAGGAAGGTGGTGAAGGAAGATGGTAAGGAAGGTGGTGAAGGGAAGGTGCGTGAAGGAGATGGTGGAAGGAAGGTGGTGATAAAAGGAGAGGGAAGGAAGGATGGGGAGTGAAGGGAACTGGAAGGAAAAAAAGATCGCGACATGGTGAAGGAAGGTGGTGAAGGAAAGGTGGTGAAGGAAGGTGGTTGAAGGGAAAGATGGTTGAAGGAAGATGGTGAAGATGGTGGTGAAGGAAGGTGGTGAAGGAGGTGGTGAAAGATAGATGGTGAGGAAGATGGTTGAAGGAAGATGTGAAGGAAGGTGGGGAAAAAGGAAGGTGGTGAAGGAAGAAGATGGTGAAGGAGTGGTGAAGGAAGGTGGTGTGAAGGAAGGTGGTGAAGGAAGATGGTGAAGGAAGGTGGTGTGAAGGGAAAGGTGGTGGAAAGGAAGGTGGTGAGGAAGGTGGGTCTGAAGGAAGATGGGGAAGGAAGATGGTGAAGGAAGTGTGGAAGGATGGTGGTGAGGAAGATGGTGAAGGAGGTGGTGGAAGGAAGGTCGGTGAAGGTAGATGGTGAAGGAAGGTGGGTTTTTTGAAGGAAGATGGTGAAGGGAAGGTGGTGAAGGAAGGTGGTGAAGGAAAGGTGGTTGAAGGAAGTTGGTGAAGGAAGGTGGTGAAAGGAAAAGATGGTGAAGGAAGATGGTGAAGGAAGGTGGTGACATGGAAGGTGGTGAAGGAAGATGGTGAAGGAAAGGTGGGTGAAGGAAGATGGTGAAGGAAGGTGGTTGAAGGAAGTGGTGAAGGAAGGTGGTGAAAGGAACGATGGTGAGGGAAGATGGTTGTGAAGGAAGGTGGTGAAGGAAGTTGGGGAAGAAGATGGTTGAACGGAAGACGGTGAAGGATGGCGGTGAAGGAAGGTGGTTGAAGGAAGGTGGTGAAGGAAGTGGTTGAAGGAAAGGTGGTGAAGGAAGATGGTGAAGGAGGTGGTGAAGGAAGGTGGTGAAGGGAAGATGGTTGTGAAGGAAGGTGGTTGAAGGAAGGTGGTGAAGGAAGATGGTGAAGAAGGTGGGTAAAGGAACATGGTGTAGGAAGGTGGTGAAGGAAGGTGGTGAAGGATAGGTCGGTGAAGGGAAGATGGTGAAGGAAGTGGTTGAAGGAAGGTGGGTGTGAAGGAAGGTGGTGTAAGGAAAGATGGTTGAAGGAAGGTGGTGAAGGAAGAGGGAGAAAGGATAGATGGAGAAGGAAGGTGGTGAAGAAGATGGTGAAGGAAGGTGTGTGAAGGAAGGTGGTTTGAAGGAAGATGGTGAAGGAAGTTGGTGAAGGAAGATGGTGAAGGAAGTGGTGAAGGAAGATGTGAGGATGATGGTGAAGAAGGTGGTGTAGGAAGAGGGAGTGAAGGAAAGATGGGTGAAGGAAGATGGGTGAATCGAAAGGTGTGGTGAAGGCAGGTTTGTTGTAGGAAGAAGATGGTGTAGGAAGGTGGTGAAGGAAGATGGTGAAGGAAGGTGGTGAAGGAAGATGGTGAGGATGAGTGAAGGAGATGGTGAAGGAAGGGTGGTTGAAGGAAGGTGGTGAAGGAAGGTGTTGAAGGAAGATGGTGAAGGAAGGTGGTGAAGGGAAGATGGTGAAGGAAGGTGGTGAAGGAAGGTGGTGAAGGAAGATGGTGAAGGAAGGTGGTGAAGGAAGTGGTGTAGGAAGTTGGTGAAGGAAGGTGGTGAAGGTAAGGTGGTGAAGCGAAGGTGGTGAAGGAAAGGTGGTGAAGGAAGGTGGATGAAGGAAGGTGGTGAAGGAAGGTGGTGAAGGATGAGTGGTGATGGAAGATGTGAAGGAAGATGGTGAAGAGGTGGTGAAGGAAGATGGTGAAGGAAGTAGTAGGAAGAAGGTGGGGAAGGAAGAGGGTGAAGGAAGGTGTGAAGAAGATGGTGAAGGAAGATGGTGACAGGAAAAAGAAGATTGTGAAGGAAGGTGGTGAAGGAAAGATGGTGAGGGAAGGTGGTTGAAGGAAGATGGTGAAGGAGATGGTTAAGGAAGATGGTGATAAGGGCTAGGGAGGTGATGGAAGGTGGTGATGAGGAAGATGTGATGGAAGATGGTGAAGGGAAGGTGGTGAAGGATGGTGGTGAAGAAGGGAAAGATGTGAAGGAAGATGGTGAAGGAGATGGTGAAGGAAATGGTGAAGGAAGATGGTGAAGGAAGATGGTGAAGGAAGATGGTGAAGGAAGATGGTGAAGGAAGATGAAGGAAGATGGTGAAGGAAGATGGTGTGAAGGAAGGTGGCGAATTAATTGGTGGTGAGAAAGATGGTGAGGAAGATGAAGAGGTGGTGAAGGAAGATGGTGAGGGAGATGGTTGAAGAAAGATGGTGAGAAAGATGGTGAAGAAGATGGTGAAGGAAGAGGTGAAGGGATGATGGTGAAAAGAAGTATGGTGAAGGATGTGGTGAAGAAAGTTGGTGAAGGAGTTGGTGAAGGAAGATGGTGAAGGAGAGGTGAAGGGAGATGCGTGAAGGAAGATGGTTGAGGAAGATGGTGAAGGAAGATGGTGAAGGAAGGTGGTGAAGGTAGGTGGGAAGGAGGTGGTGAAGGAAGATGGTGAACGGATGTTGGTGATGGATGGTGATGAAGGAACGTGGTGAAGGATGGTGGTGAAGGAAGTTGGTGAAGGAAGGTTGGTGAAGGAAGTGGTGAAGGAAGATGGCGAAGGAAGATGGGAAGGAAAGATGGTGAAGGAAGTGGTGTAGGAAGGTGGGTATAAAGGAAGATGGTGAAGGAAGTTGGGTAGGTCGATGGTGAAGGAAGGCTGGGAAGGAAGATGGTGAAGGAAGGTGGTTGAAGTGAAGATGTGTGAAGGAAGATGGTGAAGGAAGATGGTTTGAAGGAAGGTGGTGAAGGAAGGTGGTTGAAGGTGTTTAGGAAGGTGGTTGAAGAGAAGTGGTGAAGGAAGATGGTTGAAGGATGATGGTGAAGGAAGGTGGTGAAGGAAGATGGTGAAGGAAGGTGGTGAAGGAAAGGGAGGTGGGTGAAGGGAAAGATGGTGAAGGAAGGTGAAGGAAGATGGTGAAGGAAGATGGTGAAGGAAGATGGTGAAGGAAGATGGTGAAGGAAGATGGTGAAGGAAGATGGTGAAGGAAGATGGTGAAGGATGTTCGGAAGGAAGATGGTGAAGGAGTAGGTGAAGGAAGTGGTGAAGGAAGATGGGAAGGAGCTGGTGAAGGGAAGTATGGTGAAGGAAAGGTGAAGGAAGGTGGTGAAGATAAGATGGTGAAGAAGATGGTTGATGAAGGAAGATAGTGAAGGAAGGTGGTGAAGGAAGATGGTGTAATGGAAGATGGTGAAGGAAGGTGCTGATGGAAGATGGTGAAGGAAGATGAAGGAAGATGTTGAAGGTGTGTGAAGGAAGATGGTGAAGGAAGGTGTGTGAATTAAGGTGGTAAGGAAGATGGTGATGGAAGATGGTGTTGAAGGAAGATGAAGAAGATGGTGATGAAGGAGATGGTGAAGGAAGATGGTGAAGGAAGGTTGGTGACGGAGATGGTGAAGGAAGAATGGTGAAGGAGATGGTGAAGTGAAGATGAAGAAAAGATGATGAGAGGAGATGGTTGAAGGAAATGGTGAAGGAAGATGGTGAAGGGAAGATGGTTGAATAGGAAGATGGTTGAAGGAAGATGGGTGAAGAAAGATGGTGAAGGAAGATGGTTTTGAAGGGAGTATGAAGGAAGATGGTGAAGGAAGATGGTGAAGGAAGATGGTGAAGGGAGTTATGAAGGAAGATGGTGAAGGATATGGTGAAGGAAAGGTGGATGAAGGACGATGGTGAAGGGAAGATGGTTGAACGGATAGTGAAGGAAGATGGTTGAAGGAAAGATGGTGAAGGAAGATGGTGAGGAAGGTGGTGAATTAAGGTGATGGAAGATGGTGAAGGAAGATGAAGGGAAGATGGTTAGGAAGATGGTGAAGGAAGGGTGGTGAAGGAAGGTGGTGAAGGGAAGATGGTTGAAGGAGATGGTTTGAAGGGAGACGGTGGTGAAGGTAGACGGTTGAAGAAAGATTGGTGAAGGAAGTGGTGGAAGGAGATGGTATGAAAGGAAGATGGTGAAGGTAAGATGGTGAAGGAAGATGGTGAAGGAAGATGGTGAAAGGTAGATGGTGATGAAGGAGATGGTGTGAAGGAAGATAATGAAGGAAGATGGTGAAGGTAGGATGTTGAAGGAAGATGGTGAAGGAAGATGGTGAAGGGAGGAGATATGAAGGAAGATGGTGTGAAGAAGATGGTGAAGGGAGATAGAGAGATTGAAGGAAGATGGTGAAGGAAGATGGTGAAGGCAAGGTGGTGATGGAAGATGGTGAAGGGAAGATGGTGAAGGAAATGAAAGGAAAAGATGGTGAAGGAAGAGGTTGAAGGAAGTGGTGAAGGAAGGTGGTGATTTAAGGTGTTTGAAGGAAGATGGTTGAAGGGAAGATGAAAGGGAAGATGAAGGAAGATTGGTGAAGGAAGATGTTGAAGGAAGGTTGGGAAGGAAGGTGGTGAAGGAGAGGTTGAAGGAAAGATGGTGAAGGGGACGGTGAAGGAAGACGAGTTGAAGAAAGATGGTAAGGAGATGGTAAAGGAAGATGGTGAAGGAAGTTGGTCTGAAGGGAAGATGGTGGAAAGGAAGATGGTGAAGGATGTTGGTGAAGGTAGATGTGATGGAGATGGTGAAAGGGAGATAATGAAGGAAGATGGTGTGAAGTGTAGTGTTGATCAGGAAGATGGTGAAGGAAGGTTGGTGAGGAAGATGGTGAGGTAAGATGTTGAAGTGGATGGTGAAGAAGATGTTGAAGGACAGATGGTGAAGGAGATGGTGAAGGATAGATGGGTGTTGATGGGTGAAGGATAGATGTATGAAGGTAGCTGGTGAAGGAAGATGGTGAAGGAAAGATGGTTGATGAAGGAAGGATGGTGAAGGAAGATTTTGGTGAGGAAGATGGTGAAGGGAGATGGTGAGGAGAATGGTGAAGGAAGATTGGTGATATAAACAATAAAGGCACAATACCCCTGACTGGAATTCACACAACGACTTCGCCACACACAAGAATAGGTGTTACACGACGTCCGCTACGGCTTGCTTTGACCATTTCATCACACTAATAGAAAGAAAGACGGAAGTCTGACCGAAACGTCGCCGTCTGCTCCTCTCTTCCATGTGCGGGTTATTTGTGTAAGATGATGAAATATCTCTCGGTTCCCTACACTTATTATACTATTACTGGAATATACTCAGAAAACTCCCGTTTTATATTGTGGGTATTTTGCATCGTCTGGAGGACTTCTTGTCCTCGTGAGTGATCTCTGTGAGCGGATTTGGGACCAATCACTCCAGGATTTTTCAGATGTAGGCTATAATGTATCTTTCTGGCCTGCATCCAGGGGTAAAAAGTCAAGGGACTAACCGTTCACTATATATAGGTGCTTGATTGAGGCCTAATTAGGTAGAGTCGAGGATCTCTGTATACTCCCTGGATCTAGTGTTTCACCTTTCTTACAAGGTGTTGTTAGTGTGCACCAGTGTTCTAGGGTAGAGTGTACAACAGTGTTCCAGGGTAGTGTGTACAACAGTGTTCCAGGGTAGTGTGTACAACAGTGTTCCAGGGTAGTGTGTACAACAGTGTTCCAGGGTAGTGTGTACAACAGTGTTTCAGGGTAGTGTGTACAAGTGTTTCAGGGTAAAGTGTACAACAGTGTTCCGGTAGAGTGTATTTACAACAGTGTTCCAGGGTAGTGTGTACAAACAGTGTTCCAGGGTTAGTGAGTGTGTACAACAGTGTTTAGGGTTGTGTGTACAACAGTGTGTCAGTGTTAGAGTGTTCACAGTGTTCCAGGGTAGGAGTGGTACATCAGTGTTCCAGGGTAGTGTGTACAACAGTGTTTCAGGGTAGAGTGTACAACAGTGTTACAGGGTAGTGTGTACAAGAGTGTTCCAGGGTAGAGCGAATAACAGTGTTCCAGGGTAGAGTGTACAGCAATGTTCCAGGGTAGAGTGTACATACCAGTGTATTCCAGGGGGTTAGAGTGTACAACAGTGTGTTCCAGGCGTAGCGTGTACAGCAATGTTCCAGGGTGAGTGTACAACAGTGTTCCTGGGGGTAAAGTGTACAACAGTGTTCTAGGGTAGAGTGTACAACAGTGTTCTAGGGTAGAGTGTACAACAGTGTTCCAGGGTAGTGTGTACAACAGTGTTCCAGGGTTAGAGTGTACATCGTGTTCAGAGATGAGCGTTAAACAGAGTTTCCAGGGTAGAGGTGATACAACTGTGTACCAGGGTAGAGTGTACAACAGTGTTCCAGGTAGAGTGTACACAGTGTTCCAAGAGATGAGTGTACAATCAGTGTTCCAGGTTGAGTTGTACAAACAGTTTTCCAGGAAGAGTGTACAACAGTGTTTCCAGGGTAGAGTGTTACAACAGTGTTCCCAGGGTTAGAGTGTACAAACAATGTCCAGGGCCCCATTCAGAGTGTACATCGTGTTCCATGGTAGAGGTACATCAGTGTCCAGGGTTAGAGTGTACAACAGTGTTCCATGGTTAGAGTGTACAACTGTGTTCCCTTGGTAGAGTGTACAACAGTGTTCCAGGGTTAGAGTGTACTAACAGTGTTCCAGGAGTGTCAACAGTGTTCCAGAGTTGTACAAACAATGTTCAGGGTGGTAGAGTGATACAGCAATGTTCCAGGGTAGAGTGTCACAGTGTCCCAGAGTGTACTAACTGTGTTCCTGGGTAGAGCGAATAACAGTTGTTCTAGGGTAGAGTGTACAGCAATGTTCAGGGTAGTGTAACATCAGTGTGTTCCAGGGTAGAGTGTACAGCCAATGTTCAGGGGCTAGAGTGTTTCAAACAGTGTTCTAGGGTAGAGTGTACAACAGTGTTTTTTTTTTTTCCAGTGGAGAGTGTACTGCAATGTTCCAGGGTAGAGTGTACAACAGTGTTTCCAGGGTAGAGTGTTTACAGCAATGTTCCAGGGTAGAGTGTACAACTGTGTTCTAGGGTTTTTGAGTGTACAAACAGTGTTCAGGGTAGTTGTGTCAAAACAGTGTTCCAGGGTGAGGTGTACAACAGTGTTCCAGAGATGACGTGTACAACAGTGTTAGAGGAGAGTCGTAAACAGTGTTCCAGAGTAGCGTGTACAACAGTGCTTCCAGAGTAGAGTGTAACTAAGTGTTCCAGGGGAGAATGTGTGCAAAGGTTCCAGAGTAGAGTGTGCAACAGTGTTCCTAGGAGTGTACAACAAGTTTTCCAGAGTGTACAACAGTGATTCAGAGTAGAGTGTTCAACAGTTGTTCAAGAGTAGAGTGTACAACAGTGTTCCAGAGTAGTATAGTGTGTACAACAGTGTTCCAGAGTTGAGTGTACAACAGTGTTCCAGGGGGTTAGAGTGTACAAACAGTTGATCCAGAAGTAGGAGTGTACAACAGTGTTCCAGAGTGTCAACGTGATCATGAGTAATGTACAACAGTGTTCCAGGGTAGAGTGTACAACAGTGTTCCAGGGTAGAGTGTACAACAGTGTTCCAGAGTAGAGTGCACAACAGTGTTCCAGGGTAGAGTGCACAACAGTGTTCCAGGGTAGTGTGTGCAACAGTGTTCCAGGGTAGAGTGTACAACAGTGTTCCAGGGTAGAGTGTACAACAGTGTTCCAGGGTAGAGTGTACTAACAGTGTTCCAGGGTTAGAGTGTACAACAGTTTCCAGGGTTTTAGAGTGTACAACAGTGTTCCAGGGGGTAGAGTGCACAAACAGTGTTCCAGGGTAGAGTGTACAACAGTGTTCCAGGGTAGAGTGTACAACAGTGTTCCAGGGTAGAGTGTACAACAGTGTTCCAGGGTAGAGTGTACAACAGTGTTCCAGGGTAGAGTGCACAACAGTGTTCCAGGGTAGAGTGTACAACAGTGTTCCAGGGTAGAGTGTACAACAGTGTTCCAGGGATAGTGTACACAGTGTTCCAGTTTGAGTGTTACAACAGTGTTCCAGGGTAGAGTGTACAACAGTGTTCCAGGGGTTAGGTGTACAAAACAGTGTTTCCAGGGTAGAATGTACAACAGTGTTTCTGGGTTAGAGTGTACAACAAGTGTTTCCAGGGTGAGTGTACAACAGTTGTTCAGGGTAGAGTGCACAACAGTGTTCAGGGCTTAGAGTGTACAACAGTGTTCCAGGGGGAGTGTACAACATTGTTCTAGGGTAGAGTGTACAACAGTGTTCCAGGGTAGAGTGTACAACAGTGTTCCAGGGTAGAGTGTACAACAGTGTTCCAGAGTAGAGAGTACAACAGTGTTCCAGAGTTGAGAGTGTACAACAGTGTTCCAGGGTAGAGTGTACAACAGTGTTCCAGAGTAGAGTGTACAACAGTGTTCCAGGTAGAGTGTACAACAGTGTTCCAGAGTAGAGTGTACAACAGTGTTCCAGAGTAGGTGTACAAACAGGTGTTCCAGGGTAGAGGTACAACAGTGTTCCAGTGTAGAGGTTTGCAACAAGTGTTCTGAGTAGTGTGTACAACAGTGTGCAAGGGGTTTGGTGTACAAACGTGTTCCAGGTAGAGTGTACAACAGTGTTCCAGGGTAGAGTGTAAAATTTTGTTTTTTATTTTTTTTTTTTTGTGGGTTCAACAGTGTTGCAGGGTACGAGTGTACAACAGTGTTCCAGGGTAGAGTGTGCAAACAGTGTTCCGAGTGTACAACAGTGTTCCAGAGTAGAGTGTACAACAGTGTTCCAGGGTAGTGTACAACAGTGTTCCAGCGTAGAGTGTACAACAGTGTTCCATGGTAGAGTGTTACAACAGTGTTCCCAGCGGTAGAGTGTTTACAACAGTGTTCCAGGGTAGAGTGTTACATCAGTGTTCCAGAGTGTTACAACAGGGTTCCTGAGTGTACAACAGTGTTTCCAGGGTAGGGGGGGGATAATTAGAGTGTTAACAGTGGTTCAGGAGTAGAGTGTACAACAGTGTTCAGAGGTGTACAACAAGTGTTCCAGGGTTTTAGGTTAGGTGTACAAACAGTGTTCCAGAGTTTACAACAGTGTTCCAGGGTTTAGAGTGTTGTACAACAGTGTTCCCAGCAGTTGACAAACAGTGTTCCAGGGTAGAAGAGTGTACACGTGTTCAGAGTAGAGTGTAACAGTGTTCCAGAGTGTACAACAGTGTTCCAGAGTGTACAACAGTGTTCCAGAGTGTACAACAGTGTTCCAGAGTGTACAACAGTGTTCCAGAGTGTACAACAGTGTTCCAGGGTGGTGTACAACAGTGTTCAGAGTGTACACAGGTTCCAGTTGTACAACAGTGTTCCAGAGTGAACAACAGTTTCATGAGTGTACAAAAGTGTTCAGAGTGTACAATGTGTTCCAGAGTGTACAACAGTGTTCCCAAGGGGTTTGTACTACAGTGTTCAGGAAGTGTACAACCAGTATTCCAGAGTGTACAAAACAGTGTTCAGTGTGTCAACAGTGTTCCAGAGTGTACAAACTGTGTTCAGAGTGTACAAACAGTGTTCCATGCGGTAGAGTGTACCAACAGTGTTCCAGAGTAGATGTGTACAACAGTGTTTCAGAGATGAGTGTAAAACAGTGATCAGAGTAGAGTTGTTACAACAGAGTTCCAGGGTTAGTTCTTAGAGTGTAACAACAGTGTTCCAGAGTGTACAACAGTGTTCCAGGGTAGAGTGTACAACAGTGTTCCAGAGTGTACAACAGTGTTCCAGGGGTAGAGGTACACAGTGTTCCGAGTGTACAACAGTGAAATTCCTGGGTAGAGTGTACAACAGTGTTCCTGAGTGTACAACAGTGTTCCGGGTGAGAAAATAAACAAAACTTAAAGTGGTTCATTCATTTGCTAGTCACCCTTGTTGTATTACGTTGATATAACTCTGAAGAATGTCGAGGAGTATATCTACTCTTGAGCCCGGTCTTGGGCAAACTGTCTGTCTGGTGCTTGTCCTGGGCAACCAGGGCTGTTGCTGCTGGAGGGGGTCCGCTGTCCCCATTATCCAACACAGTGGTTGATTGGTTTCAACATTAAGCATCCTATCAGCTTCCTCACCGTTGAGAAAATGACGTTATTGTGATCCTTGATATCTGACATTATCACTCCTGAGTCCTTCACGTCACTTTTTCTGCACAGTTCTCTGGTAAGAGTTAGTTTTATAATCCAGCCCAGTTTTTATTTTCTCATTTTTTTTCTATAATGTAGTATTTAAAATTGTTTTCGTTAAATATATTTTCTGGGGTCCACTGGAAAATTTGGTTTATATCTGCTTGGGAGATTTGCAGTGTCCTCAACAGATGTCACTCTCACAACGGATGATACGGTGCTATGATTTATGCCCCTATGTGGAAACATAAACACTTAAGCAGTATAATGTGATCCTTTATTGACAACGTTTCGCCAACGCAGTGGGCTTTATCGTCACAAACAGATCTGTTTCTGGCTTGATAAAGCCCACTGCATGAGCGAAACGTTGTTAATAAAGGATCACATATACGGCTTAAGTGTTTATGTTTCCATTGTGTCGGTATTTTATACCGTTATTTCCAAATATGCCTATGTCTGATATGAGGATAAAGGCGAAGAGGGAAGCGAGTGCTCGCCTGAGAAAACACACCACAAGGTTATTATAACAACTGCAATGTAATTATAGGATGGATTACTTCATTCTCCTCTAGATGGAATACTGACGAATCACCTTCCATGACAGGCGAAATTACTGATTTGAAAATTAAGAGACCTTCACAGCTTGCCTATAAACTCAGTCAAGTTGAAGATTAAGACACACATGCAGCAGTTAGGTATCTTTATTGATGGAACTTTTCGTCTACACAGTAGGCTTCTTCCATACCCCACATAACATGATGGCGTCATAATCACTGACAATAAAAATGATTGCAATCGTCCCATCAACCTCTGCCTGGAGAAAGAGTTCAGTTCCCACCCCGGCCACCCCCTCCCACACTATCACCGTCTCAGCTGAGATGGGAGGGACCTATGTTTTGACTTTCAAATGTAATATGTTTTCTCGCTAGAAAATTACAAGTGTTGGGTTTTCGGTACATGAATTATAGAGAATGCATTTCTTTTATTTATCGAAAATTGACTTACGATTAGCGGTCTGTTATTGTAAAATGATATGAGAGTTCTATGTGTGTAGGGGCGAATGAGAACGCACTATTCATCAATCAAGATACCCAACTTTGAACGTTTGCTACGTGTTGTGCGTTAATCTTTCACCTGTCGGTAAATTTTTACTATTCTCAGTAAAACCTCCAAACACCTAAATTATGGCACCATTCAAGCCTATATGAACTTGTACTCTCCTATTTACATAGTATTTCACGAAGGTGGCAATAGGAGATCTCTTCGCTCAGTACTGCGAAGTGCTAGGTTCACTCGCGCGATCCTATGGAGATGTAATAGACTAGTAGTAAACAGAGAAGTGTGCAAGTGGTACATTACGGTTGGGTATCTTTAGGTGATGGTGAGATAGAGCGCGTATTTGTGTGTCAGACATTATCTCTCGTAAGTGTTTTTGGGCGTATATCGCGAAATGTCCTTACATCTGTAATCATAGATAAAGCCACTTGGTGGCCCCAAAAGACAGTTTATTTTTGCAGATGTAGGGAGATAGTCGTCCTTGAGTAAAGGGTTTCTGAGAGAGAGAGATTCTTTTAGAGATTATTAACGACGAGAAGATTGTGGGTTTAGTTATTCATTATTCATGCGTGAGTTGATAGATAAGTTTAGTAAGTGTGGGATGTGATGTAGTCTTGGATACAACGCCACCCTTGTAAGTTATGATTTCTCAGGCTCGCGCTGAGAAGGTATTGTACATTCTACTAGAGGATTATAGAATAGCTTGTGGTGCAGGACGCTAGTGGTGGTTGTGTTAGGATGTACAGGTAGCTCGTTCTATGAAGAGCGCTGGTAGTTTGTGATGATTGGGATAAGTTAGAGTATGAGTGTGGATATAGGTTGCATAATAATCGTTGGTTTGTGGGGTTTAGGAGGGAGCCGTATCGGAGCGTCTGGGGGTGTCTCTCGCAGAGACTCTGACGTTGTTTTATGAATGAGGGAGCGATTAGATCTGTGAGATTTGTTTGGGGGGTAGGGGTGGTTGGTATATGTATATCGTTGTTGTGGGTGTGTTGGAGCGAGGCGATAGTAGGGTAGATGGTGATCGTGAGGTGGGGAGTATGGGTGTGTGACTGTGTAAGTTGTAGGTAGGGTGTGTGGGATTGAAATATTGTACAGTGAGTGGGGGGAGATTCGATGTGGGGTTGAGATTTGAGAGTAGGAGGACTTGCAATCGGAGATTGTTCTTGGGTGGCATTGAAAAATTGTGGATTTTGGTCACATGTTCTGTTACGAGGCCCATTCCCCCCGAACTACTGGCTCAGCTCGGATGCTTGCTGTGCGCGAAGTGTTGTTGCTTGCAGCTATTCGCATGTGGCGGGTTATGTGGTATGGTAGTATTGGTCTGGTGGGGATGGGTGGTTCTTATATATGTGTGATACCCCATCAACCAACACCCTCTCCTTTGTCTGTGTCTCTGTCGTGCGTGTATGATGTCGTGGAGGGGATCGAAGGTGTATTGAGTTTATGTGCTGTGACGTATGGTTATCGTTGTGCGAGGGTCTAGGAGGGTATATTGGGTGATCTAAACAGCTTATTCGTCTCAAAGCCAGTTAAATAAATTCTTTTCTGCTCACCTACTTCCATTATTTTGTGCTTAGATTACACTTACTTTTATCCTCTAATATACTCATTGAAGAATTTTCAGTGAGTTTAGCTTACCTCTCGGAGCCGGGCCATGGGCCAGGACTCATTCTGGTGCTTCCTTGGTTACCAACGGCTGTTGCTGCAGGATGGACCGCTGCCCCTTAAATCCTTCTCATGGCCGTTTTTTATTTTTCTAAGTCTGTGTACACATACAGCAGTTCTGAGTGCTTGTCTTCTTCATGCGCCTGTCTACAAGCGCATTACAGGAGGTTGATCAGTTAGACACATATTGCAACAGCTTTAGGTATCTGATTCCGTAAACGTTTCACTAAACACTGTAGGACAAGACATCATGGGGGTCTTGATACAAAGTGAAATTCTGCAAACACTAGGCGTTCTAACCATTTGGACGAAGACTACTTCGTTCGACGTGGTTGGTTCCCTTATGACCCCGCCATCCGCCTGCTTCCGCCTCGTCGCTCATCCTGACCTACAAGTTATACATAGCCAGTCCTACGCCTATGCTGTACATTTCTACTAAGAATTGAAGGGCTGCTTACACATCATCAGACGCCAGCGGTGAGGGACTCTGTATTACCTCGCAGAACTACCTCCTCTCTCTACTCGCCTCTCTTGCTTTGTATTGGAGGATGAAGCCACTGTGTGGCGAACGAAAACGCTTCTCCTAATAAAGATTCCCATTATGTTGATTAAAGTGTCTCAATCTTCAATCTCTGTTCACTAGCCGGGAATGAACCCTACTTGTGTTGGTGAGAAACACGTTTCTAGGTATAGATACCTAACTGCTGCACACAAGTCTTTCTATCATCCGACCTGGCAATGTGGGTAATGTATCCAGTAACTGCGAAGAGCCAAGAGCGCGACATCCAGTAACTGCGTGACAGGTAGGAGCAGAACTTACCTCCGTAACTACGAGTGTTCAGGAGCGTCTCCAGCTATACTGCGAGATGGGTTAGGAGCGCGATTCAAAAGTAATATCCAGAGACGGCAGAGAGCGACCTGCAGTAACTGCGTGATGCAGGAGCCGCCTTGACTGTAACTGCGTGACCGGTAGGAGTAGACCTGCAGTAATTCTGCGAGAGGGCTAGGAGCGACCTGCAGTATACTACGAGAGGCAGGAGCGGACCTGCAGTAACTGCACGCAGAGGCAGGAGCGAAACTTCAGCCTATAACTGCGTTGAGGGTAAGGAGCGACCTGCAGATAACTGCGCGAGGCAGGGGCGAACCCTGGCACGTAACTGCGAGACCGGTAAGGAGCGACCTGCAGTTACTGCAGAGACCACTGGCAGGTGCGGAACCTGGCAGTCTAAACTGCGAGAGATAGGAGCGACCTGCACGTAACTGCGAGACGGCTGGAGCGACACTCTGCAAGTAATGCGAGAGATGAGGACCGCGCAAAATGCGGACCTGTCTCAGATAACTGCTGGGGATGAGATCAGGAGAATGACCTGCAGTAACTGCTCGACTGAGGGCAGTGAGCACTGAACCTCTTGGAGCGACTTTCCAACGTAAGCTGCGCGAGTGAGGTCAGGAGCACAAATTCCAGTTTATATGTAGACTAGCGGGACAAGGATTGCTCGGACCTGCTCAGTAGAAACTGAGCAGAAAAGGTTCAAGGAGCAGCGCCTTGAGTTATAACATGCCGAGATGGTATCGAGAAGCGACTGCAGTAGTTAAACTGCGAGATGGCAGGAGCGTAACATGCATGTCTAACTGCGAGAGGACGGACGCGACCTGCACAGTTAAACCTGCGAGAGGTAGGAGCGACCTGCAGTAATACTGACGAGGAGGCCCTTTGGAAGCGACTGCACACAGTAAACTCGCGAGATGGGGGAGAGACCTGCATTCAACTGCGATGCTCAGGATCAGGAGCGCACTGCAGTAATATCCTGCGAGAGTAGGAGCATGAAGCGACCTAGCAAGCAACTGCGCAGAGACAGAGGCAGGAGC
Organism: Cherax quadricarinatus; assembly: GCF_026875155.1. Taxonomy (NCBI): domain Eukaryota; kingdom Metazoa; phylum Arthropoda; class Malacostraca; order Decapoda; family Parastacidae; genus Cherax; species Cherax quadricarinatus. Next base: position 23,873,524 of record NC_069484.1, on the reverse strand, counting down.
GAACCTGCAGAATAATGCGAAGAGGTTGGAAGCGACCTGCAGTAACTGCGAGAAGGAAGGAGCCGCTGAGGGGAGCGGCTAGAGGGCCAACTCCTGGACCCGCGCAGTAAGAGTGACGCTGCAGAGTAGGGGTGGGTGGTAGGAAGCTGTGTCTCATACTGCAGCAACTGCGAGAGGGCAGGAGCGACCTGCCCAGTAACTGCGAGAGGCAGGAGGCGACCTGCAGTAACTGCGAGAGGCAGGAAGGCGACCTTGCACCAACTGCGAGAGGCCAGGAAGCGACCTGCAGTAACTGCGAGAGGTAGGAGCGAACCTCTGCAGGCAACTGCGAGGAGGGGGGGGGACAGGAGCGGACCTGCAGCAATGCGAGAGGCAGGAGCGACCTGAGTTATGCGGAGAAGCAGGAGCGACCTGCAGCAACTGCGAGAGGCAGGAGCGACCTGCAGTAACTGCGAGAGGCAGGAGCGACCTGCAGTAACTGCGAGAGGCAGGAGCGACCTGCAGTAACTGCGAGAGGCAGGAGCGACCTGCAGCAACTGCGAGAGGCAGGAAGCGGACCTGCAGTAACGGCCGAGAGGCAGGGAGCGACCTGCAGCACTGCGAGAGGAGGGTCAAGCAGCAAACTGCAGTAAACTGCGAGAGGCAGGAGCGGCACCTGCTGTAACTGCGAGAGGCAGGAGCGGACCTGCAAGTAATTGCGGGGCAGCGCAAACCTGCAGTAACTGCGTGAGGCGGAGCGACCTGCAGTAACTGCGAGAGGCAGGAGCGACCTTGCAGTAACTGCTGAAGGCAGGAGCGACCTGCAGTTAACTGCGTGAGAGAGGCCGGGAGGCGACCTGCAGTTAAACATGTGCCCTGGGTTAGGCAAATTGATTGGAATTGATTGGTTAGTAATCCTGTTCCTTAAAACTCCTTTAAAGATTTCAGTAATGTAGGACGTCATGCCTTTGATATACCTTGATGAGTTCTCAAGATTTTTCTACTCCCGGAGGCCCCCCAGCCATGGGCCAGGTTCGTCTGGTGTTTGCCTGGTCAACCAGGCTGTTGCTGCTGGTGGCCAGCTGCCCCACATCCATCACAGCCTGGTTGATCTGCCACCTGATGAAGATACGTACCCAGTTTCTTCTTGAAGACTTCTACAGTCCTTCTATTATTGCCTTGCCGCCATCTTAGCGATATTATTCATCTGATCCCAGCTGATGTTCTTGAAGTTATAAATATGGTGAAAACACCTTCACGACTGTATTATGAAGTTCCACACCAGCAACTCCATGACTTAGCCGACCCCATTTGTCTGGTGTTTTGCTCACATCTAAGAAAGTTGTACACACGTGTTTACATTTCCTTGTTAAAGTGATCTTCTAGGTGGGTTTCTGTGAAAGCTGTGAACACTGTGTTCGACTCTGCGAAGAGCCACTAATGAACCTAATAAACAGCATTTTACACAAATAACCTGCGCATAGAAGAAGCTAATGAGGTTGCCCCGGTGCCTGGTGGCTAAACTCCCGCCTCACACGAGGCCCGGGTTCGATTCCCGGCGGGTGGAAACATTTCGACACGTTTCCTTACACCTGTTGTCCTGTTCACCTAGCACAATAGGTACCTGGGTGTTAGTCAAACTGTGTGGGTGCATCCGGGGACAAATTAAGGACCAAGGAATAAGTAGAAAAGTCCTCGATAAACGCACTGACTTTCTTGGTTATCCTGGGGGCTAACCCCCCGGGTTAAAAATCCGAACGAAATCTTATCTACTATCTTACCACGAGCGGGGTAAACCCGCGGTCAAGGAGTCACAGACTCCAGCCCGACTCGTTAGCCACTGGACCAGCTAGCTACAATAAGATTCACCCAACTAGGTATATTTCTACACCATAGGAAGGTTAGCACAGGCACCACTGTGACCACAAATGCAAGTTTTTACAGACGAATCTTCCGGTAGCGTGGCCGTGACGAACTCTAGCTCAAGTCCCCTCAAAGCCGTCAACATGGGCTAGCTGGTCCAGTGGCTAACGCGACGGTCTGAAGTTTTGTGATTCTCTGATCGCGGGTTCTAACCCCGCCCGTGGTATGGTTTGTTTGCAATCGTGTCAGTACGATTTCGTGAGTCTTAAGAAGACGTTTCGGTCCGACTTGGGCCATTCATGCGTCACACTAAACAGCATTTCGTCATCAATGTTGGTAGAATTACCGACAATATGTTTGATAACTAAGTGTAACTAATGCGACATTATATTGTGGCAACGTTTCGCTCGGCAAGTAACAGCTTGATAAAGCTCCTGGAGAGCAAAACGTTGCCACAATAAAATGTCGTATCAGTTGCACTTGTGTCCTGCCTAACAGTTTCCTACCGTTGACGGGTTTACCTGGAGTGTTTACCTGGAGAGAGTTTCGGGGGTCAACGCCCCCGCGGCCCGGTCTGTGACCAGGGTGGTTTAAGAACCTGTATATTAGCAGAAAGAACAATGTTATACAAGAAGGAAACACAATACCCACAAAATGAAAAATTTTAGACCATTCAACATCTGGGTATTTTATTGTAGACGTTTCGCCCTCCAGCGGCTTTATATCAGTACAAATTCCAGGACATAAGTTGAAGACAGTAGAACTATATACAATCAGTCCCTCAGCTTTGATTACCTCATCTTCTGTATATAGTTCTACTGTCTTCAACTTGTGTCCTGGAATTTGTACTGATATAAAGCCGCTGGAGGGCGAAACGTCTACAACACATGGGAATCTTTATATAGCTCTACTGTCTCCAACTTATGTCCTAGAATCTGTATTGATAAAACCACTGGATGGAAAATTAAGACACTTCTGCAACACATGGGAATCTTTATTGAAGAAACGTGTTGCATAAGTGTCTCAATTCTTCAACTTGTCGGTTTTCTAAACCATTCATCACGCACTGGATGGCGAAACGTCTACATTATTATTATTATAATCAAGGGGAAGCGCTAAACCCGTAGGATTATACAGCGCCTGGGAGGGATGTGGAAGGCATTCAGGCTTAATTCGGGGAACTGGAGCACAGATCCAATTCCCTAAATCAAGAGCCCCTCACCAACATCAAGGAACCTTCCCTGAGGGGAGAAACGTCTACAATAAAGATACCCAGATGTTGCCACAATAATATGTACTGCATATTATTGTGGCTACGTTTCGCGCAACTCTGCCACAATAACATGTCACATTTGTTGCATCTGTGTCCATGTACCTAATATTCTGTCGGTAATTCCACCAATATTATTACTAGTTATATTGAAAACCGAAAAGGTACCTCTTTTCTCCTGTTCCTGCCAGCTGGCCTATATATACTGGCTCCATCTCTCTTTTCTATACTAGGTGGTTATAACTATGACCATAATTACTAAAGGGGTGGACCGGTAAGCCTGTGGAAGGCCTCGGTCAGATGACCAAAAGCTCCAGTTGTGGGTCATTACCAAAGACCCGCGTCAGGAAACACTTGTCCTGTTTCCTGACGAACGTTACCTAACCTCGTTTCTCTTGTTAGTGTGACTTTGTAAATGGTCCAAGACGGACCGAAACGTCGTCGTAAGCTCCTGTCTCCCATGTGCGGGTTATTTGTGTGTAGGTGTATTGCTTGTGTCTTGGGAAATTGTTGTTGACATTTATATGTCTGGGTCTGAGGTGGAGGCCATTGTGTCTGCAGAGCAACGCTTCGAGAGAGTGAGATGTTTACTGACGAAAAAAATCTTGAGTTTTGAATGGTTTGTTGGGTTGGTAGCTCCTGGTATGCAGGGCAGTTTATGTCATTAACACTGTTTTTTTAACATACCCATGCACAAGGACCGGGCCGCGGGGGCGTTGCCCCCTGAAACACCCTCCAGGTATACGACTTTGGTCAAATCACGATATTTTTGCTGGCGATCAAATCTGCACGTCCATTTCGTTTTTCAATTATTTAATAACGAAAAGGAACAATACACAAACTGGACATAAGAGAAAGAATCTTATGACGACGTTTGGATCCTACTTGGATCATTAACTAGTCACACTAACATACGAAGGTAAGGGAACCAGTATATATACGAGGGCAGGGACGGGACAAAGAGAGGAGGAAGCAAGGACATGGAAATAGTAGTAGTAGAAATAACACTGGTAGTGGAAATAGAAGTTATAGTACAAGTAGTAATAGTAGTAGTAATAGTAGTATGTAGTAGTATGTAAGGGGTTGTGTACGGCTCCTCCTTTCGGCTTTCTGTTGGCTGTGATTTGTGGGAGCGGAATTCCCAAGTGACGTTAGTGTCTTAAACTGTATGAGAACAGTCCTCAGAGACACAGTGGAGCCTCAGTGTTTGAACTTAATTGGAACTGCGAGAAAAGTTCCATGTCTGAAACAGTATTTCTCAGGCTTTAATTATCAGCCTCACACACTGGAGGATGTTGAACTGACTCTTCCAAAAGTCTCTTGAGAGTCAGGTCAGTGTCAGAGGTCACTGCAAAACGCTTTTGAAACAGAGCTTTCCGGTAAAGTTTTTTTTTTACAACTGAACTGTAAACAAGTCAGTGCGTTCGAACTCCAGAAAAACGTTCAAAGACCGGGTCATTTTTTTCTGAACATTGTTCGGACTCCGGTTGTTCAAGGTCCAGTATGTTCGAACACCGGGGTTCCCTGTAACTGAAACGCACAGTACTAACTCTCTCACTCTTTGGTGTTAGTGTGACTTTGTAAATGGTCCAAATCCGACCGAAACGTCGTCGTAAGCTCCTCTCTCCTATGTGCGGGTTATGTGTGATCTTCGGTAATAGGGGCTCTGGTGGCCTGGTGGTTAACGCTCTCGCTTCACATGGTGAGGGCCTGGGTTCGATTCCCAGCCAGAGTAGAAACATTGGACGTGTTTCTTTCCACCTGTTGTCTATGTTCCCCATCAGTAAAATGGGTACCTGGGTGTAAGTCGACTGGTGTGGGTCGCATCCTGGGACACTGACCTAAGGAGGCCTGGTCACAGACCGGGCCGCGGGGGCGTTGACCCCCGGAACTCTCTCCAGATAAACTCTCTCCAGATAGCACCAGAACCAGAACTAGCTGAAACACTACATCACGTTGGTGACACTGTAGTCATACCATTGTATACACCATCTTGTGTTAACGTTCTGTACAGTGTTATCAGACCGTCAGCCTTGAGTCGATGTAATCAGTCCATCGACTCAAGGCTAAGGGACTGATTACCTCAAACTACTCCTGTTCTTCACCATTCTCCTTTGTATAAACTGATGAAGCCACTGTGTGGCAAAACGTTTCCTCATTAAAGATACGCAAGTGTGGCACTTGTGTCTAATTTATCAACTTGTCGGTTGTCCAGTGTCATGTCACTCTTCTGGTGTCATAAATTTGGGTAGTCACGTCACTAGGTGGACGAATTATCTCGCTTGTTTGTCATGTCAGTTTTGAACTTCTGGGGGAATAATATGATTTACGTTCGTATATACTATCATGTCGTAGGTGCTATACATGGAGATATAAACAATTAAGCAGTATAATGTGATCCTTTATTGACAACGTTTCGCCCACACAGTGGCTTTATCAAATCACAAACAGATCTTTCACCCAGGTACTGTATTGGTAAAGTCACTGGATGTTTGTGACGATAAAGTCCACTGTGTGGGCGAAACGTTGTCAATAAAGGATCACATTATACTGCTTAAGTGTTTATATTTCCATTGTGTCAGTATTTTATATCATTTATTTCCAGGTGCCATACATACTGACTTGAAGACCCTATATGAGCGAAACGTTGTCAGTAAAATAAAGACTTTCGTCTGCAGTGTCCCATTACCGTACTTGTAAGCAATCTTACCTTGCCTGGAGTTATTCAGGTTACCTGGAGGTTATTCCGGGGATCAACGCCCCCGCGGCCCGGTCCATGACCAGGCCTCCCGGTGGATCAGGGCCTGATCAACCACGCTGTTACTGCTGGTCGCACGCAGTCCAACGTACGAGCCACAGCCCGGCTGATCCGGCACTGACTTTAGGTATCTGTCCAGCTCTCTCTTGAAGGCAGCCAGGGGTTTATTGGCAGTTCCCCTAATTCTTGATGGGAGGTTGTTGAACAGTCTTGGGCCCCGGACACTTATGGTGTTTTCCCTTAGTGTACCAATGGCGCCCCTACTTTTTATTGGGGGCATTTTGCATCGCCTGCCCAGTCTTTTACTTTCGTAGGGAGTGATTTCTGTGTGCAGATTTGGGACCATTCCTTCCAGGATTTTCCAAGTGTAGATTATGATATATCTCTCCCTCCTGCGTTCCAACGAGTACAAGTCAAGTGCTTCCAAGCGTTCCCAGTAGTTAAGGTGCTTGACAGAACTTATACGTGCAGTAAAGGATCTCTGTACACTCTCTAGATCTGCGATTTCACCTGCTTTGAATGGAGATGTTAATGTACAGCAGTATTCCAGCCTAGAGAGAACAAGTGATTTGAAAAGTATCATCATTGGCTTGGCATCTCTCGTTTTGAACGTTCTCATTATCCATCCTATCATTTTCTTTGCACTTGTGATCGTGGCACTGTTGTGATCCTTGAAAGTGAGATCCTCAGACATTACTACTCCCAGGTCCCTTACATTATTTTTCCTCTCTATTGTATGGCCAGAGTCAGTAGTATACTCTGCTCTAGTTATTATCTCCTCCAGTTTTCCATAACGGAGTAATTGGAATTTGTCCTCATTGAACATCATACTGTTTTCCGTTGCCCACTGGAAAACTTTGTTTATTTCTTGGAGGTTAACCGCGTCCTCAGCAGATGACAGCCTCATGCAGATCCTAGTATCATCCGCAAAGGATGATACGGTGCTGTGATGTATATCTCTGTCTATGTCTGATATGAGGATAAGGAATAAGATGGGGGCGAGTACTGTGCCTTGTGGAACAGAGCTCTTCACTATGGCAGCCTCCGATTTAACTCTGTTGACCACTACTCTTTGTGTTCGATTTGTTAGGAAGTTGAAGATCCATCTCCCCACTTTCCCAGTTATTCCTTTAGCACGTATTTTATGGGCTATTACGCCATGATCGCATTTGTCAAATGCTTTTGCAAGTTCCATAAGATTAATAATAATAATTGTAATAATAATAATTGCAATAATAATAATGACTAATAATTATAATAATGACTAATAACATAATTGTAATATAACGATTGTAATTATTATTTATTTATTTTACTATAGCGGACATGTGATGGGAAAAGTTCACATCTATACAAGATATTTCGGTGATGTAAATGACTTAGAAAACTGACAAGTTGGATATAATATAATAATCAAAAAGAAGCGCTAAGCCACAAGGAATATACAGCATGACAAGTTGCACAACAAGTGTCTTATTCTTCAAGACATTTCGGGCATTTCAAAGGTGGATCAATCGGACTGTGATGGCTACTTGAACTTAGGGGTTTGCAGGCACCAAAGGCCTGGCTGATAGAGCAGACTTAGGGTAACCTGGTCAGCACCAAATTGAGAACGTAACCCTGAAAATCGATCAAAGGTAAACAACAGGACCTGCCTGATGGAGCAGACTTAGGGTAGCCTGGTCTCAGACCCACAATCAGAACACAACCCTGAAAATCGATCAAAGGTAAACAACAAAACTTGCCTGATAGAGCAGACTTGGGGTAACCTGGTCAGTGACCAAATTGAGAATGTAACCCTGAAAATCGATCAAAGGTAAACAACAGGACCTGCCTGATGGAGCAGACTTAGGGTAGCCTGGTTATGGGGTTCGTTGGAGGAGCGCTAGTAGCAAAGTAAACAACTGTAGACTGTCACTGAGGTGTTATAATAACAGTCGTGGAGGAGTTCTGCCTATCCGTTTGCCCGTCTCGTAAGCCTGCTTCATTGTGACAGCTGGCAAAGCCAGCTACGGACTAGCTGGCTTGGCCAGGGAACCTACCTGTAAGTGTTGCCTGGCCTGTTAATTGCCTGGTCTGTGAAAAAACTGAGAACACAACCCTGGAAATCAATCACAGGTACACAGCACAACCTTCCTGATGAATCAACATTAGGGTAGCCCGGTCTGTGACCAAACTGAGAACAGAACTCAGAAAATCGATCAGAGGTGAACAACACGACCTCCCCGATGAATCAACATTAGGGTAGCCCGGTCTGTGACCAAACTGAGAACAGAACTCAGAAAATCGATCAGAGGTAAACAACACAACCTCCCTGATGAGTCAAGACCTACCTGGTCTTTGACCAAACTGAGAATAGAACTCAGAAAATCGATCAGTGGTGAACGGAACAGGCGTTTTAACACCACTTGCCAACCCCCTCGTATCTCCGGGGGTCTGTACTCTCCTCAGACTCTTCTGAATGCATTCCTGGCTCTTAACACCATTGTTTATATTATGTTAGCCTAACATATTCTGCAGTCCACCTTCACCAATGTAAACAAATAAAACAGAGACAGAAGAGAAGGGAAGGAGGGGGAAGGGAAAGAGAGATAGAGAGCCAGGCAGGCTGGCTGACTGGCTGCCTGGTTAATGACTGGATAGCTGGCTGGCTGGCTGGCTGGCTGGTTGGCTGGCTGGCTGGTTGGCTGGCTGGTTGGCTGACTTGCTGGCAGGCTGGCTGGCTGATGACTGAATAGCTGGCTGGCTGGCTGACTGACTGACTGACTGACTGGCTGGCTGGCTGCCTGGTTAGTGACTGGATAGCTGACTGGCTGGCAGGCTGGCTGACTGGCTGGCTGGCTGATGACTGAATAGCTGGCTGGCTGATTGACTGGCTGGCTGATTGACTGGCTGGCTGGCTGGCTGGCTGGCTGGCAAACTGACTGGCTGGCTGGCTGGCTGGCTGGCAAACTGACTGGCTACCTGGCTGATGACTGGATAGCTGGTTGGCTGACTGACTGACTGGCCAGGACCCTCGTTCCAAGCCTCATCCACAAATCGATCCAATGAGATCGCAAATAAACAGCAAGAAACCCTAAATACTCCTACGAACATTCAACAACTCAGACAAGAACTACCTATATAATGGGTCCATTACTCATCAGTGGCTCATACAATAAGAGGAAATAAACGAAATTTTAAAAGACCAGACAGAATCAAGGTTCAGCGATCCACCACACAGCACTAGAGTCCTGCACGTATACTTAGTGTTCCATAAACACGGGCGATTTTAACTATGCAAGACAAGCCACGGGGGAGGGGCGGGGGAATCTGTGGCTCAAGTACTTTCACACTTCTCAGTGCATCAGCAGGAGCTGTGCAACGTTGCAAGAGAGCAACTAAAGCAGGGAGAGCTCTCACCATCCACGGTTTACCTTAGGGAAACCGTGGACGGTGACACATCCGCACTACGCTACCCTGAGAACTCTCCCTGCTTTAGTTCTTTAGTTGCTCTCTTGCAACGTTGCACAGCTCCTGCTGATGCACTGAGAAGTGTGAAAGTACTTGAGCCACAGATTTCCACCCCCTCCCCCGTGGCTTGCCTTGCACACACACTCCAGCTCCTCTGATGCTGGATGCGAACCCAGTACGTAGCACTGTCTCCGTTCGCTCCTATCTGACATGCTCACACATGCTTGCTGGAAATCCAAGCCCGTCGCACACAAAACCTCCTTTACTCCCTCCAACCTTTCCTAGGCTGACCTCTACCCCGCCTTCCCTCCACTACAGATTTAAACACTCGAAGTCACCACCTCAACAACCCCTCCTCAGCCCTCTAGATAATACTTTTAGTAATCCCACACCTCCTCCTAATTTCCAAGCTACGAATTCTCTGCATTATATTCACACCACACATTGCCCTCAGACATGACATCTCCACTGCCTCCAGCCTTCTTCTTGTTGCAACATTCATCACCCATATAAGAGCGTTGGTATAACTATACTCTCATACATTCCCCTCTTTGCCTCCATGGACAAAGTTGTCTCCACAGACTCCTCAGTGCACCACTCACCTTTTTCCCCTCGTAAAAGATAAATTTTTAGAAAGGATGCTAAATCCTTTTTAAAATTTTCTCTTATATGTTTAAAGATACATAAGATATATATATAAACACTGTGCTAGCCAAAGGATCGAACCCATGTTGTACTGGCCCCAGGTGAGTAGACTCATGTGAGTGCTTTAAACCACATGATGCTTTAACCCAAACCAGTGCACAAACCTACAAGAGGCAGTTCGATCAACTACGTTGCTTATTGACCGCGTCCGGGACATCGAGTAGTGGCATTCTAACCTATTTTTCCCATACAATGTTGAATATATATATATATATATTATATATATATATATATATATATTATATATTAACAAGTTGTCGTTCAAGAGTGTGACCCAAAAAAAAATAATCCCAAAAAGAATATATATTTATAATAATTCATAATCACACTATAATTATACTGTTGTGCCACTGGTGCTCAAATGGACCATTTAGAGCATGACGTAGATAGATAACAACTTCAGAAATCAAACCTACCGAAACCGTTGAACCCTCCTTTAAAGCTGCACGCATCTTTTCCAATATTTCCGGACTCAATGGATATATTTATTAATAATATGTACAGTATAATATTTAATAATATTTATATAAAGTGCATATACGTAATGTTGTTAGTGTGTATCACGATATAGGAAATCTGTGGGTCCCATAGCGGGAGTGCCAAAAAAAGGCATTAACCTTTGGATTTCCGCCTGAAGCCGTTGAATATACTCCCCTGGATCCCTATTTTCTATATCTTTTTTCCAGTCCTATAGGAATTAGTTGCACCTTCCCCTGGACAGGAGATTTAAGAGCATTGTAAATATAATGATGGCAATATAATGTTTCTAGACTTTTGTGGACTCCCTATAGTGCCTCCTTCCCCCTGGAATGAGATAGTATGCCAGGTGGCGCGTTGTCCCCAATACCAGCCATCCATTACCGCTTGAAATTGACCACTGACCGCTTTGGCGAACTAGCTACTGACCCTAGTTGGGTGGTCCCTTCTGCTGGCTCCAGCTTTTAGGACTTTGATACTTTTCACCATGAGCCAAGGGTCTTGAGCTATGGGAACAATCATATAATGACTGGGCAAGTTCTCCATATTTTCTAGACTTTTGGGACTCCCTGAAGCTGGCAGCTGCCCCTCCTTCCTCCCTGGTGTATTGGAGATAGGTATCAGCCAAGGTAGATGCACATGTATAGTCCCACACCACCTGCTTCCCATCTGTCCAGGCTAGAAGGGTGATACCAGCTGAACGCTTCTGGCTGCCATCATATCTGCATAGTTGGGGTGGCTCCCTTACTGCTGGGCATCCAGCTGTTGTGAGGCTCCTCTTGATAATGTTATTAACCTCTTCATGTCTTGCAATCTTTCCCTCGGATTTACGGCACACAAGACCATGCTACCCGAATCGGTCTGCTGCTTCACTGCCACAAATACACCTGTGTTCGGCGAGAATAGGGGCGGCAAGTCGAAGGGCAACACCGATGCGGATGGTCTGTGGGTCGAGGCGTGTGCCAAGGCTGGAGTTGGGAACAGCCAACAGAAAGTCCCCAGCATGAGGGAGCTCTCACTGCCAGGAGGCGGGCTCTATCCTTCCCTGACACACTCTGAAGCATTGCTGAGGCTATATTTTCCACTATTGGACCATCCCAGTGCGATTGTTTGTAGTTGTTGGGGGGAGCAGGTCTGGTTTCAGAGCCCGTTAGATTATCCCAGATCATTGCTCCGTCAATGAATTTTTGGTCCTGGACTCCAATCTTGTCCCTAAGATGTTCAGGGAGAATCGCTGCTACAAGCTCTCTGAATGCAATACACGAGGACAGAAAAGCAGGTAGCGCAATCTGTGATGACTTGCGGACACCAATGCCTCCTAGTCTGACTGGAAGTGTAGCTTGGTCCCACTGCCCGTCTTCTAGAGTAAGGTTAAGTACTTTCGTAAAAATCTGCCTCAGAATACTGTCATATTCGTGCAGTATAGGGTTATCATATGAAGGTGCACATCTTAGGAAATATATATATATATATATATAATATATATATATATATATATATATATATATATATATATATATATATATATATATATATATATATAATATATTATTGAATTATAGAATTCACAGCTTGGAAATTAGGAGGAGGTGTGGGATTACCAAAGTATTATCTAGAGGGCTGAGGAGGAGTTGTCGAGGTGGTGACTTCGAGTGTTTAAATCTGTAGTGGAGGGAAGGCGGGGTAGAGGTCAGCTTAGGAAAGGTTGGAGGGAGTAAAGGAGGTTTTGTGTGCGACGGGCTTGGATTTCCAGCAAGCATGTGTGAGCATGTCAGATAGGAGCGAACGGAGACAAATAGTTTTTAGGACTTGACAGGCTGTTGGAGTGTAAGCAGGGTAATTTATAAAGGGAAACCGGCAGGCCGGACTTGAATCCTGGAGATGGGAAGCGCAAAGTCAAAAGTTGTACTGCAGTACATGTGACAGGAATCATGTAGATTAATGACTCGGAGAACGAACAGGATGATGAATTACACACTTGTGCAACACTTAGGTATCTTTATTGTGGAAACGTTTACGCCAGCCAGTGGCTTCCTCAGTCCAATACAGACAAGAAAGCTTGAAGATCAGAAAGAGTTTGAGGTAATCAGTCCCTTAGCCTTGAGTCGATGTGATTAGTCCATCAGCTGTATCAACACTGACGGACTGATCACATCGACTCCAGGCTGAGGGACTGTTTACCTCAAACTCCTTCCGATCTTCCCTGCATTGGCGTGAGGAAGCCACTGGCTGGTGAAGAGTTTCCACAGTTAAGATACCCAAGTGTTGCACAAGTGTCTAATTCACGATACGAATCATATATGTGGCTTGCCGAGGGAAGAATTATTATGGCAGTTTTACTGTTATTGTTATTTTATTGCTACATAAATGTAAAATGTATGGAAGGATAAGGGCTCACACCTGTGTCTGTTATATATACACAGCAGCCCTTACAAACACCTGTGCAAGACATGTGCTGCTGCTCCAGTTCCCTCTCTCCACAAGGGTTGCCAGTCCTCCTACAAAAGTTACCAGTCACCCTACACATGTTGCCAGTCATCCATATCTCAGCAGCTGGAATTAATACCTACTGAACATCATGTTATATGCAATTGCCCATTGATAAAACTGTTGGTATCTCCTTGAAATTTTTTTCCCGTCACCTACCGTTGCAACTTTCATGCTTATTCTGGTGTCGTCCGCAAAGAATGATACGAAGGTTTGGCTTACGTTTTCATTGTGTTGGCTATGAGAATGAGAAACAGTAAAGGTGCCAGGACCGTGCCTTGCGATATTAACCTTTTTTAAGTCTGCTAGCGCACTCAGCTCACACACTGACGTCCGGAGTTCGAATCTCCTCCGGTACGGCTGGAAAATTTTAGGGACGTGTTTCCATAAGACACTTGCTGTCCCTGTTTACCCATCAGTGTAAAATGGGTACCTGAGTGTTAGTGGACTGGTGCGGGTCGCATCTTGGGACAGAATTGACCTAATTTGTGGGAAATGCTCAGCATAACAAGCGGCTTTCTATATAGTAGTATGTCACTGATGTCAACTATGGTCTGTATACCTTGTACATGTACTGGTAGTAATTATTATTATTATTATTACAGGACAGCTACAGATTTATTTACATTAGTGGAAGGGATCCTGATCGTATGTAATATTTTGCCCAGGAAAGGCGTGGGTAGAGAATGGATGTCGAAAGCAAATGGTGTAAATTGCTGGCTAGAAAAGTACTGTAAAAATTATTATAATCAAAAAGAAGCGCTAAACCACAAGGGCTATACAGCGCTGCAGTACTGTAAAAAGTAATTTCATTAATATACAACCAGGATAAATTCTATGGTAAACACTGATATGTATACAAAGGATGGGGTAATCTTTCTGGTGCAAGAAGGAGTCTAGTCAGTCGAGGGGCTGCTGTTGAATTTATAAGTTATTAAGAACCACGTAAGTTCCCCAAGTTCTACAAGATTGATGGACTGAACACATCGACTCCAGGTTGAGGGACTGATTACCTCATTCTCCTCCTCTCCTTACGCCTTCCTCTTTGTATTGGACTGATGAAGCCACTGTGTGGCGAAACGTTTCCTGAATAAAGATTCCCATGTGCTGCATAGGTGTCTCAATCTTCAACTTGTCGGTTTTTCAAACCATTCATCACACACATTCTAATAACGTGTAAAGTAAAAGGACACAAGTGCAATCTCATGTGATATTTTATTGTGGCAACGTTTCGCTCTCCAGGAACTTTGTCAAGCCGTTGCAAACATTGATAAATTAGACACATGTGCAACTCTTGGGTATCTTTATTGAGGAAACGTTTCGCCACACAGTGGCTTCATCAGTCCATACAAAGGAGAATCTTGAAGAACAGAAGGAGAATGAGGTAATCAGTCACTCAGCCTTGAGTCGATGTGGTCAGTCCATCAATCTTGAATAGAATATGGCATACGTGCGGGGAAGCAGCTTATAAACCGTAGACAGGAGAGGTGCAGCAGTCGTAGGTGGTGTCACATTTGTCCAATAAAGATACCCAAGAGTTGCACAGGTGTCTAATATATCAACGTGTCGGTTCTCTGAACCATTCATCTACCTACTACTAACATGTTCATTTCTCCACTATAATCTACCTTGTCCATAATTATTATCACATTTGCTTTGTCTGTTCGTAAGATGAAGTCCAGGATCTTTCCTTAATTCATGGTATAACTTAACAAATTCATGGTATAACTTAACAAATTCATGGTATAACTTAACAAATTCATGGTATAACTTAACAAATTCATGGTATAACTTAACAAATTCATGGTATAACTTAACAAATTCATGGTATAACTTAAATTCAAGGTATAACTTAACGAATTCATGGTATAACTTAACAAATTCATGGTATAACTTAACAAATTCATGGTATAACTTAACGAATTCATGATATAACTTAACAAATTCATGGTATAACTTAACAAAGTCATGGTATAACTTAACAAATTCAAGGTATAACTTAACGAATTCATGGTATAACTTAACAAAATCATGGTATAACTTAACAAATTCATGGTATAACTTAACAAATCCTTAATGACAACTGTGTTGCAGTTGTCTGAGCTTCGCTAAGATCTCTGCAACACAAATAACCCGCAGTGGTTTAAGCCGGTAGGTGACTTGGTCCTGCCTCGCATGGGCCAGTAGGCCTGCTGTAGTGTTCCTTCTTTCTTATGTTTTTATATAGGAGAAACTTATGATGACGTTTCGGTCCGACTTGGACCATTAACTAGTCACATGCAGGAATGAAAATGTGGCTTTACTGAGAGATGTTAATTATAACTAAATTGACTAGAGCAATCTTACAGGAAATGTTAAAATTGGGAAATAACCGGCTAAGTTTGGGTCTGGTAAACAATGGATGCGATAAATGCACAAATAACCCGCACACAGAAGTTTACTACGACGTTTCGGTCCGACTTGGACCGAAACGTCGTCATAAGCTCCTCTCTCCTATGTGCGGGTTATTTCTGTATTGTTTCAGTCACGGTATTGTGGGAGGATGACTGTGTGGATGTATGATCACGAATAACTATATCAACCAATTATTGTAGTATATCAAGCAATTACTGTAGTATATCAACCAATTACTGTAATATATCAACAATTAGCTGTAATTAACAAGAATTACTGTATAACAACAAATTACTGTATATATCAAGCAATTCATGTAATATATCTAACAATTATGTAATATATCAGCATTACTGTAGTATATCAAGCAATTACATGTATAATTCAACAATTACTGTATATATCTACAATTACTGTAATATATCAAGCAATTACTGTGTATATCAAGCAATTCTGTAATAATATCAAGCAAATTCTGATATACAAGCAATTACTGTATAACTTCAACAATTTCTGGTAAATATCAAGCAATACTGTAATATACTAACAATTACTGTAATAATCAAGCAAATTACTGTTATATCAAGCAATTACGTAATATATCAAGCAATTACTGTAATAATATCAAGCAATTATGTAATTATCAAGCATTACTGTAAATATCAAGCAATTAACTGTAATATATCTAACCAATTATTGTAGTTATCAGCAATTACTGTAGTTTATCACCAATTACTGTATATTCAAGCAATAGTGTAATATGTCAAGGCATGATACTCTGTAGTATCAAGCAATTTACTGTAATTTATATCAAGCAAATTACTGTAATTATCAGAGCCGATTACTGTAATATGTCAATGCATTACTGTAGTGGATATCAAGCTAATTACTTAATGATCAAGCAATTACTGTAAAAATGCAAGCAATTACTGTAATATACAAGCTAATTACTGAGTATACAATGAATTAATGTCAAATAACCAAGCAGATTTACTAGTAATTATCAAGCAATTACTGTAAACTAGTCAAAGCAATACTGTAATATATCAAGCAATTACTGTAATAGTATCAAGCATTACTGTAATATATCAAGCATTACTTGTATTATATCAAGCAATAACTGTATATATCAAGCAATTACTGTATATATCAAGCAATTACTGTATATATCAAGCAATTACTGTAATATATCAAGCAATTACTGTAATATATCAAGCAATTACTGTAATATATCAAGCAATTACTGTAGTATATCAAGCAATTACTGTAATATATCAAGCAATTACTGTAATATATCAAGCAATTACTGTAGTATATCAAGCAATTACTGTAATATATCAACCAATTACTGTAATATATCAAGCAATTACTGTAGTATATCAAGCAATTACTGTAATATATCAACAATTACTGTAATATATCAAGCATTACTGTAGTATATCAAGCAATTACTGTATATATCAACAATTACTGTAATATATCAAGCAATTACTGTAATATATCAAGCAATTACTGTAATATATCAACCAATTACTGTAATATATCAAGCAATTACTGTAGTATATCAAGCAATTACTGTAGTATATCAACCAATTACTGTAATGATGAAAACAAGATTTAGATCCCAGACTTCCGCGCGACAGATCTGGATGGGACTACGGAATTACCTGGGTAGGGTAGACTGGAGTGACCTGACTCGGGATTACGGTGAGAAAGACCGGATAGATGGATAAGATGGTGACGATTTCGTGAATCGTGATAGCGGCTTTGAGGGAGTAGGGGGGACTTGAGCTAGAGTTTATCACAGCCACACAGGCGGGAGATCCATCTGTAAAAAAAACTTACATTTGTGGTCACAGTGGTGGCCCATGTTAACCTCCCTATGGTGTATAGAAACATACCAAGTTGGAAGAATCTTACTGTAGCCAGCTGGTCCAGTGGTTAATACACTGTCCTGGAGTTTTATGACTCACTTGCCATGGGTTCTAACCCATGAGGTTACGATTGGGAACCAGAGCATCACATACATTAAAACCAAACAAGTCACCGGGCCCTGATGAGCTATTTAAAGGGTTTTAAAGTAAAATAAGGGAGTATTCAGTGAACCATTAGCCAGTCTATTCAGTAAATTACTACAAACTAGCTGAGTGGAAAATGGCAAATATGATACCCATTTAAAGAAGGGGACAGATAATCAGCCTGAAATTACAGACCAATCTGAAAAAGTTATGGAATTGCAGATGCAATTCGAAGCCACTTTGAGATATAAGATTTAATCAATGATCCTCAGAACAGTTCTACTAAAGAGCGTTCTTGTCTTATAAACCCAATAATCTTTCCCGCTAAGGTATCTGAAGCTGTAAATCATGACAACGAATGACATTGTGAATACAGACTTCCATAATGCCTTTGATAGAATACCACACTGGAGTTGAAGTAGCAGTATACAAAATAGGAGAAATTACCTCCTGGATTGAGGTATGACTGATCCCACTGGACCCCAAGGACCCCCCCCCCCATGGTAATAAGTCACTTTTGATTGACCCCACTGGACCCCAAGGCCCCCCTATGGTAATAAGCCACTTTAGACTGACCCCACTGGACTCCAAGGACCCCCCCAATGGAAATGGGTCACTGACTTTTTTTAGTTATCCTAGCTTACTTAAACTATGTATGATAATTGTACTACGTGTACCTGTGCTTAAATAAACTTACTAACAGAGTGTTTTTATAAATGGAGAGAAATGAGAATGAGGGTATGTTACCAGTGGTGTGCCACAGGGGCCAATATTGGCCCCTTATTGTTCACAATACGGTATAAAGTTGAGATTATGTAATTTCTGATGAAGACACTAGAGTGTCAGAGGATGATCTGGACAGGATGATGATGTGGTCGAAGTAGCAGATGAAGTGTAATATAGACAAATATTCTCATAAATATGTCACTTATAACCTAAATAATGTACATCTTACACTGAATGCAAAAATGAATTAGGAGCTCCGTTTAGCAGATATCTAAAGCCAAGACAACAGTAGCATAAGTGTCTGCAATAAAGCTAACAAAATTATTGGCTTTATATCAAGAAGCATAAATAATAGAAGTCCTCAGGTTAAACTTCAGCTTCACATATCTTCGGAAAGACATCATTTAGATTATACTGCTCAATTCTGGTCTCCATATTACAGAAAGGACGTAAATGAACTGGAAAATATACAGAGAGGAATGACACGATTGCAAAACAAACCATATCACGGGCGGGGCTTGAACTCGTGGGTAGTGAGTCGTAAAACTCCAGACCGATGCGTTAACCACTGGGCCAGCTGGCTACAATAAGAGTCATCCAACTTGGTATATTTATACACCACAGGAAGGTTAGCATGGGCAGCAATGTGCCTATATTTGCTGTATAAATATACCAAATTGGATGAATCTTATTTTAGCCAGCCGGCTCAGTGGTTAACGCATCGGTCTGGAGTTTTACGATTCTGACCGCGGGTTCAAGCCTCGTCCATGGTATTTTTTTTTTTTTTGTGCAACTTCTGGGTATCTTCACTTGTAGACGTTTCGCCATTCAGTGGCTTTATCAATACAAGGGCATAATGTGAAGACTGTAGAATTATATACAAAACATGATATAATCAGTCCCTCAGCCTTGCAGGGACTGATTACCTCATTTTTTGTATATATAGTTCTAGTCTTCACATTATGTCGTTGTATTGATAAAGTCATTGGTTGGAGAAATGTCTACAAATAAAGATGTGTACGAATGGTATATAATACCGACAAGATGAGAGTAAGACACTTGTGCAACATCTGGGTATCTTTATTGTAGACGTTTCGCCATCCAGTGGCTTTATCAATACAAATTCTAGGACATAACTTGAAGACAGTAGAACTATGTACAGAAGATGAGGTAATCAGTCCCTCAACCTAGGAGTAGGTGCGAAGAGCACCATAGTCGTGGAGATTCTGAAAGAATCTCCACGACTATGGTGCTGTTCGCACCTACTCCTAGGTTGAGGGACTGATTACCTCATCTTCTGTACATAGTTCTACTGTCTTCAAGTTATGTCCTAGAATTTGTATTGATAAAGCCACTGGATGGCGAAACGTCTACAATAAAGATACCCAGATGTTGCACAAGTGTCTTACTCTCACAAATAAAGATACCCAGATGTTGAACATGTGTCTAATTCTTCAACTTGTCGGTATCATATACCATTCATGTACAACCGATTATATGTGTCAGAAACCTTCTTCTTCTTCTTATGACCAGAGCTTTGGTAAGATGGGTAAGGAAGAAGGATGGGTAAGGATGGAAATATTGGAAAAGGGTGGGAGGGGGGTGAGAGGTAGGATATAAAGGCAAGTGGCCCAACCACTTTGGTGTAATTTAAAAAGTGTATGTGAAATGATAAGATATTCTTAAAGGGGTATAATACTAACCCATCAGAGTCACATAGATATAATAGGTATATAAGTACATGACTCTGAATTGGTAGTAATATGTCAGAAACCTATCCTACGAAAACAAGCCGAAGGCACCGAATTTCCAGTATCTGGAAAAAATGTAGAATTGGGGGAAAGGGGATATTACCGAAGTGACAAATGGAAAACAGGAAGTAAATGTTTTCTAATCAAGACAAGACTCACGGTAATAGATCAAACATGAAGCTGCGGTGGGCACAACAAGGGAGCACTGTATCAACATTCGTGGCCTCAGATTATTCAACATCTTACCAGAAGATATCAGAAACACTGCTGGAACAAGTGTAGAAGTCTTCAAGAAGATATCAGAAACACTGCTGGAACAAGTGTAGAAGTCTTCAAGAAGATATCAGAAACACTGCTGGAACAAGTGTAGAAGTCTTCAAGAAGATATCAGAAACACTGCTGGAACAAGTGTAGAAGTCTTCAAGAAGATATCAGAAACACTGCTGGAACAAGTGTAGAAGTCTTCAAGAAGATAGAAACACTGCTGGAACAAGTGTAGAAGTCTTCAGAAGATATCAAAACACTGCTGGAACAGTGTAGAAGTCTTCAAGAAGATATCAGAAACACTGCTGGAACAAGTGTAGAAGTCTTCAAGAAGATATCAGAAACACTGCTGGAACAAGTGTAGTCTTCAGGGGGAAACCGGACAAGTATCTTCACCAGGTACCAGATCAACCAGGCTGTGATGGATATGTGGGTCAGCGGGCCACCACAGCAAAGCCTGGTTGACCAGGCAAACACCAGACGAGCCTGGCCCATGACCGGTCTCCCGGAGTACCAAGGCTCTCAAAACTCATCGAAGGTAAATATATATTTATGGTAATAGAGTTGCAGACGAGTGGAATAAAGTCCCAAACAGAGTTACTGAAGCGAAAACTTTGGATAGGTTTAAAAACATGTTGGACAGGCAAATGTAAATACGTGAGAATCAGGCCTAGCATTGGCCAGATCTGTTTGTGACTTGATAAAGCCCACCGTGTGGGCGAAACGTAGTGAATAATGGATCGTATTTTAGTGCATTTGTGTCTATTTTTCCAGCGTGTCGGTGTTTTATACCATTTATCTCCCCCCCTCTCTCTCCCTTCTGTCTTGAAAGTTGTACACACAACAATATTGAAGACGCTATTCTTATGTTTTTTATTTGATTTAGAAAACGGAATATCCACTTTCTTACTGTTCCTGTTACACCTGAAGAATGAGACACCTGTACAGCATTTACTAATATTTATTACGGGAACGTTTCGCCAGTCAGTGGCTTCTTCAGTCCGATACAGAGAACGTTTCCCAAATAAAGGTCCACAAGTGTTACACAAGCGTCTAATTCTTTAACGTGCCAGCTTTCTAACCTTGTTGACCTTATTTAACGCGCTATCACTCCATGATCGCACTTGTTAAATGTCTTAGCGCAGTGTGCAGCCAATATCTGCACTCATTTTCTTCCACAGTCCCCCCAAATTTTAAAGGGAAAAACCTTTACCAGGGGCCCGGGAAATTGAACCCCCCCAGGGATTTCTCAAAACTCCGGACCGTCGGGGTTACCCACGGGGACCGCTAGTCGGGGTTTTTTGGATTTTCTGACCGCGGGTTCAATCCCCCCCGGTGGTTTGGTTTGTTTGAATCTTTTTCCTTACGTTTCCCTGAGTCTTCCCAAAGGAAAAATTAGGGGTATTTGAAAAGTATTTTCCCGCCCAGCTGTATATCCTTTGATGGTGGGGAAAACCCAATCCCCACGGGTGGGATAAAACCCGCGATCAGAGAGTCAAATTGGGGGCCTTTGAGGGGCCCTTGAGCTAGATTTTAGTTAGGGCCACGCGGGCAGGAGTTTTGTTTGAAAAAAAAACCTTACTTTTGTGGTCACAGGGGTTTTCCTATGCAAATTTCTTATTGTAGCCACGGGGCCCCAGTGGTAACCCCGTCGGTCTGGATTTTTAAAGATTTTGGCCCGCGGGTTCTATTCCTACCCGTAAAATTTGATCTGTTTGCAATCTTTGTCTTCGATTTCGGGAGTCATGAGGGTTTGGGGGGTTTGTGTGTAGTGTAGAAAAATGTAAATAAATGGTTTTGAAATCCGACAAGTTAAAAACATGGAAACAGGGGGGGGGAAATCTTTTTTAAGGAAACGTTTCCCCACACGTGGTTTAATAGCCCAAATTTAAAAAGCAAAAAGGGGGGTAAGGAGAGGGGGAAAGTTTGGGGTTAATCATTTCCCTCGTCGGGAAACGAGG
This sequence comes from Cherax quadricarinatus, assembly GCF_026875155.1. Lineage (NCBI taxonomy): Eukaryota > Metazoa > Arthropoda > Malacostraca > Decapoda > Parastacidae > Cherax > Cherax quadricarinatus. Next base: position 23,851,418 of record NC_069484.1, on the reverse strand, counting down.
GTATTCAGCCCATCAGTCTTGTAGAAAGTACAGCATATGGTGGATAAGTGATTTAAATTATACTGTAGTCAGGCGAGTGGAAGCAGGAGGGAGGGGGACATAGGGGAAAAACCACCCCACTACTTAAGTAGGATTTCGGGGGTAGCCCCCCCGGGGGCCCTTTTCCAAAGGGACCAGGCCCCCCAAAAGTGGTTGGGCCCTGATCAACCAGGCTTTTATTTGTGCTCCCCAGTATTTTCAATGCACAAAAACTACACCCCGGCTGATGGGGGTACAATTTGGTATTTGTCCGGCTCCCCTTAAAGGGACAGCCGGGGGTTTTGTGGGGTAACTCCCCTTACGTTTTTGGGGGAAGGGGCATTTTAACGCCCTTAGTCCCGGACACTTACTGAGTTTTGTCCTAATGTACAAATTGGCGACCCTCCCTTTCCCACCTGGGAATGTTGAAACCTTTCTGCCCGTCTTTTGATTTCCAGGGGATGATTTCTGTGTGCAGATTGGGGATCAGTCCCTCTAGGTTTTTTCCAGGTTTTAGATTTTTATCCCCCCTCCCCTTTTGGGCCCATTTGAGTACGGGGTTCAAGTGACCCCAAAGCTTTTCCCATTTGTTCCTTGTTTCCTTTGTGCAGAGGAGTTATTTCTGTAATTTTTAAAAACCCTTCTTCAGTTCCCTCAATTGAGCTCAGTCTCCAGAAATCAAAAGGGGTGTAAATGAATGGTTTTTTTAAGAAAGACACGAAAGCAAACACTAAAACCAAAATTTATTAAAAAAAGGGTTTCGGTCCGGGGCCTTGATACTTTTGACCCGGGTTCCGGCCCGGGATACGTTTTCTAATAAAAATATTTTTTAGTGTTTGCTGGGGTGTTTTTAAAAACCCAAAAACTTGTCTGTATTTTATTCCCAAGGGTTTTTTTTAACCACGGGAATGGTATAAAATTTTACAGACAAGACGAAGTCAAAAACCATGCCTGTGATCTTACATTTTCTTAAAGATTTCCCGGGGGATCTTCACCAACCCCAAAGGGGTGAGGGACTGATTACCTCAGCTTTTGTGTATATTTCTTACTGTTCCCAATTATGTTTTTAAATTTTTTTTTAAATAAAGCCGTGGTTTAAAATTTAAAGGGCTCCCAAGTTGTGCACATGTGCCCTAATTTTCCAATGATAAGTGTCCGTTTAAGGGGGTATTTTCCACTTCTAAAAACATTATATGAGTTTGTATAAAATCTTTCGTCCTTGCATTTTTTCCCAAAAAATTTAGTGTTTTCATTCTCCTTCTTGTCTAATTCTTCGGGCAATACTTTATATTTAACAGTGAAAACAGAATGCTTTAAAAGGAACAAAAAGGCAAAAAACCCCGTGATTTGGAAACAATACACAAAAAACAAAACCATGTGGGAAGAGAAGAGCTTCCCCCCGAAGTTCCGGCCCGGGACTTGGCCCATTTACACTCACACAGTAAAAACCCTAAACATGGTATCCCTTTAAAAGGAATTTCGAGATTTATATTTTACCCCCTCTGGCCGGCCCAAAGGCCCCAGGCTCGTCTGGTGTTTCCCTGGTCAACCAGGCTGTTTTTTGCTGGATGCCCGCTGCCCCCCCATATCCATCCCCGCTGGTTGTTTCTGGCCCGGGGTGAAGTTATTTTTTCTAGTTTCTTTTTAAAGGCTTTTACATTGTTCCGCAGTGTTTTGATATCTTCTGGAAAGATGTTGAAAAGTCTGGGCCCCCGGATGTTGATACAGTGTTCTCTTATTGTTTCCCAGCACCCCCCGCCCCCTTTAATAGGTTTTTTTTTTAAAATGTGTGGCACCGGGTTTGGGAAAATGTTTATGGTGGCAAATGTTTTTTTAAAATGACGTTTTGGCATGTTTGAACATGATGATGTGGGGGGCAGTTTGAAACATGTTGGGTTTGGGATGTTTGAACATGATGATTGTGGCCCCTGTTTGACATGATGGCGGCACTGTTTGAAAATGGGTGTGTGGTTGAAATGATGGGGGTGTGGGGACTGAACATGTGGCGGGGTGGGTACTGAACATGATTGGGGTTGGTTTGGGACTGAACATTTTGGGGGTGTGGTACCCCGAAAGATTTGCATGTGGTACTGAACTTTATGGCGGGGTGGGACTGAACATGTTTGGGTGTGGTACTTTAAACATGATTTGGGGTTTTTTGGGACTAAAAATGATGGCGTGTGGTACCCGAACATGAAGCGTGTGGTACTGAAAAATGATGGCGTGTGTTTTGAACATGTGGCGTGTGGGGAATGAACTTTAGGCGTTTTTTGGTACTGAACATGATAGCGTTTTGGTATAACATTTATGGGTGTGGTTTCCCGAAAAATGATTTGGGGGTGGTACTGAACATGATTTGGGTTTTGGTTTTCTGAAAAATGATGGCGGGGTGGGTACTGAAAAATGATTTGCGTGTGGTTAAAAAAACATGATGGCGGGTGGTACTGAACATGATGGGTGTGGTACTGAACATGATGGGTGTGGTACTAACATGGGTAGCGTGTGGGAATAAACTGATGGGGTGTGGTACTGAACATGATGGCGTGTGGTATGAACATGATGGGTTTTGGGGGACTGAAAAATGGGTGGCGGGGTGGTATGAAAATGAATGGCGTTGTGAAACTGTCTGAAAATGAAGCTGCTCCATTTTGACCTGAAAGGGAAAATACCACTCCACCCAAAAAAACCCAAAAAAAACCAAACCCCTCCACCCCCAAACATCAAAGGAACTACCACTCCCCCTAAACATCAAAGGAACCCACCCTCCCCCAAAAACATCAAAGGGGAAAACCCAACCACACCCCTAAACATCAAAGGAACCTACCACCCCACCTAAAAATCAAAGGAACCCCCACTCCACCCCCAAAAATCAAAGGGAAACCTTACTCCACCTAAACAGCAAAAGGAACCTTTCCACTCCCCCTAACATCAAGGGGAACCCACCACACCATCTAAACATCAAAGGAAACCTTCCACTCCAAAAAACATCCCAAAGGGAAACCCACCCTCCACCTAAAAAATCAAAGGGGAAACCTACCACTCCCCCTAAACATCAAAGGAACCCACCACACCATCTTAAAAAACAAAGGAACCTACCCCCTCCAAAAAAAATCAAAGGAACCTACCCCTCCACCTTAAAAAATCAAAGGAATTACCACACCACCTAAAAATCCCAAGGAACCTAACCCCCTCCACCTTTAAAAATCCAAAAAAACCTACCCCCTCCACCTAAAAAATCAAAGGAAACCCCCATTCCACCCTAAACAAACAAAAAGGGGGCCTCCAAAATCCACCTAAACATCAAAGGAACCCAAAACCCCTCCACCTAAACATTTAAAGGAAACCCACCACTCCACCTAAACAGCAAAAAGGGAACCCACCCCCTCCAAACCCAAAAAATCAAAAGGGAAACCCACCCCACCATTTTAAAATTTAAAGGAACCCACCACTCCAAAAAAAAAATCAAAAAAAAAACCTACCACCACCTAAAAAATTTAAAGGAACCCACCACTTTCCCCCTAAACATCAAAGGAACCCACCACCCATTTTAAAAAATCAAAGGAACCTACCCCCTCAAAAAACATCCAAAAAAGGGAACCCACCACTCCAATTTAAAAATCAAAGGAACTTACCACACCCCCTAAACATCAAAGGAAACCCACCCCCTCCACCTAAAAAATCAAAGGGAAAAAACCAATCCCCTTAAAAAATCCAAAAGGGAAAAATACCATTCCACCTAAAAAATCAAAAGGGAAAAAAACCACTCCAACCCAAACATCCCCAAAAGGAAAACCCCCACTCCCCTTTAAAAATAAAAAGGAAACCTTTCCCCTCCCCTAAACATCAAAGGAACCCACCACTCCACCAAACATCAAAGGAACCCACACTCCCCCTAAAAATCAAAGGAAAACCCACCCCTCCACCTTTAAAAATCTAAGGAACCTACCCCCTCCACCCAACATCAAAAGGGGGAAACCCACCACTCCACCCAAAAAATCAAAGGAACCCACCCCCTCCACCTAAAATCAAAGGAACCCCACCACCCCCACCTAAAAACAAAGGAACCTTTCCCTCCCCCTAAACTCAAAGGAACCTACCTTTCCCCCTAAACATCAAAGGAACCTTTCCAACCATCAAACATCAAGGAAACCCAAACCCCTCCCAAAAAAAATCAAAGGAACCTACCCCTCCAAATAAAATCAAAGGAACCTACCACTCCACCCCAAAAAAAACAAAGGAACCCACCACACCATCCCAAACATCAAAGGAACCCACCCCTCCAAAAAACCCTCAAAAGGAAAACCCACCATCCACCCAAACATCAAGGGGAAAAAAACCAAAAACCCCCTTTAAAAAAAAAAAAATCAAAGGAACCTACCCCTCCACCTAAAAAATCTTTAAAGGGAAACCCACCACTCCACCTAAACCCTCAAAGGAAAAACCCACCACTTACAAAAAATCAAGGAAACCCACCCCTCCCCCTAAAACCCTCTAAGGAAAATACCCCCTCCACTAAAAATCAAAGGAAAATTACCAACCACCCAAACATAAAAGGGAAAAAACCCCCTCCCACCTAAAACTAAGGAACCCACCCCTCACCTTTTTCATCAAAGGAACCTACCCCTCCCCTAAACATCAAAAGGAAAATTTCCCCTCCACCTAAACATCAAAGGAAACCCACCACTCCCCTAAACATCAAAGGAAAAACCCACCACTCCCCCTAAACATCAAAGGGAAAATACCAAATCCACCCCAAAAAATCAAAGGAACCTACCCTTTCCCCCTAAAAATCAAAAGGGAAACCCCCACCACCCCCCTAAAAATCAAAAGGAAAAACCCACCACTCCACCCAAAATCAAAAAGGGGGCCTACCCCTCCAAAACATCAAAGGAACCCACCAATCCACCTAAAAATCAAAGGAACCTACAACCCCCCCAAAAAACATCAAAAGGGAAAATACCAAATTCCCCCCTAAACATCAAAGGGGAACCTACCCCCCACCTTTAAAAATCAAAGGAACCTAACCCCTCCACCTAAAAAATCAAAAAGGAAAATACCCCTCCACCTAAAAATCAAAAGGGAACCCACCCCTCCCCCTAAACATCAAAAGGGAACCCCCACCATCCCCTAAACATCAAAGGGAAACCTTTCCACCTCCCCCCTAAACATCAAGGAAAACCCACCCCTAAAACCCAAAAAATTTAAAGGGAAACCCAAACCCCTTCCCCCCTAAACACAAAGGAAACCCCACCCCCACTAAACATCAAAGGGAAAATACCCCTCCCCCTAAAAAATCAAAAGGGCCTTTCCAAATCCCCCTAAACATCAAAGGAAACCCACCTTTCCCCCTAAAAAATCAAAGGGGAAAATACCCTCCACCTAAAAAATCAAAGGAGCCTACCCCCTCCCAAAAAAATCAAGGAACCTTTCCACTCCACCCAAACATTTAAAAAGGGAATACCACTCCAAAAAAAATCAAAAAGGGAAACCCACCATTCCACCCAAACATCAAAGGAAAATACCCCTCCACCTAAAATCAAAGGAACCTACCACCCCCCTAAACATCAAAGGGGAAACCACCCCTCCACCTAAAATTCAAAGGAAAAACCCAACCCCCACCTAAACATCAAAAAGGAAAACCCACCCCTCAAATAAAAAATTTAAAGGAAACCCACCCCCTCCCCCTAAACATAAAGGGAAAAAACCCCTCCACCTAAACATCAAAGGAAAACCCAACCCCTCCCCCTAAACATCAAAGGAAACCCCACCACTCCCCCTTAAAAAAAAAGGAACCTCCCCTCCCCCTAAACATAAAAGGGAAACCCAACTCCACCTAAAAACAAAGGAACCCCTACCATTTCCCCCTAAACATCCAAAAGGGAAACCCACCCCTCCCCTAAACATCAAAAAGGGAAACCCACCACTCCACCAAAAATCAAAGGAAACCCAACCCCTCCACCTTTAAAAATCAAAAAGGGGGCCTACCATCCACCTAAAAATAAAGGAAAATACCATCCCAAAAAAATTTTTAAAAAGAAAGGTTCGAGAACCGACATGTTGTTTTAAATTTGACCCCATGTGCAAATTTGGGGATCCCTTTTTTTTAGGAAAACGTTTCGCCACACATTTGGCTTATCGTCCATACAAAAAGGGTAAATTTAAAAAAAACAGGAGGAGGAGAATGAGGTAATCAGTTTCCCCCAACCCCTTTAGTTTGATGTGGGGCAAATCCATCAGTCCCCTTTTTATGGAAGGGTGAAGCCCAACCCGTGTGGGCGAAAAAGTTTCCTCAATGAAAATACCCAAGAGTTGACATGTGTCTAATTTAACAACAAAAAAAATACCCCGATGTTGCCCCATGTGTTTTAATTTTTCATCCTATCGGTACTGGNTGTACCATTTATGTACAACAACTGATGTATAGTGAGTTGAGCAGTTATACAATGAGCTTAGGTAAGATAACATCTGTGGTGAATGGTTTGGAAAACCGACAAGTTGAAGAATTGAGACACTTGTGCAACACATGGGAATCTTTATTGAAGAAACGTTTCGCCACACAGTGGCTTCATCAGTCCAATACAAAGTAGAAATGGGTATGGAGAGGAGGAGTTCGAGGTAATCAGTCCCTCAAGAGTGATGGACTGAACACATCGATTCCAGGTTGAGTGACTGATTACCTCGAACTCCTCCTCTCCTTACCCATTTCTACTTTGTATTGGACTGATGAAGCCACTGTGTGGCGAAACGTTTCTTCAATAAAGATTCCCATGTGTTGCACAAGTGTCTCAATTCTTCAAGATAACATCTGTTGTATATGAAGCTGAATATCACAGCTGTTGTACAAGGACCTAAAATAACAGCTGTTATAAGAACTTAAAGAGCATTGCAGCAGGCTTACTGGCCCGAGCTAGACAAGTTAAACTCACACCCACTCATGTAATTATCTAACCTATTTTTAACACTACGAGTTCTATCTTCACTAACGGTACTGGGGAGTTTGTTCCACTCATCCACAACTCTATTACCAAACCAGTGCTTTCCTATATCCTTCCTAATTTTTTTTTTTCAACTTGCTGCGAGTACAACAGTTGGGTATCTTTATTGTTGAAAGGTTTCGCCTACACAGTAGGCTTCTTCAGTCAAATACAAAGGCAGGAGGTGTAGTAGTGAAATGCAGATGTAATCAGTCCATCAACCTTAGAGAAGCCTACTGTGTAGGCGAAACGTTTCAATAATAGACACACCCAACTATTGCACATAAGAAGAGCATAAGAACATAAGAAGGAATACTGCAACAGGCCTACTGGCCCAAGCGAGGCAGGTCCAACTCTCCTACCGGCTTAAGCCAATGCCCTAACCTAGTTAGGTCAGGTCACATTCACTTACGAAGCACAGCATCTGACTGTCAGTATTTTATACCATTTTCAACATTCCTTGAGTCCTGTCTTGGCTTGATATTTTTAGCACGTTATTTACATCCCCTTTATTTATTCCTGCTTTCCATTTATACACCTCAATCTTATCCCCCCTAATTCTACGCCTTTCTAGAGAGTGCAGATTCAGGGCCCTCAGTCTGTCCTCATAGGGAAGATTAGTGCTGATTCGGGGCCCTCAGTCTATCCTCATAGGGAAGATTAGTGCTGATTCGGGGCCCTCAGTCTGTCCTCATAGGGAAGATTAATGCTGATTCGGGGCCCTCAGTCTATCCTCATAGGGAAGATTAGTGCTGATTCGGGGCCCTCAGTCTGTCCTCATAGGGAAGATTAATGCTGATTCGGGGCCCTCAGTCTATCCTCATAGGGAAGATTAGTGCTGATTCGGGGCCCTCAGTCTATCCTCATAGGGAAGATTAGTGCAGATTCAGGGCCCTCAGTCTATCCTCATAGGGAAGATTAGTGCAGATTCTGGGCCCTCAGTCCATCCTCATAGGGAAGATTAGTAAAAATTCAGGGGCTCTCAGTCTATCCTCATAGGAAAGACTAGTGAAGATTCAGGGCCCCCAGTCTATCCTCATAAGGAAGATTAGTGAAGATTCAGGGCCCTCAGTCTATCCTCATAAGGAAGACTAGTGAAGATTCAGGGCCCTCAGTCTATCCTCATAAGGAAGATTAGTGAAGATTCAGGGCCCTCAGTCTATCCTCATAAGGAAGATTAGTGAAGATTCAGGGCCCTCAGTCTATCCTCATAAGGAAGATTAGTGAAGATTCAGGGCCCTCAGTCTATCCTCATAAGGAAGATTAGTGAAGATTCAGGGCCCTCAGTCTATCCTCATAAGGAAGATTAGTGAAGATTCAGGGCCCTCAGTCTATCCTCATAAGGAAGATTAGTGAAGATTCAGGGCCCTCAGTCTATCCTCATAGGGAAGATTTCTGATACATGGGATCAACTTTGTCATCCTCCTCTGTACGTTTTCCAGAGCATTTATATCCATTCTGTAATACGGTTACCTGGTTACCTGGAGGTTATTCCGGGGATCAACGCCCCCGCGGCCCGGTTCATGACCAGGCCTCCCGATGGATCAGGGCCTGATCAGCTAGGCTGTTACTGCTGGCCGCACGCAGTCCAACGTACGAGCCACAGCCCGGCTGATCCGGCACTGACTTTAGGTATCTGTCCAGCTCTCTCTTGAAGGCAGCCAGGGGTTTATTGGCAATTCCCTTAATGCTTGATGGGAGGAACAGTCTTGGGCCCCGGACACTTATGGTGTTTTCCCTTAGTGTACCAATGGCGCCCCTACTTTTAATTGGGGGCATTTTGCATCGCCTGCCCAGTCTTTTACTTTCGTAGGGAGTGATTTCTGTGTGCAGATTTGGGACCATTCCCTTCCCAAATTTTCCAAGTGTAGATTATGATATATCTCTTCCCTCCTGCGTTTCAACGAGTACAAGTCCCAAATGCTTCCAAGCGTTCCCAGTAGTTAAGGTGCTTGACAGAACTTATACGTGCAGTAAAGGATCTCTGTACACTTCTAGAATCTGCGATTTCACCTCTTTGAATGGAGATGTTAATGTACAGCAGTATTCCAGCCTAGAGAGAACAAGCGATTTGAAAAGGATCATCATTGGCTTGGCATCTCTCGTTTGGAATGTTCTCATTATCCATCCTAATTCATTTTCTTTGCACGTGCGATCGTGGCACGTTGTGATCCTTTAAAGTGAGATCCTCAGACACTACTACATTCCCAGGCCCCTGACATTATTTTTCGGCTCTTTTGTATGGCCAGAGTCGTGTTATACTCTGTTCTAGTTATTATCTCCTCCATTTTCATAACGGAGTAGTTGGAATTTGTCCCCGTTGAAAAATATTTTTTGTTTTACCGTTGCCCACCGGAAAACTTGGTTTATATCTTCTTGGGGTTAACCGCGTTTTCCCCAGCAGAGCAGTCTCAGCCAGACCAAAATACCACCCAAAGAAACGTCTTTTATACCCCTTCAAAAATTTTAAAGGATGAGGTGTGTGGGGGGGGTAAAGTGGGGGGGGGTTTGTTTGGGAACAGAAATCTTCACTGGCAGCCTCCCATTTAACTCGTTGACCCCCTATCTTTGTGTTCGATCTGTAGGAAATTGAATATCCCTCTCCCCACTTTCCCCCGTTATTCCTTTAGCACGTATTTTTTGGGAATTACGCCATGAGCATTTGTCAAAGTTTTGCAAAGTTGTGTATATTACATCTGTTCTATTTTCTTCCAGTGACCAAGGCCATGTCATATTTGATCCAGTAGTTGTGAGAGGCAAGCGCCCTCCCCTAAAACCCTGTTCCCCGGGTTTGTGCAGATTTTGGGAATCCAGGTGTTTTGCAACCCTGTTCTTGCACTCTTTCAAAGATTTTTATGATTGGGACGTCGAGCTATTGGTCTTTTTTACTAATGCTTTGCGCCACCTTTAGGGGTGGGGCTATACCCGTTGTTTTAAGGACTGGGAATTCACCCATTCCAAAGCTCCTCCTCCACATGTATTGGGAAGCAAGGGGTTTCTTGCAGTTTTTAAATAAAAAGGTTCACGATTGGGCCGGGGCTGAGTGCTAGGCATGTTGTAAATGGTTTTTTCGAAATCATGGGGAGTTAGGGTAATGTCTCCCGGATTTTACGGTGACCAAACTGTTATAAAATAATGTATTCTGAAAAAAAATTTAGGGTGACCAGAACTTTTATAAAATGAAGAAAGAGTGCTAAGACAAAAAACCTGTTTAAAAAAACAGCTGGAAGAAAACATTGTCAATGTTTTAAATAACAGCTGTTGTGGGATCTACGAAAACATGTACAATGAATAAGAGAAGAGATGTACAATGAACTAAGATAAAAACTTGTACTTGAAACAAAGGATAACATTAAAATAACTTGATAGATTACAATGAACTAAGAAAAAACGTTGTACAATGAACTAAGTTAACATGTACAATAACAAAGAAAAAGCTGTAAAAACATGGTAAAAAACTTGCCCCTTTAAACCCTTTTTTAAAATGCTGGCAAAGGAGAGAGAGAGAGAGGGGAGAGAGAGAGAAGAGGGAAGAGAGGAGAGGAGAGGGAAGAAGAGAGAAGAGAGAAGAAATGGGAACGAGGGGGGAAACAGGGTGGGGGGGGGGAAAAGGAGAGTCGAAAGAGGGGGGGGAGGGGAAGAGGCAAGCGAGGGGGCTAGAGGGGGGTAGGGAAGAGACGAGAGGGAGTGAGGGACACAAAGTGGGAGGGAGAGAGTAGGGGGGTAGACAGTTTGGGGGGGGGGTGAAGGGGGAATGGAGAGAGGGTGATAGGAGATAGGATGAAGGTAAAGGGGGGCGAAGGGGGAACAGGGGTGAAAAAAAGGGCACAGAGAAGGGGGTAGAAAGAGAGGGGTGAGGAGAGGGGGACTGAAAGATCGGGGGGGGAGAGGATAAAAAAAGAAGAAAAAGAGAGAATATAAAGGAGAGGATATACAGAGAATAAAAGGAGATAAAGGTAGAGAGATGAGACACCTCAGAACAAAAAAATCCACCTAACTCACTTTACACCGACGAAGAATGCTGCCGAAAATTTGCACACACCTCACATTTCCCCCCGTAGCAAACTAGCGAACGCCCACACCCCGGACGTTTTTCCGCCACACCCCATACACTAACGACATCTCCCCCAAAAAACGAGTCATCACGACCATTAAAACAACGGCCTTCACAAGACCCATGTTTTTTTCGCAGCCCCGAGTCAACACAGCCACCGGAATACAAACCCGGATTTGGGGGAGGTAATGTCTAAGTGAGAGCCTCAAACACGTCCCTTTTTCCCACGGGTTTGATTGAAAACTCCCCCCGACGGTGTATGAGGGGGGGTTTAGAAAAAGGGGGGGGGGGGGTTTGGGGGCGGGGGGGGGAAGTGGACAGATGTTCGACTATGCATTCACAGTAAAAGGTGAGTTACGGCAGGGACTGCCATTTGTGGGTTTTGATCAAACTTTTAATCTGTGTATCCTCTATGTAATGCTGGGGGTCCCCCCCCCCCATCCCACCCCCCTTTCCCCCAAAACCCCACCCCCTCCCCCCATCTCTCTCACTCTCTCTTCAAAAACCAGGTACACACCCGCCCCAAGCCTCCCCCCGCCTACACAATTCTTTTTCCTTTATTGAGGAAAATAAACCCTCGGGGGTCATAGGGCACCTGGGGGGAAGAATACAAAACTCCGCTTTCCCCTTGTGTATATTCTAAAAATTTTTGGGGGGGAGATTACCACTTTTTCATGTTTCCTGTCTTGGTCTAAAGATTGGGGGGCTGATTACCTCATCCCCCATGTCCTCCCCTATCATCTTTTTAAAAAGTTTGGGGTTTGGGTCCAGAGGGGGGGGGTAGCACAAATTCCTCACATCAAAGCCCATCACCGTATACGGGAAAATAAAACTTCCCACCAGCTGAAAGTTTCTTGAAATCCCCAGCCCTTAACAAAACTGTTCTTGCAACCCCCAGCCCTCTAGCTGAAACTGACTTCATTGCAATCCCCAGCCCTCTAGCTGAAACTGACTTCATTGCAATCCCCTGCCCTCTAGCTGAAACTGACTTCATTGCAATCCCTGCCCTCTAGCTGAAACTGACTTCATTGCAATCCCCCAGCCCTACCTAAAAACGACTTTTTTTTGCAATCCCCACCCTCAGCTAAAAATGCTTCATTGAAAATCACCTCCCCTCTAGTGAAAATGATTACTGAAACCCCACCCTTAACAAAAAACGACTTCATTGCAATCCCCAGCCCTTAGCTAAACTGATTTCATTGCAACCCCCAGCCCTCTAACAGAAACTGCTTCTTTTGCAATCCCCACCCTCTAACAAAATGATTTCTTTGCAATCCCCACCCCTCTAACGAAACTGCTTCATTGCAATCCCCTCCTTTTAGTAAAACTGACTTCTTTTGCAATCCCCTGCCCTCTAGTGAAACTGCTTCATTGCAATCCCAGCCCAAAGAAACTGATTTTTCATTGCCCAATTTCCCCGCCTCTAACAAAAAACTAAACTTCATTGAAATTCCCACCCCTCTACAAAACTGATTTCATTGAAAAATCCCCAGCCCTCTAGCTGAAACTGATTCTTTTGCAATCCCCTCCCCTCTAGCGAAAAGATTCATTGAATCACCTGCCCTCAGCTGAAAACTGATTCATTGCAATCCCCAGCCCTCTAGCTGAAACTGATTTCATGCAATCACCTCCCCTCTACTAAAACTGACTTCAGAAATCACCTCCCCCTCTACGAAATGATTCATTGCATCACCTCCCCTTGCTGAAACTGACTTCATTGCAATCCCAGCCCTCTGGGAAAAATATTCCTGCAATCACCTCCCTCTAGGAAACTACTTCACTGCAATCAATTAAGTTTTAAAACCCTTTGGGGTTAAATAACCGAGGAAAACCCTCAAACCATAAGCCAGGATAACCAAGACGGGTTACCCGGGGTTAATAAGCAGAGTAAAAAAAGATGTTTAGAAAATGAAAAGCTAAAGACTGAGACTGTTTCAGTCGAATAAGAGAAGAACGACGAAAGATTAAAAGGAGAATGAGGGGGCAGTCCCCATTCTCCAAAACCAGGGGCCCCATCACCCTTCTCAAATTATATTCCACTACTACCACCACCCCTGTTTTTAAAACCCCACTCTAAGCCCATATAACCCCCGTTATGTATTGTTGTAAAGGCTTTACAAAACTCTGGGGGGCGAAACGTTGCCCCAATAAAATGTCACATTAGTTGCATTGTTCCTTTTACTTTACTGGTTACCTCATTCTCATGTTTTACCCTCCTTCTTGTGATGAAATTTAAAAAAATGTGCAAAAATCTGGGGATTTTATTTGAACGTTTAAAGTCCGCGGCTTTCAATACAAGAACAAAATGTGAAATACAATAACTAATGTGAAATAAAGAAACATAAAGTGAAATACAAGAAAATAACGTAAGATACAAAAACAAACGTAAGATACAATCAAAACGGAAGATCAAAACTAATTAAGATACAAAAACTAACGTGAAGATTTCAAAACATAAAGTGAAGATACAAAGGGAAAATAACGTGAAAAATACAAGAACATAAATGAAGATCAAGAACATAACGTAAGATACAAGAACATAACGTGAAGATACAAAAAATATTTTGGGAAATACAAAAAATAAAGTGAAGATCAATAAAAATGTAAATACAAAACATAACTGAAGATACAAGAAAATAACGTAAAGAACAAAACATAACTAAATACAAGAACAAAAATGAAAACAAGAACCCAAAAGTGAAATACAAGAACCCTAAAGGAAGATAAAAAAACATAACGTGAAGATACAAGAACTAACGTGAAGATACAAAACTAACGGAAGATACAAAATTTGTAAAATACAAGAACATAACGTAGAACAAGAACAAACGTGAAGAACAAGAACTAACGTGAAGATTTCAAGAACATAATGTAAGAACAAGAACATACGTGAAGATACAAGAACATAACGTGAAGATACAAGAACATAATGTGAAGATACAAGAACATAACGTGAAGATACAAGAACATAACGTGAAGATACAAGAACATAACGTGAAGACAAGAACATAAAAGTGAAATCAAAAACATAACGGAAATACAAAACAACGTGAAGATACAAGAAATAACTGAAAATACAAAACAAAACTGAAATACAAGAAAATAAAAGTAGATACAAAAACAAACGTGAAGATACAAGAACATAACGTAAAAAATTCAAGAACAAACGTGAAGATACAAAAAAACGTAAAGATACAAGAACTAACGTGAAAAACAAGAACATAACTGAAATACAAGAACATAACGTAAGAACAAAAACAAAAAGTGGGGAAAACAAAACTAAGTGAAAGTACAAGAACAACGTAAGATACAAAAAATAAATAAAAATCCCAAAACATAACTGAAGTACGAAAATAACTGAAGATACAAGAACATAACGTGAAGATACAAGAACATAACGTGAAGATACAAGAACATAACGTGAAGATACAAGAACATAACGTGAAGATACAAGAACATAACGTGAAGATACAAGAACATAACGTGAAGATACAAGAACATAACGTGAAATACAGAAAAAAACGGAAGATACAAGAACATAACTGAAGATACAAGAACATAACGTGGAAAATACAAGAAAAAATAAAAGAAAGATAAAGAAATAACGTGAAATACAAGAACATAAAATAAAGATACAAGAACAAAAACTGAAGAACAAAAACATAAGTAAAGAACAAAACAAACTGAAGATACAAAACATAACGTGAAAACAAGATACAGATGTTTACATGTTTATTTTTTCATTTGTGGGTATTGTATACCCTTCATGTACAACATTCTTCTCTGTACTGGACTGAAGAAGTCACTGGCTGGCGAAACGTTTCCGCAATAAAGATACCAAAATGTTGGGCAAGTGTGTGATACTTCAATAAGCAAAGTGCCGGCAGGCGGGTGTTGGTGTCCAGAGGGTCGTGTCAACAGTGACATCAGCAGCACGAGTCTGGCAAGACACCGATGGAATGACAGTGACATCAGCAGCACGAGTCTGGCAAGACACCGATGGAATGAATGATGTCACTGTCCCGCGGCCCGGTCCCGGACCGTGTAAAAAGTCACAACCTAACCTATCCTGAATAAAATGTGACTATTTTCCAGTGACTTTTTTCCTAACCAAAATTGTGACATTTTTTCCTGTCATTTTTTTTCCTGTGACCTTTTTTTCCGGACACCCCCAGACCAGGCCTCCTGGCTGCTAGCTTGGTCGATAAGCTGTTAGTGCTCGCCGCCTGCAGTCCAACGTATGCACCACAACCCGACCGAGCAGGAACTGTTTTATAAAGTAAAAGGACACAAGTGCAACTAATGTGACATTTATTGTGGCAACGTTTCGCTCTCCAGGAGCTTTATCAAGCTTGATAAAGCTCCTGGAGAGCGAAACGTTGCCACAATAAATGTCACATTAGTTGCACTTGTGTCCTTTTACTTTACATATTGTCGGTAATTCTACCAACTTTATTACAGGAACTGTTTTTGGGAGTCTGTCGAGCTCCTTGAAGGCAACCATGAGTTTGCTGGTAATATTTCTTATGCATGGAGGGTGTTGAAGAGTGTTGCCGTGCCTTGCATGGGACCCAAGGGGTATTTGTTATTAAATAACAAAAAAAAGGCACAATACCGTGACTGGAACGATACACATATAACCCGCACATAGAAGAGAGGAGCTTACGACGACGTTTCGGTCCGATTTGGACCATTTACAAAGTCACACTAACCAGAATTGGAGCAGGACAGGTATATATAGGCAGGAAGAGGTACTGGTGGTAGTATATATGCCTCTATATACCCGTCCTGCTCCACTTCTGGTTAGTGTGACTTTGTAAATGATCCAAGTCGGACCGAAACGTCGCCGTAAGCTCCTCTCTTCTACAAATAACAAAAAAAGGCCAATACCGTGACTGGGACGATACACAAATAACCCGCACATAGTATTTGTTATTATATGTGTACATTTTTAATTTTCACTTAATATTATATTGCCGATATTTTCATTAATAGCTAAAATGAAGTAATCTTGATTTATATTATTATCTGACCTTATATTATTTAGCTATGTAAATAGGTAGGATGTGTTTTATTGAATTAAGTCAGGAACTGCTACGTTAACTACTGTAAAATAGTCAATCGGTCTCTCGGGTAATTATCTCATGAACTGAGTTGACGTCTGGCTTAGAGGCGTTGCCTGAGTAGCAGCCTACCTCTAGCCTTGCAAACATCTCCTCGTTGCCTGAGTAGCCAGCCTACCTCTAGCCTTGCAAACATCTCCTCGTTGCCTGAGTAGCAGCCTACCTCTAGCCTTGCAAACATCTCCTCGTTGCCTGAGTAGCAGCCTACCTCTAGCCTTGCAAACATCTCCTCGTTGCCTGAGTAGCAGCCTACCTCTACCCTTTGCAAACATCTCCTCGTTGCCTGAGTAGCAGCCTACCTCTAGCCTTGCAAACATCTCCTCGTTGCCTGAGTAGCAGCCTACCTCTAGCCTTGCAAACATCTCGTTGCCTGAGTAGCAGCCTACCTCTAGCCTTGCAAACATCTCGTTGCCTGAGTAGCAGCCTACCTCTAGCCTTGCAAACATCTCCTCGTTGCCTGAGTAGCAGCCTACCTCTAGCCTTGCAAACATCTCCTCGTTGCCTGAGTAGCAGCCTACCTCTAGCCTTGCAAACATCTCCTCGTTGCCTGAGTAGCAGCCTACCTCTAGCCTTGCAAACATCTCGTTGCCTGAGTAGCAGCCTACCTCTAGCCTTGCAAACATCTCCTCGTTGCCTGAGTAGCAGCCTACATCTAGCCTTGCAAACATCTCGTTGCCTGAGTAGCAGCCTACCTCTAGCCTTGCAAACATCTCGTTGCCTGAGTAGCAGCCTACCTCTAGCCTTGCAAACATCTCCTCGTTCCCTGAGTAGCAGCCTACCTCTAGCCTTGCAAACATCTCCTCGTTGCCTGAGTAGCAGCCTACCTCTAGCCTTGCAAACATCTCGTTGCCTGAGTAGCAGCCTACCTCTAGCCTTGCAAACATCTCCTCGTTGCCTGAGTAGCAGCCTACCTCTAGCCTTGCAAACATCTCGTTGCCTGAGTAGCAGCCTACCTCTAGCCTTGCAAACATCTCCTCGTTGCCTGAGTAGCAGCCTACCTCTAGCCTTGCAAACATCTCCTCGTTGCCTGAGTAGCAGCCTACCTCTAGCCTTGCAAACATCTTGTTGCCTGAGTAGCAGCCTACCTCTAGCCTTGCAAACATCTCCTCCAAGTTTTTGACTCAAGTTTTGGATAATAGACGGTTCCACTGGTGACGGATCCTTTTTCTCGCTACGCTAAGTATTTGTGAAGGTCAGAGTTAGTACTGGACTTAGAGATTTTGATATCTACTAAGATTGCGAGTCTTTCTGACGTTATAGTCATTCAGTAGATTTAACTGTGACCTCTACGTATTACCCTAGTCTTGATTTTGAAGTGAGCCAATGTTATTCAGTAAGAAGGGAGTATCAGGACTCCATATTATGTTGAAGAACTCAGCTGTGTGATTCTGTTCTTCGTTAAAATCGCTTATGTTCTGACAAATGTCTCCGTCTATATGCAAGCTTCTTGGTGGATTATCGTACTCGAAGCCTGTGATTATTCGAGTACGGATGTACTGTTTAGTCTTGTACGTATATAGTCAATGTATTGGTTCGTTAACCCCCGGTTAACGAACTTTTTTCATTCCAGTAGTATGTTCAGATGCCAGTACTGACCGAATTTTTTCCCATAAGGAATATTGTGAAGTAGATTAGTCCATATCAGACCCCCAAACATACACGTACAAACGCACTTACATAAATACACTTACATAATTGGTCGCATTTGGAGGTGATCGTTAAGCGGGGGTCCACTGTATATGGTGAATTACGACTTGTCACAATGTCACTTTAACTAAAAGTTCAAAAATTGTATTAACTGATGATCCTCAGTATCATTGTATTCATTTTGTATTTTTCAACAAGTGAGAGTATTTAACTTTTTTTTTAAGACACGTTAATATCAAAGAAATTATTATTTTGTCGGATTATTGTCTCCTGGTTATAATTTACAAAATCCTATCAAGTTGATCATTTATACTAAAGATATCATAGAAGACTTTCACAGGCTACATACGTAAGGAGACTTATCCCAAACTTCCGGGAGTTCTCCACTCGTTTCTGTTCTGCCAGACACACAACTTCTCTTTTTGTAACAGAGTCGTGGTTCCCTCACATTTGAGTTCTCTTAGTGTACTCATCGCTCCTCTGCTTGTCACTGGAGGTATCCTGTACTGTCTTGTGTTCATAAGTTCGGTGTGCAGGTTTGGTAACAATATACGTATAACCCGCACATAGAGAGAAGCTCAGGACGACTTTTCGGTTCGACTTGGACCAGTGTGACTTTGTGAATGGTCAAAGTCGGACCGAAACGTCGTGGTAAGCTTCACTCGCCTATGTGCGGGTTGTGTATTGTTCCAATCACAGTATCATGACTTTTTGTTCTTTTGACACCGATACCTCTAAGTATCTCCCAGGTGTGGATTACGATGTATCTTTCTCGCCTAAGATCCAAAGAGTACAATTCTAAGGACTTTTAAAGTACTTCCAGTAATTTAGGTGCTTGACTGAGATTGAGTTATGAAGGTTCTTTGTACATTTTCCAGGTCAACAATTTCGTCTGCCTCGCAGACTAAAGAGATCGGATAAACTGAAGTGCGTCATCACTGGCTTGGTATCCCTTGTTTTGAAAGTTCTAGTTATTCTTGTCGTTGACTGTTTCCTTTTAAGAGAGTTCACTCTACCAGTGGGAAACGGCCGGTGTGTTAACAACAGAGAATTAATAACCCAAAGATAACCTCTTAGGGCTAAAAAGAAAAAAAAGGTTAATTTGGGAAGGTTAATAACTCGGGACAACCCAGTCATCGTGGCTTATTTAAATCAAGTATTTAGAGCCTCTCCTTGATTACCGCGGGGGCGTTGCCCCCCGGAACACCCTCCACGTTGGTACATCATCCACAACAGATTAACCATGCCCGGGATTTAACCCAGGTCCTCTCGCTTGTGAGAGGAACGTTCTGAGTTACGAGGTGTCGTGTTTAAGAGGAAGGTATAGCCCAGCTTACAAGTTTTTTTTTTCAATCGTCAAGTAAAAATTACTTTGATCAGCTTCCAGTTATTACCTTGTATGACACTCATCATGACTCATCACTCAGTATGACACTCATCATGACTCATCACTCAGTATGACACTCATCATGACTCATCACTCAGTATGACACTCATCATGACTCATCACTATGACACTCATCATGACTCATCACTCAGTATGACTCATCATGACTCATCACTCAGTATGACACTCATCATGACTCATCACTCAGTATGACACTCATCATGACTCATCACTATGACACTCATCATGACTCATCACTCAGTATGACTCATCACTCAGTATGACACTCATCATGACTCATCATTCAGTATGACACTCATGACTCATCACTCAGTATGACACTCATCATGACTCATCACTCAGTATGACACTCATGACTCATCACTCAGTATGACACTAATCATGACTCATCACTCAGTATGACACTCATCATGACTCATCACTCAGTATGACACTAATCATGACTCATCACTCAGTATGACAATCATCATGACTCATCACTCAGTATGACACTCATCATGACTCATCACTCAGTATGACACTCATCATGACTCATCACTCAGCATGACGCTAATTATGACATAAAGCGACTCGTCAACAAGATTCATAAATACACTCATCAACAAATTAATGAGTATTGTTAATGAATCATTAATAATACTCATCAAGATTCATCAACATGACCTTCATCAAGATTAATTATAACCATCAACATTTATCATGACCATCATCAACAACATTCATCATGACCATCAAGAATCATCATGACCATCAAGAATCATCATGACCATCAAGAATCATCATGACCATCAAGAATCATCATGACCATCAAGATTCATCATGACCATCAAGATTCATCATGACCATCAAGAATCATCATGACCATCAAGAATCATCATGACCATCAACATTCATCAAGACCATCAAGAATCATCCATGACCACAAGATCATCATGACCATCAACATTCATCAAGACCATCAAGATTCATCATGACCATCAAGATTCATCATGACCATCAAGAATCATCATGACCATCAACATTCATCATGACCATCAAGATTCATCATGACCAAGATTCATCATGACCTTCATCAACAACATTCATCATGACCATCAAGAATCATGACCATCAACATTCATGACCATCAAGAATCATCATGACCATCAACATTCATCAAGACCATCAAGAATCATCATGACCATCAACATTCATCATGACCATCAAGATTCATCATGACCATCAAGATTCATCATGACCTTCATCAACAACATTCATCATGACCATCAAGAATCATGACCATCAACATTCATGACCATCAAGAATCATCATGACCATCAACATTCATCAAGACCATCAAGAATCATCATGACCATCAACATTCATCATGACCATCAAGATTCATCATGACCATCAAGATTCATCATGACCTTCATCAACAATATTCATCATGACCATCAAGAATCATGACCATCAACATTCATGACCATCAAGAATCATCATGACCATCAACATTCATCAAGACCATCAAGATTCATCATGACCTTCATCAACAACATTCATCAACACCATCAAGAATCATCATGACCATCAACATTCATCAAGACCATCAAGATTCATCATGGCCTTCATCAACAACATTCATCAAGACCATCAAGATTCATCATGACCTTCATCAACAACATTCATCAACACCATCAAGAATCATCATGACCATCAACATTCATCAAGACCATCAAGATTCATCATGGCCTTCATCAAGACCATCAAGATTCATCATGACCTTCATCAACAACATTCATCATGACCATCAAGAATCATCATGACCATCAAGATTCATCATGACCATCAAGAGTCATCATGATCAAGAATCATGACCATCAAGAACCATCATGACCATCAAGAATCATCATGACCATCAAGAATCATCATGACCATCAAAAATCATCATGACCATCAAGATTCATCATGACCATCAAGAATCATCATGACCATCAAGAATCATCATGACCATCAAGAATCATCATGACCATCAAGATTCATCATGACCATCAACATTCACCATGACCATCAAGATTCATGACCATCAAGATTCATCATGACCTTCATCAACAACATTCATCATGACCATCAAACATTCATCATGCCCATCAAGAATCATCATGCCATCAAGAATCATCTGACCATCAAGAATCATCATGACCATCAAGAATCATCATGACCATCAAGATTCTCATGACCATAAAGATCATCCATGCCATCAGAATCATCATGACCATCAAGATCATCATGACCATCAAGATTCATCATGACCATCAACATTCATCATGACCTTCATCAACAACATTCATCATGACCATCAAGAATCATCATGACCATCAAGAATCATCATGACCATCAAGAATCATCATGACCATCAAGATTCATCATGACCATCAAGAATCATCATGACCATCAAGAATCATCATGACCATCAAGAATCATCATGACCATCAACATTCATCAAGACCATCAACATTCACCATGACCATCAAGATTCATCATGACCATCAAGATTCATCATGACCTTCATCAACAACATTCATCATGACCATCAACATTCATCATGACCTTCATCAACAACATTCATCATGACCAACATTCATCATGACCATCAACATTCATCATGACCATCAACATTCACCATGACCATCAAGATTCATCATGACCATCAAGATTCACCATGACCATCAAGATTCATCATGACCATCAAGATTCACCATGACCATCAAGATTCATCATGACCATCAAGATTCATCATGACCATCAAGATTCATCATGACCTTCATCAACAACATTCATCATGACCATCAACATTCATCATGACCTTCATCAACAACATTCATCATGACCATCAACATTCATCATGACCATCAACATTCACCATGACCATCAAGATTCATCATGACCATCAAGATTCACCATGACCATCAAGATTCATCATGACCATCAAGATTCACCATGACCATCAAGATTCATCATGACCATCAAGATTCATCATGACCATCAAGATTCATCATGACCTTCAACAACATTCATCATGACCATCAACATTCATCATGACCATCAAGAATCATCATGACCATCAAGAATCATGACCATCAAGAATCATCATGACCATCAACATTCATCATAACCATCAAGAATCATCATGACCAAGAATCATCATGACCATCAAGAATCATCATGACCATCAAGAATCATCATGACCATCAACATTCATCAAGACCATCAACATTCACCATGACCATCAAGATTCATCATGACCTTCATCAACAACATTCATCATGACCATCAACATTCATCATGACCATCAAGAATCATCATGACCATCAAGAATCATCATGACCATCAAGAATCATCATGACCATCAAGAATCATCATGACCATCAAGATTCATCATGACCATCAAGATTCATCATGACCTTCATCAACAACATTCATCATGACCATCAACATTCATCTGACCATCAAGAATTCATCATGACATCAAGAATCATCATGACCATCAAGAATCATCAGGGACCTCATCAAGAATCATCATGACCATCAAGATTCATCATGACCATCAAGAATCATCATGACCATCAAGAATCATCATGACCATCAAGAATCATCATGACCATCAAGAATCATCATGACCATCAAGAATCATCATGACCATCAACATTCATCAAGACCATCAACATTCACCATGACCATCAAGATTCATCATGACCATCAAGATTCATCATGACCTTCATCAACAACATTCATCATGACCATCAACATTCATCATGACCATCAAGAATCATCATGACCATCAAGAATCATCATGACCATCAAGAATCATCATGACCATCAAGATTCATCATGACCATCAAGAATCATCATGACCATCAAGAATCATCATGACCATCAAGAATCATCATGATCAAGAATCATGATCATCAACACCACTTGAGGATCAAGAGATAACCAGCTTCGATCCAATAGGACAGCTCCTGTTCCATGGATTAAAAGTCCCTCGCCAGCCAGCATCATGGCGCTCCCCTTTAAAGATTCCCTTGGGGTCGGCGCCCCCCTCCCTCTCCGGTGGTGTCCGGAAAGGTTAAGAAACGTTGCTAAGCGTGTCATGCAATGTTATGAAATTTACTGTGGAAACATTTCGCCCTCTGTGGACTCTATCAGTGCAATGAGTTGAGCAAGACACATTGTGCAACATTACCTTTGCTGAGACATCAATAATGTTGCAGACACTTTGTGCAACATTACCTTTACTGAGACATCAATAATGTTGCAGACACATTGTGCAACATTACCTTTACCGAGACATCAATAATGTTGCAGACACATTGTGCAACATTACCTTTACTGAGACATCAATAATGTTACAGACACATTGTGCAACATTACCTTTACTGAGACATCAATAATGTTGCAGACACTTTGTGCAACATTACCTTTACTGAGACATCAATAATGTTACAGACACATTGTGCAACATTACCTTTACTGAGACATCAATAATGTTGCAGACACATTGTGCAACATTACCTTTACTGAGACATCAATAATGTTGCAGACACATTGTGCAACATTACCTTTACTGAGACATCAATAATGTTGCAGACACATTGTGCAACATTACCTTTACTGAGACATCAATAATGTTGCAGACACATTGTGCAACATTACCTTTACTGAGACATCAATAATGTTGCAGACACATGTTCAACATTATCTTTACTGAGACATCAATAATGTTGCAGACACATTGTGCAACATTACCTTTACTGAGACATCAATAATGTTGCAGACACATTGTGCAACATCTTTACTGAGACATCAATAATGTTGCAGACACGTGTTCAACATTATCTTTACTGAGACATCAATAATGTTGCAGACACATTGTGCAACATTACCTTTACTGAGACATCAATAATGTTGCAGACACATCTGCAACATTAGGTGGCTTGACTGAGACATCAATAATGTTGCAGACACATCTGCAACATTAGGTGGCTTGACTGAGACATCAATAATGTTGCACACGGCTTACTCATCAACATTATATATGGTATATAATACCATACATAATGTAGTGTTGGGCGAAACGTTCCCTTAATAAAGTTACCTAATGTTTCATACGTGTATCATATATACAGTTGTGGGTTTTATTTACCTTTGTAACAGTGTGGCGTTAGCCAAGTCTTAATGTCCACGATACAGCTATCAACCTACACACCACGCTAGTCTTACTGACAGTATACTATCAACCTACACACCACGCTAGTCTTACTGACAGTATACTATCAACCTACACACCACGCTAGTCTTACTGACAGTATACTATCAACCTACACACCACGCTAGTCTTACTGACAGTATACTATCAACCTACACATCAAGCTAGTCTTACTGACGTATACTATCAACCTACCCCACCACGCTAGTCTTACTGACAGTATACTATCAACCTACACACCACGCTAGTCTTACTGACAGTATACTATCAACCTACACACCACGCTAGTCTTACTGACAGTTATCTATCAACCTAACACCACGCTAGTCTTACTGACAGTATGCTATCAACCTACACACCACGCTAGTCTTACTGACAGTATACTATCAACCTACACACCACGCTAGTCTTACTGACAGTATACTATCAACCTACACACCACGCTAGTCTTACTGACAGTATACTATCAACCTACACACCACGCTAGTCTTACTGACAGTATACTATCAACCTACACACCACGCTAGTCTTACTGACAGTATACTATCAACCTACACACCCCGCTAGTCTTACTGACAGTATACTATCAACCTACACACTACGCTAGTCTTACTGACAGTATGCTATCAACCTACACACCAACGCTAGTCTTACTGACAGTATACTATCAACCTACACACACGCTAGTCTTACTGACAGTATACTATCAACCCTACACACCACGCTAGTCTTACTGACAGTATGCTATCAACCTACACACCACGCTAGTCTTACTGACAGTATGCTATCAACCTACACACCACGCTAGTCTTACTGACAGTATATCTATCAACCTACACACCACGCTTTGTCTTACTGACAGTATACTATCAACCTACACACCACGCTAGTCTTACTGACAGTATACTATCAACTACACACCACGCTAGTCTTACTGACAGTATACTATCAACCTACACCACGCTAGTCTTACTGACAGTATGCTATCAACCTACACACCACGCTAGTCTTACTGACAGTATACTATCAACCTACACACCACGCTAGTCTTACTGACAGTATACTATCAACCTACACACCACGCTAGTCTTACTGACAGTATTTCTATCAACCTACACACCACGCTAGTCTTACTGACAGTATACTATCAACTACACACCACGCTAGTCTTACTGACAGTATACTATCAACCTACACACCACGCTAGTCTTACTGACAGTATACTATCAACCTACACACCACGCTAGTCTTACTGACAGTATACTATCAACCTACAACACACGCTAGTTTTTACTGACAGTATACTATCAACCTACACACCACGCTAGTCTTACTGACAGTATGCTATCAACCTACACACCACGCTAGTCTTACTGACAGTATACTATCAACCTACACACTACGCTAGTCTTACTGACAGTATATATCAACCTACACACCACCGCTAGTCTTACTGACAGTATCTATCAACCTACACACCCCGCTAGTCTTACTGACAGTATACTATCAACCTACACACCACGCTAGTCTTACTGACAGTATACTATCAACCTACACACCACGCTAGTCTTACTGTACAGTATGCTATCAACCTACACACCACGCTAGTCTTTACTGACAGTATACTATCAACCTAACACCACGCAGTCTTACTGACAGTATGCTATCAACCTACACACCACGCTAGTCTTACTGACAGTATACTATCAACCTACACACCACGCTAGTCTTACTGACAGTATGCTATCAACCTACACACCACGCTAGTCTTACTGACAGTATACTATCAACCTACACACCACGCTAGTCTTACTGACAGTATACTATCAACCTACACACCACGCTAGTCTTACTGACAGTATACTATCAACCTACACACCACGCTAGTCTTACTGACAGTTACTATCAAACCTACACACCATGCTAGTCTTACTGACAGTATACTATCCCAAACCTACACACCACGCTAGTCTTACTGACAGTATACTATCAACCTACACACCACGCTAGTCTTACTGACAGTATACTATCAACCTAACACCACCTAGTCTTACTGACAGTATACTATCAACCTACACACCACGCTAGTCTTACTGACAGTATACTATCAACCTACACACCACGCTAGTCTTACTGACAGTATACTATCAACCTACACACCACGCTAGTCTTACTGACAGTATACTATCAACCTACACACCACGCTAGTCTTACTGACAGTATGCTATCAACCTACACACCACGCTAGTCTTACTGACAGTATACTATCAACCTACACACTACGCTAGTCTTACTGACAGTATACTATCAACCTAACACCACGCTAGTCTTACTGACAGTATACTATCAACCTACACACTACGCTAGTCTTACTGACAGTATACTATCAACCTACACACCACGCTAGTCTTACTGACAGTATACTTATCAACCTACACACCACGCTAGTCTTACTGACAGTATACTATCAACCTACACCACCACGCTAGTCTTACGACAGTATACTATCAACCTACACACCACGCTAGTCTTACTGACAGTATGCTATCAACCTACCACACCACGCTAGTCTTACTGACAGTATACTATCAACTACACACCCTGCTAGTCTTACTGACAGTATACTATCAACCTACACACCACGCTAGTCTTACTGACAGTATACTATCAACCTACACACCACGCTAGTCTTACTGACAGTATACTATCAACCTACACACCACGCTAGTCTTACTGACAGTATACTATCAAACCTACACACCACGCTAGTCTTACTGACAGTATACTATCAACTACACACCACGCTAGTCTTACTGACAGTATACTATCAACCTACACACCACGCTAGTCTTACTGACAGTATACTATCAACCTACACACCACGCTAGTCTTACTGACAGTATACTATCAACCTACACATACGCTAGTTCTTACTGACAGTATACTATCAACCTACACACCACGCTAGTCTTATGACAGTATACTAAACAACCTACACACCCCGCTAGTCTTACTGACAGTATACTATCAACCTATCACACCACGCTAGTCTTACTGACAGTATGCTATCAACCTACACACCACGCTAGTCTTACTGACAGTATACTATCAAACCTACACACTACGCTAGTCTTACTGACAGTATACTATCAACCTACACACCACGCTAGTCTTACTGACAGTATACTATCAACCTACACACCACGCTAGTCTTACTGACAGTATACTATCAACCTACACACTACGCTAGTCTTACTGACAGTATTACTATCAACCTACACACTACGCTAGTCTTACTGACAGTATACTATCAACCTACACACCACGCTAGTCTTACTGACAGTATACTATCAACCTACACACCACGCTAGTCTTACTGACAGTTATACTATCAAAACCCACACACCACGCTAGTCTTACTGACAGTATACTATCAACCTACACACCACGCTAGTCTTACTGACAGTATACTATCAACTACACACCACGCTTTGTCTTACTGACAGTATGCTATCACCTACACACCACGCTAGTCTTAAATGACAGTATACTATCAACCTACACACCACGCTTAGTCTTACTGACCAGTATACTATCAACCTACACATCAGCTAGTCTTACTGACAGTATACTATCAACCTACACATCAAGCTAGTCTTACAGTATACTATCAACCTACACATCAAGCTAGTCTTACTGACAGTATACTATCAACCTACACATCAAGCTAGTCTTACTGACAGTATACTATCAACCTACACATCAAGCTAGTCTTACTGACAGTATACTATCAACCTACACACCACGCTAGTCTTACTGACAGTATACTATCAACCTACACATCAAGCTAGTCTTACTGACAGTATACTATCAACCTACACATCAAGCTAGTCTTACTGACAGTATACTATCAACCTACACACCACGCTAGTCTTACTGACAGTATACTATCAACCTACACACCACGCTAGTCTTACTGACAGTATACTATCAACCTACACACCACGCTAGTCTTACTGACAGTATACTATCAACCTACAACCACGCTAGTCTTACTGACAGTATACTATCAACCTACACACCACGCTAGTCTTACTGACAGTATACTATCAACCTACACACTACGCTAGTCTTACTGACAGTATACTATCAACCTACACACCACGCTAGTCTTACTGACAGTATACTATCAACCTACAACCACGCTAGTCTTACTGACAGTATACTATCAACCTACACACCACGCTAGTCTTACTGACAGTATGCTATCAACCTACACACCACGCTAGTCTTACTGACAGTATACTATCAAAACCCACACACTACGCTAGTCTTACTGACAGTATACTATCACCTACACACCACGCTAGTCTTACTGACAGTATACTATCAACCTACACACCACGCTAGTCTTACTGACAGTATACTATCAACCTACACACTACGCTAGTCTTACTGACAGTATACTATCAACCTACACACTACGCTAGTCTTACTGACAGGGATACTATCAACCTACACACCACGCTAGTCTTACTGACAGTATACTATCAACCTACACACCACGCTAGTCTTACTGACAGTATACTATCAACCTACACACCACGCTAGTCTTACTGACAGTATACTATCAACCTACACACCACGCTAGTCTTACTGACAGTATACTATCAACCTACACACCACGCTAGTCTTACTGACAGTATGCTATCAAACCTACACACCACGCTAGTCTTACTGACCCGTATACTATCAACCCCACACACCACGCTAGTCTTACTGACAGTATACTATCAACCTACACATCAAGCTAGTCTTACTGACAGTATACTATCAACCTACACATCAAGCTAGTCTTACAGTATACTATCAACCTACACATCAAGCTAGTCTTACTGACAGTATACTATCAACCTACACATCAAGCTAGTCTTACTGACAGTATACTATCAACCTACACATCAAGCTAGTCTTACTGACAGTATACTATCAACCTACACACCACGCTAGTCTTACTGACAGTATACTATCAACCTACACATCAAGCTAGTCTTACTGACAGTATTTCTATCAACCTACACATCAAGCTAGTCTTACTGACAGTTATACTATCAACCTACACACCACGCTAGTTTATGACAGTATACTATCAACCTACACACCACGCTAGTCTTACTGACAGTATACTATCAACCTACACACCACGCTAGTCTTACTGACAGTATACTATCAACCTACACACCACGCTAGTCTTACTGACAGTATACTATCAACCTACACACCACGCTAGTCTTACTGACAGTATATTATCAACCTACACACCACGCTAGTCTTACTGACAGTATACTTATCAACCTACACACCACGCTAGTCTTACTGACAGTATACTATCAACCTACACACCACGCTAGTCTTACTGACAGTATACTATCAACCTACACACCACGCTAGTCTTACTGACAGTATACTATCAACCTACACACCACGCTAGTCTTACTGACAGTATATTATCAACCTACACACCACGCTAGTCTTACTGACAGATACTATCATCCTACACACCACGCAGTCTTTACTGACAGTATACTATCAACCTACACACCACGCTAGTCTTACTGACAGTATATTATCAACCTACACACCACGCTAGTCTTACTGACAGTATACTATCAACCTACACACCACGCTAGTCTTACTGACAGTTATACTATCAACCTACACACCACGCTAGTCTTACTGACAGTATACTATCAACCTACACACCACGCTAGTCTTACTGACAGTATACTATCAACCTACACACCACGCTAGTCTTACTGACAGTATACTATATCCAACCTACACACACGCTAGTCTTACTGACAGTATACTATCAACCTACACACCACGCTAGTCTTACTGACAGTATACTATCAACCTACACATCAACCTAATCTTACTTTCATTATACCTTTTCAATAACTCATACAATAGCAACTTAACTCATTAAAGTAACTGCTATCAGTGTTTTATCACTGATGATGGTGTGTGATATACCGAAAAGTTTGGATGTGTTAAAATATTTGCACTGAAACGAAGATGTTTACAACGGCTTTAGTGTCCCATAGCTCGATTAGTAGCGCACTCGGATCACAAGCTGAGGTCGGGGGTCGATCCCCGGTACGGGTGGAAACATTAGGATGTGTTTCCTTAAGGCACCTGATGTCCAATGTTCACCCATCAGTAAAATGGGTACCTGGGTGTTAGTCGACTAGTGTGGGTGGCATCCTGGGGACAAACTTGACCTAATTTGCGGGAAATGCTCAGTATAACAAAGGGTTTTCTATATAGTAGTATGTCAGTGATGTCAACTATGGTCTGTATACCTTGTACATGTACTGGTAGTAATTATTATTCCTAATTTATCTTAAGATTCCCAAGAGGTATCCCCTCAGGGAAGGTTCCTTGATGTTGGTGAGGGGCTCTTGATTTAGGGAATTGGATCTGTGCTCCAGTTCCCCGAATTAAGCCTGAATCCCTTCCACATCCCGCCCCCCAGGCGCTGTATAATTATCCGGGTTTAGCGCTTCCCCTTGATTATAACAATAATAATAATAATAATAATAATAATAATAATAATAATAATAATAATGATAATTCGCAAGAGGTAAAGCTCTGTTGGAAGTTACATTATACTTAACATAGTAATAAACACTGCCCTGACAAGCGTACAAGCATTCAAGAGGAAACTCGCCAAGCATCTTCACAAAGTGCCGGTGGGTCAGCAAACCGCCAGCGTCAACAACCTGGTCGATCACGCAAGCTTGGTCCAGGGCTGGGGGGGGCTTTAGTAGGAAAACTCTCGAAACCTTTCAAATGTGTATCAAAGGTAAGGTCCGCCAAGCTGTGGTGGATATGTGGGCCAACAGTAACAGCCTGGTCGATCAGGCAAGCACCAGACAAGCCTGGTCCAAGGCCGGACTCCAGTCAGCTAACAACCAGGTGCCTACTTTCTGCTGGGTGAACAGGTGCAATGAAACATGCCCAAAGTTTCTACTCATCCCGGGTTCGAACCCGGATTCTTCAGTTGTGATAGGATGGATAACGAGAACCCTCAAAATAGAGAGATGCCAAGCCAATGATAGTTCTACTCTTTTATTCACTTGTTCTACGTTAGAATACTGCTGTACACTATTGTAAGATAATGTACAGAGAATCTTCATTGTACGTATTAGTTGTCGGGCACCGAAATTACTGGGAACGCTTTTAGTACCTTATATATGCTATCCCTGTTCACCTGGCAGTAAGTAGGTACCTGAGTGTTAGTTGACTGTTGTGGGTGGCATCCTGCAGGGATGTAGTAGTATGTGACTCTCACGAAATCGTATGACACGATTGCAAACCATACCACAGGCGGGGTTAGAACCCGCGATCAGTCTCAAAACTCCAGACCGTCGCGTTAGCCACTGCATTTGTGGTCACAGTGGTGCTTATGTTAACCTTCCTATGGTGTATAAATATACCTAGCTGGATGAATCTTATTGTGGCTAGCTGGCCCAGTGGCTATCGCGACGGTCTGGAGTTTTGAGACTCTGATCGGGGGTTCTAACCCCGCCCGTGGTATGGTTTGCAGTAGTATACTTAGAAGACAAGGCTCTGAAATGCGCTGAAGGTAACTTTTTGCCTGTAAAACTGATGTGTGAAAAGTATCTTGACCTGTTTGCCTTATGACGAAGACGATAAAGATACATTATAATTTAAAAATGGAATATACCAGGAGGATTGGTCCTAAATCTGCACAGAGAAATCACTGCCTAGGGAAACAAGAGGCTCGACAACCTGTACATACTAATCCCAATGAAAACCAAAGAAGCCTTGAGTACTTAAGAGTTAACACATTATGTTTAAGGGGTCCAGGACTCCTCAACATCTTCCCATTATACACAAGAGGGATTACTAACACATCCTTTGACTGTCTTCAGCACATAACTTGATAAGTTCCTCAAGTCAGTTCCTTATCAGCCAGGTTGTCATTCGCAAGTTGGACTGCGTGCTGCCAGTAGTAACAGCCTTGTCGATCAGACCTTGATCCACCTGGAGGTCTGGTCTTCAACCGTGCCGCGGGGGCGTTGACCCCTTTTAACATCCTTGAGCCACGAGCCACCTACTCAGCTTAAATGCTGGCTGTCAGCACCTAGTTAGCGTAATTACCAGCTGTCATCATACTGCTGGCATCTGCTTACACTGGCTGTCATCAATGGCTTATTTACATCTGATATCTGGCCACCTATGTATTGCTCAGAGCCATTTATGACTTGATAATGGTCAAGGACAGAGCGAAACGTTTGTTAATGACATAAGCGGTTTATGGCAATTTATTGAGACGTTTCACCCAGCGAGACCAGTTGATTGTCCCTAGTGGACGAAACGTCTTCTCAGTGTTATAAACCGTATATTCTATTAACATGTCAGTATAGTCTACCACTGATATAAGGAGTGAACTGTGGTCTAAAGTTTCCTCTCGGAAATATCGGTAATTTCTAAATTGTTCCTGCCACGGTACTGTGACTTTAATTCTTCACTTGCTCTGCTACACTGTTTTAAATTTAATTGATAATAGTAGAGGTGGTAGTTAATTCCCAAAAGCAGGTCAGAAATGTTAAGGAAACTCTCTCAACCCATCAAAGTAATGTAAAAACGAGGCCTCTTGGTGGCAAACTAACAAGGATGGTTATTGGCAACGTTTCGCCCACTGTGTGAACGAAACGTCAATAAAGGTTCCAAATAACTGTACGTGGGTCTCGCATACCTGCCATGGGACTTTCATATCAAGAAAGGGTATCGGTATTTACACGGCACTTACGTCAACCTATTTGTTATAATCCTGGGGTAATGCTAAACCCACAGGGGTCATGCAACGCCTGGGTGGCATGTGAAATAATCAGGTTTGATCCAAAGACAGAAGACGGTAGCAGCAATGCTATCGAAGCCTCTTCCTTCCCTCCCTGAAGGTCAACTCATCTGTATGTTAGTCGTGTTTCAGTCACCACAGCTCCGTCTATCAAGCCAGCTGTGCATTTCGTGAGATTTAATCTCACTGTGACAATAACAATCATTACTAGGAACATACATCACAGCATAGCCACTAAGAAGACGTGTAAACACAAATTCTCTAACATTATTTACAGTTATGGGAATGTTACCATGGTTTGTGATTCAGGGTACGATTGTTGGGGTCTTGCGTTGTATATTTTGAGTAAATATGGAGTGTGATACAGGTATGGGGGACGTTGTTGTATGGTACTGTAGTGGTGTAGGGGAGTGTTATTGGCCTAATATAATATTGTAGACGTAATATCGAGGTTACACAGGTATGGTTGAGTGCAGTGGAGTCGGGAGTTAGGTGGGGTTGATGTCTTGCCTCCTAAATTACGACCAATATTTGGTGTAGCACATGTATGGGGAGATCAATGCACTGGAACGTAGTGGGAAAGAGGCGAGGTGGAATGTTGATATGACCTTCCCAATAATATAGACTTAATATCGAGGTTACACAGGTATGGTTGAGTGTACTGGAGTGGGGGTGTAGGGTAGTGTTGCTGTCCTAACTCCTAAACCAGCCTTGATATCTAGTGCAGCACACATCAGAGGGGGATAAACGTATGGGAATGCAGGTAGGGACGAAGGTGGAAGTGTAGGGGGGCGGGGAATGTGGTTGGGGTGAACTACACTAGCCACAACACCTCAAGTTTTGATTCACCAGACAGAGTACTTGACTGTTGCCAACACACACTAACCTTACTCAACACCTTTACCTCTTCTTTAACCCTCTCATCTTCCCCCTACACCTCCCCTCTCATCCCAGCATCCCTCTCACTCCACATAGGTGCTCTGGAGTGCCAATGACGCCAGTAAAATAAAAATATCATAACCTAAGAAAGGTAACTCTTCAGGGAGCACCTAAGAAAACATTGGCGGGGTACATATTTTCGCGACTAACCTACAACAGGTGTCTGCACATTGGCCGGTGTCCTGTTTACCAACCCACTAAGTCAATTTACCTACAATCACAACCATATACTTCCAACTGACAATACTAATGAACATAACCCTAAAAAAATTAAATTTGTTGCAGGTCTGATTAAATATTTTCCATAAAGTTGGGCATCTCATAATTTACAAATATTGACAAGGATGGAGTTAAACATAAATATTTATGTGGTATTCCACAAAGACCTTGCGCTATATGGTGTCACGAAATGTCTAATTTCTGAATATCTAGCCATTTACGCACCGACCCCTTCCAGCCCTCCATTTATCGGCGTTCTCTTCCTCCATTTCTCTCGCCTCCCTCCTCCGTCCCCTGATCTAGTTTCGATTTTCTCCCTATTTCTCGTCTGTTGCTGCGCACAACGGCTTCTTTCACTTACCTTCTGATGCTCTGAGGAATTTTGCATTGATTTCACTACTACGTCATGGCGAACACAAATAAAATCACTTAATTTTCCGAGTCTGTCCCACTCACCTTCTTTCTTGTTCGCTTTCCTCGTCTTCCACAGGGACAGATAGACGAGAGAAAAGCTGGAGCATCCTGCCTCTTTCTTCTCTTTTTCTACTTCCTTACTTCCCTATGTTCCAATAATGTTCCACGCATCCATTCAGCGAGATTTCGGAGAAAATTATTTGTTTTTTTAAGATTTTACTTAATAAAATAAAGTGTGCATAAAAGATTTAATGTTCTCTTAAAATTAAAATTGATTTCTTAGCATTAAAAGAATTAAATTAAGGCATGAAGAGCATAGATTGAAGTATTAAATGTCACCAGTCGAAAATGCATTGAATTTCGTTTTCTGTATAGTCGTTAAGATACCAATGATATATTAATTGTTATTTTATTTCCTTTCTCTTGGCGAAACTGTTTTACTTCCACCAATAAATATTAAACAAACAAATAATCTAAGTATTACCATACTCAAATATTAAATATTAATATTAAATCTTGATTATATCTGTAAAAATAATTAAGTTGGATGACGGTTTATGGTAGTTGTTGCTGCGGGTAGCATAGCCTTCCATATTTAAAACTATATTTTATTTGTTTTTAAACTAGTTTCTCGATTATATTTGCCGAAAAACCTGGAAATAAATAACATAGAATAACAGAAAGATGATAATTAAGGTCAGCAGTGGAGTGGAAGAGCACAGGAGGGAATAATAAGATAAGAGTGTAGAGTTGCCATGTATGGCGGGCGGGTGGCAGTGGGTGGCGGCCCGACAGAGATGTGAGTGTGCGCTAGAATTGTATATGGCGAGGGCAGGGGAAGTGTACCATGCTCAGGATGATCACCTCCACTTAAGGTAGGAACACACACATGCGCTTGCCACACCTGCCAGTATTAACTACAAGTATTACTCCCTTATTTACCCGAGGTAACCATCAGTGCACCACATCGACTCTCTCACACAAGCTTAATTTTCTCAAATTTTGCCAAAATGGCGGATATGTGCATGTTGAAACCTATTGTTTTTACATTATACATAAATAATGTGGATATATACTGAGAGTGAAATGGCATTCAGCGTTTATAAGAACAATTAAGTGGAAATAAGTATCTGATGTGAGCGCTTAATTGTCGGACCTGGAAATCGTGGGGGTGGAGATTTAACGGTGCCTAAACGTGACAAACTTACCCCCCCTAGGCCACATCCCTTCATAGTGTAACAAATATATTTGTGACTTCTACCACTGATAATTAAACATATATCAAGAAAACTATTAAACGGGAAAGAAAGTCGATGAATCTGTATTGATTTAGAAATGTGAAGTACAAAAAGAAGGAATAATTAAAGGTAGAAGTTGTGTGAGTGGAAGTATCTGGCAAGATGTGCATTGTGGGTGCGGGACAGTCGGCGCTGAGGCTTCACTTACCATGTGGACACCGAGGAGTGAGGGTCGTGGCTGCTCCTTGTAGCATTGCCTTTAAGTGATGGTGTGAAGTGACAATACTACCTTGCGCTCTCAGATAACGTGTTGTGACAATGTGCTGGTGAACGTTGTGTCTTAACCAACAAGGACCACCAACGGTGAGATCTAACATTCTTTATATTTTCAAAATTTTTGTGAAAATAAATTTAGTGTGCATTATATATATATATATATATATATATATATATATATATATATATATATATATATATATATATATATATATATATATATATAATCAAAGGGATGCCTTAATTTTGGTGAAGTGCTCTTGATCCAAGGAGTTCAAGCTACCCGCCCTTTGATCAAACCTAATAACCCATTACCCCAGGCATTGTATATCCCTTACGGTTTTAACGCTTCTCCGTGAATATGTCTTAAAGATTATTCAGACTGGACCATAAATCTCATTTTGGACTCGATAAACCCGTAAGGGTCATATAGCTCCTTAGGAATGGTGGGTAATAACGTTGGAGCCAAGGTAAGGTAGCTCCCATGCCTTGGATCACGCAGCGGTCAGCGGCCATCCGGCCAACTCCCTTGAAGGGTGTGGGTGGGTGGTGCAGTAGGCCTATGAGGCTGTGTGCGCTGGGAGGAGTCGGCCTATTGTCTCACTGCACGCTATTTTTGTCCAGGAAAATTTGATACGTCG
The DNA here is from genome assembly GCF_026875155.1 of Cherax quadricarinatus. Classification (NCBI taxonomy): domain Eukaryota; kingdom Metazoa; phylum Arthropoda; class Malacostraca; order Decapoda; family Parastacidae; genus Cherax; species Cherax quadricarinatus. The sequence continues at coordinate 23,814,329 of NC_069484.1, read as the reverse complement.
TCAGTGTGCTGTTACACTGTTCTCTGTGATAGTTACACAGTGGTAACAGCAGTGTGCTGGTACACTGTTCTCTGTGATAGTTACACAGTGGAAAACAGCAGTGTGCTGTTACACTGTTCTCTGTGATAGTTACACAGTGGTAACAGCAGTGTGCTGTTACACTGTTCTCTGTGATAGTTACACAGTGGTAACAGCAGTGTGCTGTTACACTGTTCTCTGTGATAGTTACACAGTGGTAACAGCAGTGTGCTGTACACTTCTCTCTGTGATAGTTACACAGTGGTAACAGCAGTGTGCTGTTACACTGTTCTCTGTGATAGTTACACAGTGGTAACAGCAGTGTGCTGTTACACTGTTCTGTGATAGTTGCACAGTGGTAACAGCAGTGTGTTGTTACACTGTTCTCTGTGATAGTTACACAGTGGTAACAGCAGTGTGCTGTTACACTGTTCTCTGTGATAGTTATACAGTGGTAACAGCAGTGTGCTGTTACACTGTTCTCTGTGATAGTTACATAGTGGTAACAGCAGTGTGCTGTTGCACTGTTCTCTGTGATAGTTACACAGTGGTAACAGCATTGTACTGTTACACTTCTGTGATAGTTACACAGTGGTAACAGCAGTGTGCTGTTACACCGTTCTCTGTGATAGTTACACAGTGGTAACAGCAGTGTGCTGTTACACTGTTCTCTCTGATAGTTACACAGTGGTAACAGCAGTGTGCTGTTACACTGTTCTCTCTGATAGTTACATAGTGGTAACAACAGTGTGCTGTTACACTGTTCTCTGTGATAGTTATACAGTGGTAACAGCAGTGTACTGTTACACTTTTCTCTGTGATAGTTAACACTGGTAACAGCAGTGTGCTGTTACACTGTTCTGTGATAGTTACACAGTGGTAACAGCATTGTGCTGCTACACCGTTCTAAAAGAACATAAAGAACATAAAAACGAAGGAACACTGCAGAAGGCCTACTGGCCCATGCGAGGCAGGTCCAAGTCCCTACCGGCTTAAGCCAATGCACCCAACCTAGTCAGGTCAGGTCACACTGACTTAAGGGAGGAACACGGCAACCGACCTGTTAGCACAAGCTATCAGGTCTAACTCACACCCACCCACATCTACTCATGTATTTATCCAACCTATTTTTAAAGCTACACAACGTTCTGGCCCTTATAACGTATTTGGGGAGTTTGTTCCACTCATCCACAACTCTATTACCAAACCAGTACTTTCCTATATCCCTCCTGAATCTGAATTTTTCCAACTTAAAACCATTGCTGCGAGTCCTGTCTAGGCTAGATATTTTCAGCACACTATTTACATCCCCTTTATTTATTCCTGTCTTTCCACTTATAAACCTCAATCATATCCCCCCTAATTCTACGTCTTTCTAGAGAGTGCAGTTTCAGGGCCCTTAGTCTATCCTCATAGGGAAGGTTTCTGATACATGGGATCATCTTTGTCATCCTCCTTTGTACATTTTCCAGAGAATTTATATCCATTCTGTAATACGGTGACCAAAACTGTGCAGCATAATCTAAATGAGGCCTAACCAAGGATGTATAGAGTTGAAGAACAACCTGAGGACTCCTATTATTTATGCTTCTTGATATGAAGCCAAGGATTCTATTAGCTTTATTGCGAACACTTATGCACTGTTGTCTTGGTTTCAGCACTGTTGTCTTGGTTTCAGGCACTGTTGTCTTGGTTTCAGGCACTGTTGTCTTGGTTTCAGGCACTGTTGTCTTGGTTTCAGGCACTGTTGTTACACAGTGGTAACAGCAGTGTGCTGTTACACTGTTCTCTGTGATAGTTACACAGTGGTAACAGCAGTGTGCTGTTACACTGTTCTGTGATAGTTACACAGTGGTAACAGCATTGTGCTGCTAAAAACCGTTCTCTGTGATATTTTACACAGTGGTAACAGCAGTGTGCTGTTACACTGTTCTCTGTGATAGTTACACAGTGGTAACAGCAGTGTGCTGTTACACTGTTTTCTGTGATAGTTACACAGTGGTAACAGCAGTGTGCTGCTACACCGTTCTCTGTGATAGTTACACAGTGGTAACAGCAGTGTACTGTTACACTTTTCTCTGTGATAGTTAACACTGGTAACAGCAGTGTGCTGTTACACTGTTCTGTGATGGTTACACAGCGGTAACAGCAGTGTGCTGTTACACTGTTCTCTGTGATAGTTACACAGCGGTAACAGCAGTGTGCTGTTACACTGTTCTCTGTGATAGTTACACAGTGGTAACAGCAGTGTGCTGTTACACTGTTCTCTGTGATAGTTATACAGTGGTAACAGCAGTGTGCTGTTACACTGTTCTCTGTGATAGTTACACAGTGGTAACAGCAGTGTGCTGTTACACTGTTCTCTGTGATAGTTACACAGCGGTAACAGCAGTGTGCTGTTACACTGTTCTCTGTGATAGTTACACAGTGGTAACAGCAGTGTGCTGTTACACTGTTCTGTGATGGTTACACAGTGGTAACAGCAGTGTGCTGTTACACTGTTCTGTGATGGTTACACAGTGGTAACAGCAGTGTGCTGTTACACTGTTCTCTGTGATAGTTACACAGTGGTAACAGCAGTGTGCTGTTACACTGTTTTTCTGTGATAGTTACACAGTGGTAACAGCAGTGTGCTGTTACACTGTTCTCTGTGATAGTTACACAGTGGTAACAGCAGTGTGCTGTTACACTGTTTTCTGTGATAGTTACACAGTGGTAACAGCAGTGTGCTGTTACACTGTTCTCTGTGATAGTTACACAGTGGTAACAGCAGTGTGCTGTTACACTGTTCTGTGATGGTTACACAGCGGTAACAGCAGTGTGCTGTTACACTGTTCTCTGTGATAGTTACACAGTGGTAACAGCAGTGTGCTGTTACACTGCTCTCTGTGATAGTTACACAGTGGTAACAGCAGTGTGCTGTTACACTGTTCTCTGTGATAGTTACACAGTGGTAACAGCAGTGTGCTGTTACACTGTTCTCTGTGATAGTTACACAGTGGTAACAGCAGTGTGCTGTTACACTGCTCTCTGTGATAGTTACACAGTGGTAACAGCAGTGTGCTGTACACTGCTCTCTGTGATAGTTACACAGCGGTAACAGCAGTGTGCTGTTACACTGTTCTCTGTGATAGTTGCAGTGGGAACAAAAGCTAGCTATTTACCAGTCATATTCTGACAATGTTTCGCTCATTTAAAACGTAAGTAAGTATAAGTTAGGACCCCAAAGGAAATAAGTCACTCTGACTTAGTTATCCCAGGTATTTTACACATATACTGCTATGTATGATAATCTAACTGTATTTGTGTATACCGAAAGTGTGTAAATAAGGCGAGTACATCACTTGGATATTACTGAAACGTTTCGCACTGCCAACTTTGTCAATCTGCTTAGAGCGTCAAACTTCCCAATGAGCGAAATGTTTTCCTGATATCCTGGTGTTGAAATCTTGACAGGAATCTATGCATGTGTACCACCGGATTTTTTGGAGAGACGTTTCAGCCGTTTTTGGATGCTGGTTAGGTTTTTCTCGATCGAAGCCTGTTGAGCAGACAAAACGTTTCTTCATTAATGATACCCAGCTGTTGCACGTTTTGCTTGTGGGTATTGTACACTATTGTGGTTATGTTAGGCTAGCTTAAGTGAAGTTAGGTACGGATATTGGATATATATATATATATATATATATATATATATATATATATATATATATATATATATATATATATATATATATATATATATATAATATATATATATTAGGCTAGGTTAAGTTAGGAACGGATGCTCTAGTTAGGCTATGTTAGGTTAAGTTAGTTTGTGGAAAACAGGCACAAATACGTATGAGATTCTTTTGACAACGTTTCGCCCGCGCAGTGAGTTTCATCGAGTCTCAGATACGAAAGACGATGCGCGTGTACATTAGAAAGCGTGTTGACATAAAGTTAGGTTAAGTAAGTTTACTTAGGCACAGGTGCACATAGGTACAATTATCATACATAGTGTAAATTACCTAGGATAACTCCTAGAAAGTCTAAGTGACTTTGGGGTTATGTTAGGCTAGGTTAAATTACGTTAGGTACGCATTCTAGTTAGGTTTTATAGGCTAAGTTAAATTATGATAAATGCGGATGCTAGTTAGGTTAAGTTAGGTTAGGATAGGTTAGGATAAATTTGGTATGGGTATTTGCTGGATTTGTTTCCGTGTCATTGTTTTGTCATGTCTTGACCCTTGATGGACTTGAGACTTTATCCAACGCTATCAGCCCGGCCCTAGGCTAGGCTTGTCTGGTGCCTGACCATTTTTTTACCAGGCTGATCCACTTGCAAATAAATACCAGGGCGAAATGTCCTGCAGTCGTATATAAGGTATTGGACACGTGAAGAAATGTTCTCTAACTGTTGCGTTATCCGAGGTTACATCTACATAACGTACGTTTTTATGTTCATATAATATCTGTGTAGCCTCCATACCACTGTATAAAATATTTTGTATCTAAAGCCTAATACAAATATTTTGTTAGACAACTTTTGGCTCACGTTTCGCTCTCCAGGAGCTTTAGCAAGCCAATGGTAATGGCTTGATAAAGCTCCTGGAGAGCGAAACGTTGCCACAATAAATGTCACATTAGTTGCACTTGTGTCCTTTTACTTTACATATTGTCGGTAATTCTACCAACTTTCTCATTGAGAAAGCTTCCAGGGCGAAACGTTTCCTAGCAACAGTATGTTAAAGTATTATATGATTACTATAGTACCGACAAAATATGAGTATATTCCGTGAGAATAGTCTTATATACTTGTTGCTATTGTATACCATAATTGTATCTTAGTGGTATTCAGTACCGACCAGATAATGAAGTAGGTTGTTAGGTAAGACACATATGCAACAGTTAGGTATCTTTATTTCGAAACGTTTCGCCTACACAGTAGGCTTCTTCAGTTGAGTACAGAAAAGTTGATAGAAGCAGAAGATACTTGAAGACGATGTAATCAGTCCATCACCCTTAAAGTTTTGAGGTGGTCAGTCCCTCAGTCTGGAGAAGAGTATTGTTCCATAGTCTGTCAACTTTTCTGTACTCGACTGAAGAAGCCTACTGTGTAGGCGAAACGTTTCGAAATAAAGATACCTAACTGTTGCATATGTGTCTTACCTAACAACCTGTCGGTATTTTATACCATTTTAATGTTCAATGTAGTAGGTACATGCTACTTGGTCAGTTGTTGTGTTCCTTAAGTGAATGTGACCTGACCTGACTAGGTTGGGACATTAGCTTAAGCCGGTGGGAGACTTGGACCTGCCTCGTATTGGCCGGTAGGCCTGCTGCAGTGTTCCTTCTTTCTTATGTGCAAAAAGATACCCAGATGTTGCATGTGTTTGATTCATCATATCATTATATTCACCTGACTAGGGTATTGAGTAACTTGAATAGAGTGAGCCAGTAGGCCTCCTGCAGTGTTCAGTTTCTCTGCATGACAGTGTCTTCCATTGCAGACACTGCAAGGCTCCAGGCGGACATCAACCAAATCTTTCAGTGGGCTGCAGAAAACAATATGAAGTTCAACGATGAGAAATTTCAATTACTCAGATATGGTAAACACGAGGAAATTAAATCTTCATCAGAGTACAAAACAAATTCTGGCCACAAAATAGAGCGAAACACCAACGTCAAAGACCTGGGAGTGATCATGTCGGAGGATCTCACCTTCAAGGACCATAACATTGTATCAATCGCATCTGCTAGAAAAATGACAGGATGGATAATGAGAAACTTCAAAACTAGGGATGCCAAGCCCATGATGACACTCTTCAGGTCACTTGTTCTATCTAGGCTGGAATATTGCTGCACACTAACAGCACCTTTCAAGGCAGGTGAAATTGCCGACCTAGAAAATGTACAGAGAACTTTCACGGCGCGCATAACGGAGATAAGAACATAAGAACATAAGAATGTAGGAACACTGCAGAAGGCCTACTGGCCCATACGAGGCAGGTCCTTATCAAAACGACATCTACCTAAAACTACTCAAGAAACAACTCCCGCACCCCCAACACCAATCAAACCCAGCCCCTCCACTCATATATTTGTCCAGTCTCTTCTTAAAGCTACCCAAGGTCCTAGCCTCTATCACCCCACTGGGAAGACTGTTCCACGCATCTACAACTCTGTTAGAAAACCAGTACTTACCTATGTCCTTTCTAAATCTAAATTTATCCAACTTAAATCCATTATTCCTGGTTCTTACCTGGTTCGACACCCTCAGTACTTATTAATGTCTCCCTTGTTTTATGCCCGTCATCCACTTATACACTTCAATGATATCTCCCTCATTCTACGCCTCTCCAGAGAGTGGAGATTTAAGGCTTTAAGTCTATCTTCATATGGGAGGTGCCTTACACAGTAAATCATTTTAGTCATTCTTCTCTGTATGTTCTCTAATGAGTCTATGTCCATCCTGTAGTAAGGGGACCAAAACTGAGCAGCATAATCTAAATGAGGCCTCACTAGTGATTGTATAGAGCTGTAAAATAACTTTTGGACTTCTGTTACTTATACTTCTTGAGATAAATCCAAGTAATCTGTTGGCCTTGTTTGCGCACACTGAGGCACTGCTGTCTTGGCTTTAGATTTTCGCTTACCATGACTCCCAAGTCTTTTCACATTCTGTATGACCAAGCTCTACTTCACCTAGATTATAGTTCGAGGGTTTTTTCATTACCAAGGGCAAGTACCTTACACTTATCCACATTAAACTTCATCTGCCATTTCTCAGACCAAGACATTAATTTGTTCAAATCGTCCTGGAGTTCATTGATATCCTCCTCAGAGTGAATTATACGACCTATCTTTGTATCATCAGCAAACTTATCATGTCACTAGTAATCCCTTCATCAAGGTCATTAATGTAAATTATGAACAAGAGAGGGCCTAAAACTGATCCTTGTGGAACGCCACTAGTGACTAATCCCCATTCAGATTTCACTCCATTAATGGTAACTCTCTGCTTTCTATTGGTAAGCCATGCCTCAATCCATGCTAGAACTTTACCTCCTATACCATGAGCTGCCACTTTTCTTAAGAGTCTCTTGTGAGGTACTCTGTCGAAGGCTTTACTAAAATCCAAATAAACAATATCATATTCCTTATCACTGTCAACTGCCTCAAATGATAAAACACCTCAATTACTGGGAGCGCTTGAGGTTCCTAAACCTGTATTCCCTGGAACGCAGGAGGGAGAGATACATGATTATATACACCTGGAAAATCCTAGAGGGACTAGTACCGAACTTGCACACGAAAATCACTCACTACGAAAGCAAAAGACTTGGCAGACGATGCACCATCCCCCCAATGAAAAGCAGGGGTGTCACTAGCACGTTAAGAGACCATACAATAAGTGTCAGGGGCCCGAGACTGTTCAACTGCCTCCCAGCACACATAAGGGGGATTACCAACAGACCCCTGGCAGTCTTCAAGCTGGCACTGGACAAGCACCTAAAGTCAGTTCCTGATCAGCCGGGCTGTGGCTCGTACGTTGGTTTGCGTGCAGCCAGCAGCAACAGCCTGGTTGATCAGGCTCTGATCCACCAGGAGGCCTGGTCACAGACCGGGCCGTGGGGGCGTTGACCCCCGGAACTCTCTCCAGGTAAACTCCAGGTATCTTGATGAGTAAGTCGCGCAACACCCGAATGTCTTATTCGCACGCCTAGCTGAACTGAATTAGGAATTCACCAAGGTAAGAAACCTTGTAACGACATTTCTGTCCATCCTGGGCCATTGTTGGGTTACCATCAATACTGCTGGTACCACCTCATTACTGATAACACATGCGTGCAACAGTTGGGTATCTCTTGTTGAAACGAAATGTGATCCTTTATCGACAACGTTTCGCCCACACAGTGGGCTTTATCAATTCAAACAGATTTACCTGGGTAAAGAGTACATGAACATATATAGTGTGGAGAGTCTTGGTAGATCTGTTCGTGATTTGATAAAGTCCACTGTGTGGGCGAAACGTAGTCAATAAAAAGTCACATTATACCGCATTTGTATTTTATTTTTCCATCTGTTTGATAAGTGGTTTTGAAAACCGACAAGTTGAAGATTGAGACACTTATGCAACATATCGGAATCTTTATCAAGACTTAACAATGCTCCAGGATGGGTCGAAACGCCGTCGTGGGGTTCCTTTTATTAAGTTCTTATTTTTTGGTGTATCGTTTCAGCCACGGTATTGTGAATTTTCGTTTTTAAATTAAGGGTGATGGACTGATTACATCGTCTTCAAGTATCTTCTGCTTCTATCAACTTTTCTGTACTTGACTGAAGAAGCCTACTGTGTAGGCGAAACGTTTCACAATAAAGATACCTAACTGTTGCATATGTGTCTTACCTAACAAATTCGTATATACTCGTTAACGTGGGCAAAATAGATCTTAAGAGCATGACTTGTGTGGGAATCTGGAGAGTTTACCTGGAGAGAGTTCCGGGGGTCAACGCCCCCGCGGCCCGGTCTGTGACCAGGCCTCCTTAGGTCAGTGTCCCAGGATGCGACCCACACCAGTCGACTAACACCCAGGTACCCATTTTACTGATGGGGAACATAGACAACAGGTGGAAAGAAACACGTCCAATGTTTCTACTCTGGCTGGGAATCGAACCCCCGCCCTCACCGTGTGAAGCCAGAGCGTTAACCACCAGGCCACCAGTCTTAAAAAAAAAAATTACACGCAACGTTTTGTTTGTCGTTTGCAACGTTTTGGATGAGACAGCCACTCAGGAAACTTTCACCTGCAACGTTTTCGAAAATCTTTTTTTGTATAGTTAGATCAAAGGTATATAATACGGTTGAGTTCATAAATAAGATATATGGAAATATAAACATATGCAGGATGTTTATATTTCCATTGTGTCGGTATTTTATACCATTTATTTCCAATAAGATATATGTAGAACACTTGAATATCTATTGGAGAAACGTTTCGCGCCTGCGCAGCAGTCAGAACACATGGGTATCTATTGGAGAAATGTTTCGCGCTTGCGCAGCAAACTGTCAGAACACTTGGGTATCTCTATTGGAGAAACGTTTCGCGCCTGCGCAGCAAACTGTCAGAACACTTGGGTATCTCTATTGGAGAAACGTTTCACGCCTGCGCAGCAAACTGTCAGAACACTTGGGTATCTCTATTGGAGAAACGTTTCACGCCTGCGCAGCAAACTGTCAGAACACTTGGGTATCTCTATTGGAGAAACGTTTCGCGCCTGCACAGCAAACTGTCAGAACACTTGGGTATCTCTATTGGAGAAACGTTTCGCGCCTGCGCAGCAAACTGTCAGAACACATTGGGTATCTCTATTGGAGAAACGTTTCGCGCCTGCGCAGCAAACTGTCAGAACACTTGGGTATCTCTATTGGAGAAACGTTTCGCGCCTGCGCAGCAAACTCAGAACACTTGGGTATCTCTATTGGAGAAACGTTTCGCGCCTGCGCAGCAAACTTAGAACACTTGGGTATCTCTATTGGAGAAACGTTTCGCTCCTGGGTTTTCACACTAATAGGAATCTTATAAAAGTTGTGGAGTGTTGTAGCAGTAGTCATGTCATCCTCCTGCACCAATAAAACATTTCTCCACTAAACTAGGTGTTAAACTATTGGTATAAACCTTGGTAATAGATAGCGCAAATTGGTTTAGAAAGTCAGCAGATACTAGGATATATTATTAGAAAACGTTCGGGCCTGAGACTTTGATTAAAGTCCCAGGACCGAAACGTTTTCTAATAAATATGACGTATTGTAGTCAGTCCATCACCCTCCAAGGTGTAGTTTTGAGGTGGTCAGTCCCTCAACTGAGGGACTGACCACCTCAAAACTACATATTCAAGGGTGGTGGACTGATGAACATCATCTTCACATCTTTACTGCTTCTGTAAATTCTTCTGTACTCTGTTGTTAGGTAAGACACATATGCAACAGTTAGGTATCTTTATTATGAAACGTTTCGCCTACACAGTAGGCTTCTTCAGTCAAGTACAGAAAAGTTGATAGAAGCAGAAGATACTTGAAGACGATGTAATCAGTCCATATGTGTCTTACCTAACAACCTGTCGGTATTTTATACCATTTTAATGTTCTTCTGTACTCTACTGAAGAAGCCTACTGTGTAGGCGAAACGTTTCGGAATAATAACTGTTGCATATGTCTTACCGACATGTCAGTATTTTATACCATTTTAATATTCACTGTGACTTAGTTATTAGTCCAGGTCGGACCGAAACGTCGTCATTAGTTTCTCCTATGTGCGGGTTATTTATGTAAACTTCAAACTTGAAGCCAGAACCTTAAAAAGTTTTGAAATTAGGCTGGACAGGTAATTAAGTCGATGGGGTTGGACCTACCTAGCATGGGACAGTAGGTTTGTAGATGAATGGTTCAGAGGATTAGGGGATTAGCGTGGACGGTTACAAAGCATGGCTTGCTTCTGCAGTGTTTTAAAAACTGAGTTTGGAGAGTTGAAGGAGGAGGTCTTGCTTCTCCAGGAGGAGATTAGGAGGCTGAAGGTCCACCTCAATGGGCCTGGGAGAGAGTGTGAGGTGGTTGGAGATGTGGGGAATGAGGCTTCTAGCAGTGAGGTGCAGTCTGTCTCTCACTGTGAGGAGGCTGTAGGTGGGGAGGTAGCAAGGGGGTACCAGCAGTGAGGTGCAGCCCAGCACCTGCTACAAGTGGCGAGTTGTTCACAGTAATGGGAGGCGCATCAGAGTAAGGAAAGTTAAGATTTGAAGATCTGAAGGTAGGAAATCGCTTCTCTGTTCTCAGGATGAATGTACTTCAGTGGCCAGTGAAGGTAAGGGTACTACTGCCCTGCTAATGAAGGTAAGCGCATTCTTGTGGTTGGTGACTCTCAGGTAAGATATGTTGACCGTGCTTTTTGTAATGGGAATAAGAAGATGAGAGATAGAGTGTGCTTCCCTGGAGCTGGTGTTGGGGACATTGTCAACGGGACTGGATAATATCATGTCAGGTAATGGGAACAAGCCATTATCTGTCTCAGTGCTGGTGGAAATGATATTGGAAGGGTAGGAGAGAAGAGCTGCTAGATAAGTACAGGTCAGCTATAGATTTCATTAAGTCTAAGGGAGGGATCCCAATCATATGTAGCATCTTGCCTAGAAGGGGAGTAGGAAATGAATGGTTGTCTAGGGCAATTGGTGAAAATTGCTGGCTAGACAGATACTGCAAGGAACTTGCAATCCCATTCATTGACAACTGGAACAACTTTTATGGCAAACATGATATGTATGCAAGGGATGGGGTTCATCTCTCTGGGGCAGGGGTGGTAGCACTTGCAGACTCGATTGAGAAGGCCATTGGTGAAATGCCTATGATTTTAAACTGATGGAAGATAGAGGTATGGGTGTGTGTGGGAAACAAGCAGGTTGCAACACTAGGGTTGGAAACAGAAAATGTATAAAAGGCATTCAGCATGAAGTTATAAATAAAGACAATAGAACAGGTCAGAAAACAAAGGGGGACAGCAGAGGGCAGCAAGGGACTAGCTCCCTTAAGGTTTACTATTTCTAATAGCAGGAGTGTTAGAAATAAGATAGATGAGCTAAGATTAATTGCAAGTGCAGGAAACATAGATATTATTGCTATAACAGAGACCTGGCTCAATCTGAAAGATAGAGAGATGCCATCTGAAAAGTCACATACAAGGCTATAAATTATTCCACACTGACAGGGTCAACAGGAAGGTGGTGGAGTAGCGATGTATGTCAGAGACAATTTAAATTGTTGTGTTAGACAAGATATTAAATTAGAAGCGTCACCCACTGAATCTGTTTGGTTACAGCTTTCGAGGGCGAGAAAAAACTATTTTGGGTGTGATTTACAGGGCCCAAATCTTGATAGGGAGTGCAGTAAACTTCTATGGGACGAAATTCGTTAAGGCATCTACATACGAAAAATGTTGTGCTAATGGGAGATTTAAAATATAGACAGTTTGACTGGAGCAATTTGACAGGAAATTTAGAGTCGGGTGACTTTCTTGATACGATCCAGGATTGTTTTTTAAAACGTTTGGACAGAGCCAACTAGGGGAAATAACCTCCTTGACTTGGTTCTTGCCAGTGGGGGAAAACATAATTAATAATTTGAGGTTAATGATGAGCTTGGGGAGAGTGATCACAAATCACTCAGTTTTAAATATCAGGGAAATTTCCCCTAATAATGGCAATCAAGTCTCCGTCCCTGATTTTTCGCTTGGTGATTTCATAGGACTAAAAAAATTACTTAGGTGGGCTGGAACTGGATGCCCGGGATAGGGGTCAGGTAGGTGGTGATGGTTCCCGATATGAGTTTCCAGGCATAGTTCTAGCTGCTCAGTCAAATTATGTTCCAAATAGGGAAATCAGATCAAAAAAAATGATCCTAAATGGATGAACAATAGATTTAAAATTGATTGGTAAAAAGAGAGGGCATATTAGGCAAATCAAAAGAGGAGAGGGGAAATTAAGAAATCGTATATTCAGTTAAAGAGAGAAATAAAAAAGGGAATTAGAAAAGCAAAAAGATTATGAGGTTAAAGTTGCAAGAGAATCGAAGACTAACCAAAAGGATTCTTTTCAGGTATACGAAGTAAGATCAGGGACAAAATAGGCCCCCTCAAAAATTCCTCGGGTCAGCTCACTGACAGTGATAAGGAAATGTGTAGAATTTTTAACACATACTTCTCTTTTAGTTTTACACAGGAGGATACCCGTGAATTCCAGTAATGATTAAATTATGTAGAACAGGACGTAATAACTGTGCACTATTAGGGTCACAAGTGACATGGTCCTTAGGCAAATAGATAAATTAAAACCCAACCCAAAACCCCGGCCCTGATGAACTGTATGCAGGGTTCTAAAGGAATGTAAAGAGGAGCTTAGCACACCCTTTGGCTAATCTTTTCAACATATCACTTTCAAACTGGCATGGTGCCAGATAAGTGGAAATGGCAATGTGATACTATTTTCAAAACAGGTGAAGGTCCTAGCTTCGAATATAGACCAATAAGCCTAACCTCCCTAGGGGAAAATTTATGGATCAATAATTGCCCAGGCAGTTCGTTTGCCACCTTGAAAAGCATAATTAATCAACGAATCTCGCATGGTTTTACAAAGGGGGCGTTCCTGCCTTACGAATTTATTAACTTTTTTCACTAAGGTATTTGAGGAGGTAGATCATGGTAACGAATATGATATTGTGTATATGGACTTCAGTAAGGCTTTTGACAGGGTCCCCCATCAGAGACTATTGAGGAAAATTAAAGCACATGGAATAGGAGGAGAAATTTTTTCCGGTAGAGGCATGGTTGCAAATAGGCAGCAGAGAGTTTGCATAAATGGGGAGAAATCAGAGTGGGGAAGCGTCACGAGCGGTGTTCCACGGGGTCAGTGTTGGGCCCCCCGCTGTTCACAATCTACATTAAACGACATAGATGAGGGCATAAAGAGCGACATCGGCAAGTTTGCCGATGACACCAAAAAAAGGCCGTCGAATTCATTCTGACGAGGACATTCGAGCACTCCCGGAAGATTTGAATAGACTGATGCAGTGGTCGGGAAGTGGCAGATGCAGTTTAATATAGACAAATGCAAAGTTCTAAATGTTGGACAGGACAATAACCTTTGCCATATAAACTAAATAATGTAGATTTTTAATATTCGGGATTGCAAAAAAGATTTAGGAGTTCTGGTTAGCAGTAATCTAAAAACCAAGAAAAACAGTGCAAAAGTGTTCGCAATAAAGCTAATAGAATCCTTGGCTTCATATCAAGAAGCATAAATATAGGAGTCCTCAGGTTGTTCTTAACTCTATACATCCTTGGTTAGGCCTCATTTAGATTATGCTGCACAGTTTTGGTACCTTTATTACAGAATGGATATAAATTCTCGGGAAAAAATGTACAAAGGAGGATGACAAAGATGACCCCATGTATCAGAAACCTTCCCTAGAGGATGACTAAGGGCCTGAAACTGCACTCTTAGAAAGACGTAAAATTAGGGGGGATATTGATTGAGGTTTATAAGTGGGAAGACAGGAATAAATAAAGGGGTGTAAATAGTGTGCTGATAATATCTAGCCTTTGACAGGACCCCGCAGCAATGGTTTTAAGTTGGAAAAATTTAGATTCAGGAGGGATATAGGAAAATACTGGTTTGGTAATAGAGTTGTGGATGAGTGGAAAAAACTCCAAGTACCGTTATAGGGCCAGAACGTTGTGTAGCTTTAAAAATAGGTTGGATAATACATGAGTAGATGTGGGTGGGTGTGAGTTAGACCTGATAGCTTGTGCTAACGGGTCGGTTGCCGTGTTTCCCCCCTTGAGTCAATGTGACCCGCCTGACTAGGTTGGGTGATTGGCTTAAGCGGTAGGGATTGGGACCTGCTCGCATGGGGCCAGTAGGCCTTCTGCGTGTTCCTTCGTTCTTATGTTCTTATGTTCTTATGTTCACACAGTGGCTTCATCAGTCAATACAAAGGAGAAACTTGAAGAACAGGGGGCTGAGGGACTGATTACCTCATTCTCCTCCTGTCTTCAAGTTTTCCCTTTTTATGGACTGATGAAGCCACTGTGTGGCGAAACGTTTCCTGAATAAAGATTCCATATGCTGCATAAGTGTCTCAATTTTTCAACTTGTCGGTTTTTCATACCATACATCAAATGGATGGGTGAGTTGAAACCTGCATGCATGGGCTAGTACACCTATGATGATCGCACTTGTTTGAAACATTGGTTTTATCCCTTATTGTTGGGACCGTTTCGCAACTGTGGCGTATATCAGCACACTTTCAAGGACCGTAATGAAAAGTCAGTGAGCTATTTAGCGTTAGGATTTCGGTAAATTTCACTGGCCCTTCTGCCAAATCATAATTTGGTTTAGGAAAAGATAAGGCCCGTGATTTTTACACACAACCTTTATTGAATAGTAACACTCCAACCTCAAACTCCCGCCCGCGTACCTTACGACTTTTTTACGGCAACACTGAAAAAAAGACGGTTGGTTAAGTACATGATTTTAGATGGCTACTGCTTATCCAAGACCATATGATAAGGCCTTTGTAGTGAAATGGTTAAGAGAACCGACATGTTGATTAAACTTAGACACAAGGTTCAATCTTGGGTATCTTGATGAGGAAAACGTTTCGCCACACAGTGGCTGTATAGTCTTCACTAGAAAGGAGACCATGAAAGTAAAAGGTATAAAAATTACCGCACTAGGTTGCTAGGTTAAGACACATATTGCTTCTGTTAGAGTATCTTTATTGTGAAACGTTTCGCCTACACAGTATGGCTTCTTCAGTCAAAGTACTTGACTGAGAGCCTATGTGTAGGCGAAACGTTTCACAATAAAGATACCTAACTGTTGCATATGTGTCTTACCTAGCACAAAGGAGGGATTGATAGGTCCTCAAACCTAACCGTTCACCCATATGTGTCCAGACTGTTGTTAGGTGTTTTGGCATCAGTCCTGTGGTGCCGTGCTCGAGTAAGATCTGCCTTGAATATCAATTACACGGAGGTTAATAACGCATAGTTATTATTGTTATTTATGAATGGTATACAATACCGATAAGCTGAAGCATTAGACAATGTGGAACATCTGTGTGTCTTGATATTAGGACTATAGAAACCTGTGCGGCAGGGAGAAGCATTTCAGCAATTAAAGATATTGGGTGTGAAAGGACGCAAATGCAACTATTGCGACATTTTGTGGTCATACGTTTCCTTTCAGCTGTGACAAAGTTCCTGGCGGAGTGCGAAACGTTGCCACAATAAAATTGAAGCATTCAGTTTGCACTTGTGTCCTTTTACCTTACATTGTTGTGGTAGTTTTATCATTACTACAGCTGATGTTAGCCACACTAAGCTCACACATTTGAGGTCTAGGGGGTCGATGATTGTAGTTAGCGCGCCACTCAGCTCACACACTGAGGGACAGGGATCGATTCCCCAGTTCGGGTGGTAACATTAGGAACGTGGTTTCCTTTAGACACCTGCTTTTGTTCCCTGTTCACCATCAGCAAATATAGGGCCTGGTGTTAGTCGGATCTAGTGTGAGCCGCATCCTGGGGACAAAATTGACCAAATTTCCCGGGAAATGCTCTGCATTAACAAGGCGGCCTTTCCCTATATTGTTCTGTTGAACTTGTTATCAGGGTGGTAACCCTGCAGGTTAAAAATCCGAAACAACTTTCATCATCCTTAACCTCTACTTAGCGCTTCCCGATATTAATAATAATAATTAGTTTCCGATGGTTTCCAGAGCATCATTTTTTTTTAATTATCACCCATTGAGAAAAATACTATTAGTAGTAGGTAATACCGGCAATTATAGTTTATTAACCAGACCATATACTACTCTTGGGGCGCGCGTCCTTAATGGCTGAATATTTTGCCTCTGTGTATAAAATTCTTGGCTATTAAAAATACCCTAATTTTGCACATTCTTATTCCATTCCATTGAAAAAATTTTACTCGACTCACGAAATAGTTACAAGACGCGATTGCAAACAAACCTTACCCAACTGTTTTGATTTTGAGATCATGACGCGGGTCAAACCCCCGCCCGTGGTATAGGAACAAGACATAATTGCCATTGGAAATATGGCATACGCAACTTGAGGACACTTGTACAGTAAAATGGTATAAAATAGACCGGACATGGTTGTTAGGTAAGGACACATATGCAACAGTTAGGGATTCTTTATTGTGAATATAAAAGATACCTAATCTGTTGCATATGTGTCTTACCTAACAACTCTTTGAGACATTTGTTTGACAGAGTACTTCTCCATTCTGGTAGCTTTGGTATCTGGAAAAGGACAGCTAAAAAATAAACCAAGTACAGATAACAGAAGGCCTCAGTAGAATTGTATTTCTTAGGCTCCCGCAGGATAAACTTAGCGGCTCGGGTCGGCGTGGTTACCCGAGTGTCAGGTGGACTTCATAATGTGTATTGATGGAATGTAACTGTTGCTATAATATTCTTGGAATTCTTTATTGAGGGACAACTTTTCGACTAAGCCTGTGGCTTCTTCAGATTGAGGGAACTATGGAGGAGGAGTTTGAGATAAGCAGTCCTCCAGCCTTGAGTCGATGTGATCAGCCCATCAATCTTGATGGACTGACCACATCGACTCCAGGCTGAGGGACTGATTTCCTCAAACTCCTGTTCTTCACCAATTTCCTTTGTATAGACTGATGAAGGCCACTGTGTGCGCGGTAACGGTTTCTCATGAAAGATACTCAAAGTGTTGCCATGTGTCTAATTTATCATTAATTTTTAGTCAAGGGATTATTGGTAATGTTTATTTTGTTAGGTAAGACACTTATGCAAAAGTCTAGGTATCTTTATTATGAAACCGTTTCGCCTACACAGTAGGCTTTGAAGTCAAGTACAGAAACTTTTCTGTACTTTTCTTGTACTTGACTGAAGGAAGCCTACTGTTGTAGGCGAAACGCATTTCATATTAAGATACCTAAACTGTTGCATATGTGTCTTACATAACAACATGTACGGTTACTTTCTACCATTTTAATGTTCAATCTGTTATCTTGGTGATACATTACATTTATCCTGGATAATGCAGAGTAGTGATTTCATACCTTCTAGCCATGCATCTTTTAACTTCAATTTTATCTTTCTTCTTTACCTTTGCATGCAGTTCAAAAGTTGTTCTTCTCCCTCGGAGCCCGGTCATGAGCAGGTCGTGTGGTGCTTGCCCTTGTCCACCGGTGTTTTGCTCTTGGTGGGGCTCGCAGCGCTCCCCATATCCATCACAGCTAGGTTATATGTTACTGCTAACAACCCCCACCCCCTATCCCTTCACTACTGCAAAGTATAGTTTCACTTTCCAGTCTTCAAACCACGTCTACGCTCATTGTTTCCAAATGAATTTTTATTTCTGTTTGCTGTTCTTAAGTAGTACCACTTCCTTAAACACTAGACTTTGATTCTAAGCATTACAATTACTCCTCATAGTTTTATCACAACCAAGCTTATTAGCACCCATAAACACCACCCAAATTTTAAGCAAGTAAAACTCGCACTTCAAATATCATTACTTTAGTGGTACGGTATACAAATAACGACTAGTTGAATTGGACACATGTGCAAACTCCTGTGTACCTTTATTTTGAAGACGTTTTGTCGACCAGGATCTTTTATCAATTAAATGCCAAAGGTTTTTATATGGGGGATAACTAGTGGAAGAATAACGCGTAATAGCCAGCACCCTCAGACCTTGATTGTGTTCTTGATTGTTCACCAAAACTAAGGTACTTGAAGGTATAGTAACTGATATCCTCATCTTACACCATCTTCTGTTATATTATCTCTATACTCAGAATTGGGTAATGCTTTAAATTGGTGAATCGTTTTCAAAAATAAATGTATCATTACAACTACGTGTCTAATTCATAAGCTGCTGTAAGGTCAGGTAGCAACTTTCATCTTGATGATGACCTTACAGTAACTGACGTGAGATATTTTTCAATTCATGCATTATGAATGTTTGCACTTTTCCACACTGAATTGCATCTGCCACTTTTTGCCCTTGACTTTAGCTTGTCCCAAATTTTCTTGAGTTCAATTGGTATCTTCTCTGAATCTATTATGTTGGCCTTTTTTTTTTGCAAGTCATTGTATTAATCATGTTTTCTATATTACTGCACATAAGGTCATTACTGTATTTGAACATGGGGCCCCAAAATTCTTTTTTAACATTGGTACATTGTGATGATCGCATGATATATTTCTCATGGGATGCAATAATCAAGAAAACAAGCAATGTACAACCAACACACGGGGCGAAGTTTGATCGTTAGCTCTAGCAGAGTGTTCTTGTATCCTGCGTGCTGTGTGCGTGTTAGTGCAGTTGTTCTTGTTATCCTGGTTGTGCGTATGTGTGTTAAGCACGCGCGCTTATTGTATCCTGGTGTGCGTGTTAAGCAGTGTTCTTGTATTCCTTCGGTGTGCGTGTTCCGTGTTTAAACACGTGTTCTTGTATCCTGGTTTGATGGTGTGATTAAGCAGTGTTCTTGGATATCCTGGTGTGCGGGTTTGGGTTAAACAGTGTCACTTGTCATCCTGGTGTGAGTTGTTAAGCTGTGTTCTTGTATCCTTTGGTGTGGAACGTGTATGTGTTAAACAGTGATTCTTGTATCAAGGCGTGCGTGTGTTAAGCACGTGTTCTTGTTCCTGGTGTGCGTGCGTTAAGCAAGTGTTTTGTATCCTGGTGTGCGTGTTTAAACAGTGTTCTTGTTATCCTGGTCTGTGCGTGTTAAGCAGGTCGTTCTTGTATCTGGAGTCGTGTTAAGCATGTCTCTTGTTTCTAGTGTGCGTGTTAAGCAGTGGTTATGTATCTGGTGAGCCGTGGCTTAAGCAGTGCTTCATTGTATCTGGCTGTGCGTTGGTAAAACAGTGGTGTTACTTGTACCCTGGACGGGGTGTATGCAGTGTTCTTTTGATATCTGGTATACTTGTACGTGTTTTTCTAAACAGTGTTTGTATCCTGGTTGTCGTTGATGCGTGGGTTAAACAGTGTGTTCCTGGTATCCTGGTTGTACGTGTTTAATCAGTTTGTTAGTGTGTCTGGTGTGCGTGCGTTTAAACAGTGCTGTTTTTGATCCTGGTGTTGTTGTTAAGAAGTGTTCTTGTATTCACTGGGTGTGCGTGTTAAGCAGATGTTCTTTGTATCCTGGTGTACGTGTTTTAAACAGTTGTTCTTGTTTCTCGGCTGTGCGTGGTTTTTAAGCAGTGGTTCTTGTATCCTGGTGTGCGTGGTTAAACAGTGTTCTTGTTCTCGGTCTGTGCGTGTTAAGCAGTGTTCTGTTTCCTGGGTGTGCGTCACGTTTGTTTTTTAAACAGTGTTCTTGTTGTTCCTGGTGTGTGCGTGTTTAAACAGTGTTTCTTATCCTGGTTTGATGCGTGTTTAACGCAGCTGTTTCTTGTATCCTGGTGTGCCGTCCGTTTTAAGCAGTGTTCTTGTATCCTAGAATGTGCGTGTTTAGAGGTGTTCTTGTATCCTGGATGTGGTGTTAAGAGTGTTCTTGTATCTGGTGTGTGCGTGTTAAATTTTTTTTAACAGTTGTTCTTGTATCCTGGCGTGAGTGTTAAGCCAGGTTGTTATTGTATCCTGGAATCCACTGTGCGTGTTAAGCAGTGTTCTTGTATCTGTGTGATGCGTGTTAAGCAGTGTTCTTGTATCCTGGTTGTACGTGAGTTAAACAGTGTTCTTGTATCCTTGGTGTGCGTGTTAAATAGTGTTCTTGTATCCTGGTTGTGCGTGTTTAAGCAGTGTTCTTATATCCTGGTGTGCGTGTTATCGCAGTAGTGTCTTGTATCCCGGTGTGGCGTGTTAAGGAGTGTTTCTTGTATCCTGGTGTGCGTGTTGAGCAGTGTTCTTGTATCCGGTTGTTGTACGTGTTAAGCAGTGTTCTTGATCTGCCCCGGTTTGTACGTGTTTAAAACAGTGGTTCTTGTATCCTGGGTGTACTTGTTGTTAAACAGTTTTCTTGTATCCTGGTGTGCGTGTTAAACAGTGTTCTTGTATTCCTGGTGTACGTGTTTAAGCAGTGTTCCTTTGGGGTTTCCTGGGGCTGTGCGTGTTAAACAGTGTTCTTGTATCTCGGTTCGTGTCGTGTTAAACTGTGTTCTTGTATCATGGTGTACGTGTTAAACAGTGTTTATTGTATCCTGAGTGTACGTGGTTTGGTAAACAGTGTTATTGTATTCCTGGTGTACGTGGTTAAACAGTGTTCTTGTATCTGGTGTACGTGTTAAGGTCGTGTTCTAGTATATGGTGTTATATCCTTCAATATTAAAGACTCATTACGTTTCGCTCAGCATACAGGTTTATCATAGTTATTATAATAATGGTCTACGCACAAGATGATGAGGAAATTAGCCACAATATTTAGCACCTAGGTGCCTCATTTATCGTCTTGATTTGATAAGGGTTTAACAGAATAAAACGTCCCATTAGATGCTTATTCTTGCTCACTACCTCCGGGGAGTACCAGATCAACCGGCCAGCAGTAACAGCCTGGTTGATCAGGGCTTGACCCGCCAGGAGTCCTGGTCTGGGACCGGGCCGCGGGGAAGGCGTTGACCCCCGAAAATATCATGCAGTATGTGAGTGATGTGGGCCAGCAGGCTACCAACACCAACAGTTAGGCAATCATCAGGGAAGCTTGGCTCCGGGAGGACCCCAAGAAAAACTCGTGAAACTAGTTACAGGTGTTCTGTCAAGCCCATCATTTCCTTCTCACTCCACACTACTTGTTCAGGATATATATTTATTAAGCATGTCATACCCGTGGTGTGGGCGGTAGTCAGATTACAGAGGCACATAATGGGTCCAGGAACTGGACTGCAATGTTAAGATAACTAAACAAGATACAGTGATAATGAAGTATTTACATGTTTATATCTGGTTATTAGGATACATAAGAATGAACACTTAGTAGGGTTACTGGTCCATTATGCAAATTACAGGCGACAAGGAACCTAAAACTGATCTTCGTGGAAGGCCACTTGTCTCGGAGGAAAAATCTATCTTCATACTTAAAATTCATTACACACTTGAGTAAGTTTACCTTCATTGATTTAGAAAGACACGTAAGCAAACACTATAACATATTTATTAGAAAAGTTTCGGTCCTGGGACCTTGATCATTTTAAGAAAGAAGTGTTTCAAGGTCCCAGGACCGAAACGTTTTCTAATAAATATGTTATAGTGTTTGCTTACGTGTCTTTCTAAACCAACTTGTCGGTATTTATTACCAAGGTTTATACCACCTTCATTGATGAACATATTACAATAACTTTTAAATAAACCACATATGGAATTTATCTGTAATATCTGAAAGATATAACTGTTCCCAGGGGTGTCTGATAAAAAAACCTGTAACCCTGTCTTTTCTGCCATATTTCCACAATGAGCTGGGGGTTTTTATCCAACTAGGTTGTTAGGAAAAGAACACATATGCAACAGTTAGACAACTTTATTCCGAAACGTTTCGCCTACACATTTGGCTTCTTCAGTCGAATTACAGAAAGTAGGCAGGAACAGTAGAGATGTGAAGACGTTTGTAATCAGTCCATCACCCTTGAAGTCGAAGAATTTGAGGTTGTCAGTCCTCAGCCTGGAGAAGTTCAGTTCCTTTACACAAATAACCGCACATAAAAGACAGAAGCTTACGACGACGTTTCGGTCCGACTTGGACCATTGACAAAGTCACAGTGTGACTTTGTCAATGGTCCAAGTCGGACCGAAACTTTCGTCGTAAGCTTTGTCTTTTATGTGCGGGTTATTTGTGTATCGTTCAGTCACGGTATTGGTGCCTTTTTGTTATTCAGTTCCATAGTCAGGAACTATCTTGAGATAGTTCCTGACTTTTGGTACAACAAATAGAGCCACACGCTCAAGCTATAATCTTAATATATCAAATTTATGCTTATGTGTTCATGGAGAAGTGTTTAAACCTATAAGGTAATTTGGTTTGATCGAATGAATGGGAGGATAACTTAGTTCTTGAATCAAGAGACCCTCCACCGACAAAGCAGCCCACTCTATATCCCACTCAGTGGGCGTGTCTTGGTCCATGGAATTGGAGCGACCCACCCTTCGGATCAAACCTGATTGACACATTCTCAGGCGCTGTATGGCCCCTACGGGTCTAACGTAGGGATCTGCGTAATAACTTACGATAGTTCTAACAGTAACACGAAAACTGCATTACGTTGTAAAAGACAGAACAAACACCCAGACAGTTTTCATCTCACAATGAAGGACCCGAGTTCGATCCTGGGCGGAGTCAAAAGTGAATGAGGAAGTCTCCTTACACCTGCTGGCTGCCCTTGTTCATCCAGCAGTAAATACATACCTGGGCGTTAGTCGACTGTTGTGGGTGGCATCCTGGGCAGACCATGATAGCAGGGTTACACATGCTGGGCCCCTGTTCACCAGCGTAAATAGGTACCTGGGAGTTAGTCGACTGTTGTGGGTAGCATCCTGGGAATCGGTGAAGTTAATTTAAGGTTAAAATCTTTATTATGCACCCCTACCCATCCTGTGGGCGATAGTTTTAAAAAATTACATAGGTAATAATAACTCAATACGATTGTAACCGGATATAAACACGTAGATCGGTGAAAGGGGATAGTATGAGGTAGGTAGATAGGGCTGGGCTTTGAGTTGAGCTGTACACACAATGGCGTAATAAAAAGCTTTTGGTAATCTGTATGTAAAATAAAACACTTGTTTGTATTAAAATTTAATTTAGAAGACTTATTAGTCCATTAGTTCGATACAATATAAGCATGTACATTGATATGTTTAATCTACTTACATATACATTCATCAGATACTTATTTCTGTACATTTAATGACCATAAATATATGTAATGTTTATTGGCCTTGTAGTCTAAAGTTAGACTTCCAGATATACTTTGCATACCTTGAGTTTTCTACATACAGTCAGTTGTCACCCATTTCTGTATTAACATTGTATCACGTGGAAAAACTTTGATATAATTGCCGGTATCATTAGATACTGGTAATTAATACCAAGGGTTGGTATTTGAAAGGAATAGCATTTGGGGAAAATTGCTATCTAAATCCCTTGCAACACTAGCAGCTTAACTGGGGAAAGATCTGGGTTAGGCTGCAGTGAGTTTTCAGAGGCACGGCTGTCACCTCCGGACTTGTCTGACATGTTGGTCGATTACCTGAACCTGGGAGTTCATTCTCTTTTAGGAGACGAGGGTCAACCTCTTAAAGCAGGCCGTGGCAGCCCCTAACCCGGGAGACTTTTGATAAAAAAGGTAGTTGAAAATATATTTTGGGTTTCTCCTTAAGGCTGTTTTTAATATTTCACTTCTACAGTCTTTGTTTTTAATGCATAATAGGTATATATTACTTTTTATTTAAATCGCATTCTTTTGCTACCTGCCTCTCACACCTCACGACTCACGAAATCGTAATGACCACGATTGCAACAAAACCATACCACGGGTGGGGTTTGAACCCGCGGTCAGTCTCAAAATCCAGACCGTCGGGTTAAAAACCCCCCCGTGGTATGGTTTCTCACCCCTCATATTGTGTCATATATTATGTCAGCAAAAACCTAAAAAGGGGGGTGTTGAATAAATAGCTATTTTTTTACCCCCCTGGGGTTTTTTTGCATCTTATACGCTTTTTCCCGATTATTACGTATGTCGTTCTTAAACCCTTGTTGTATTTTTAGAATGTGTTCAAACCCCCCGACAAAACATTTCCCAAACCTTTACCACGGGTGGGGCTTGAACCCGCGGTCGTGTTGTAAAACTCCAGGGGTTATGGTTTTTCTAATGTGTAAATACTATTTCGTGAGTCATAATAAAAATTTCATTTGCCCCTAATGTTTGCTGTTTTTTTTTTTTTAAAACACCCCGGTGATGATTGTTCAGGTTTTTAACGTTGCCATTTTTTTCTAAATTGCCTCATTCCCAAGGCTTTTGATCCCCGGAACACCTCCAGGAAAACTCCAGGTGGGAAACCCGGGACACTTGGGACTTCCCAAAGGGAATTTTAAAAAGCAAACGGGTCCGTATTCGGGGTTTTTGGTCTGGTTCCCAATTCCGCATGAGATTTAAATGTCTTTTCCCACTACCATAGCGAAAAGCAAAGTTTAATTCTGGCGGGTTAACCCAGTTCATTGTAAGGAAAAAAATTTTTAAATTTAATTGTTAAAACAATAAAAAAAATCGCCCTTAAAAAAGCATATAACTTCAGTAAAAAATCTAAAAATTCCCTTAAACTATCATGGTGATTTTTTGTCTTTTCAGATTTCTATAATACAGGGGAAATTAGCAAAATTTACTTAAAAAAAGGGAAAAGGTTTTTGCTTCTGGTGAAGGAACTTGATTTCTTAGCCCCCTTCCCTCCCGGGGCCCTGCTCACTGACCTGTTTATTTGCACCCCAAAACCCATCTGTGGGCGGTAGAAAAAAAGTTTACAAGGGTACATAATGGGTCCAGTAAATTGGACCCCAAAGTTATGTTTGCTGAATATTTTAAAAAGGGTTAATGAACTCCGGGGTAGATTGGTCAAAATTCCAGGGCAATTTTCAGGGGTAAGAATCAAACCCCCACTCCTATACATGGGTTACAGTCAAAACAAATTAGTCACAGAACCCTTGTAACTTTAAAGGGCCCACTTTACACAAAATGTATGGTTTTTAAATTAAAAGGATACACCAAGACTGTTAAATTTAGCCCCCCCCACCATGCTTTAAAAGGGGAAATTTACAAATAGACCTTCTCGGGGTCCCTTCAAGAGGGAGCGGGATAGTACCAAAGTCTCAACCGTTTAGCGGGGCTGTGGTTCTTTCTTTGGGGAATACTTGCACCCAAGCGAAAACAGTGGTTGATAAACCCCTCGACCCACTGGTCAGAGACTGGGCCGGGGGGGGTTACACCCAAGTGCCCCCGGGGGAATGGAAACTTTACTTGTAAAAAAAAAAGGACACAAGTGCAACTAATTGACATTTTTTGGGGAAAACGTTTCGCTCTCCAGGAGTTTTTTATCAAGCCATTACAAACAATACAGGGAAACAGATGGTTATATGGGAAACGAGTGAGGTAAATTTTTGTGAGGTTCCTTTTCGTGTTCATAGTGGTGGGTAGTATTTGGTAGGAAAAAAGTTTTTAAAATTTAGGGTTTAGAGAAATTTAAATTTCGTACATGGAAAAAAGGATAAAAAAAGTATTATTGGGGTTTAACTTTTTAAAAATTTAGGTTGGACAAATATAAAATGGAAAGGGGGAAAATGGGTTTTCGGGTTTTCCCACTTCTGTGCTGTGTTTTGTTTAACAGGAGAGACTATGTGAGGGGCGGGGTTTTACTGTTTTTCGGAGGATTCTTGCAAAGGGATTTGGGAGATGGTAAAGCTGCCGTTGTTTTGTTTAATTGTATTCGAAACAGCGATCAGTGCGATTAAAGGGGGCACTTGCGGGGGCGGAAATTAGTTTCTTTAATCCTAAGGGGGCCCGTTCTAAATTTTTCATGAGATGATTGGGGGAAATTTTCCGGTGTTGTACCAGGCTTTTGTTTAAGTTGCCCGTTCCTACATTGCGTAAATGTTTTAATTGGGGCCCGGGTGTCGAGGTTTTTTGCTTTTTTCCCCTAGTAGTCTTGTCACAGCCCCCACAGGGTATAGTGAAAAACCTGAAATTGGGACTGGTTTCGGGGGGGGGGGCTTGGGTTTTGTCCTGGTTAAAACCTTTAAATTTGGGAAGGGGTTTAGGCGTTTGGCGCCCGGGGTTTTTGCTTGGAAAGAAATTTTTTTGGAGGGTTTAGGGGAAACCCGGGCTTTTGGGAAAAATTATAACTTTGTTGGGGGGGGGGTTTGTTGATGCGTGGGAGAATTGATGATCTGAAGACCCTCTTTTCTTGCAGTTTTTTGGATAAAAAAAAAGAAGGAAAATTGAAACTCAGTGAATTTTTGGGTTTAATTTAAATTTCATTCCTCGTCAAAAAAACTCAGGACTAAAAAATTTCCCTTTTTGTTTGGGAAAAAAACCGATGATGATGCCTCTTTTGGTTTTGGGTTTATCTTGACTGGAATAGAAGTGTGTGAGATATTTTTTTGGTGGGTTTCCGATAAACTTGAAATTTTTGGGTTGTTTTTAAATTTTGGTGAATGGGGAAACGTCGGGGAAAAGGTAGTTGTCTTTGGGGACTCTTTTTTCTAGTGTAAACGGGAATCGCGGGTTAAACTGCGTTGAGCTTCCCTGAAGTTCCCGTTACATCAAAACGTTTTGGAGTTATTGGGGGAATTGTCCAGTAAACGAAAACCAAGTAAAGCTTGAAGGGATGATGTTGGCAAAGTGTTGGGAAACTCTGGGTGTTCCTTTGTTAATTGGGGCTGGGCGGCACTTATTGGGGACCCCTTTCCCATGCCGTAGGTTTGTTTGTAGGTTGTTTTTGAAAAAAAAAACGTTGAAGTTAACACAGAGTTAAAACAAGTAAACCCAAAATCCCCGGGGGAGGTAATGGGAAGTTTTAAGGTCCTGGTTGATTTTTGTCGTAGAACCTCGATGGTTTTTTTTGGTAGGAAAACTTTTTTTTGAAGGGGGAAGTCACATCCAAATGCTTAGTTTTTTTTTGAAGGGAGGGGTTTACGGATGGGGTTTGGATGGTCCCCTGAGTGTTTAAGATGAGCGGGCGGGAGGGCCCCCAAAAAGGCAGGAAAGATTTTTGGGCCCAAAAATCGGTAGTTTGTGTGGAGCACTGCCTTTTCCCTGACGTCATTGGTCTGAGGGAATTTTTGGGGTTTTGGGTTTTGGGGGAAAACCCATACATGTGTGCGGGTTTTAGGGTTCCCTTGGTAAAAAGTACAGAAGTTTTTTCCCCTTCTTAGTGGGGTTTGGGAGTTTTTGTTGGTTTTGTTTTAAAAAAGCTTTGGGGGAGCTTTAAAAATGTTGAGTGCTGATTGTTCGTATGTAGTTTGTTCTTTAAAAAAGGGGTCCATCTTTTTGGGTTGTTGTAGTCATTTGGTTTTGGGTTTTTATGACGACTCCCCCTCCTTTGTCGGCGGGGGTTTTGACGATAATGTTGGGGTGTTGGCGAGGTCCTTAAAAAGCAGTGTTTATCTTTAGGAAAGTTTAGAAGAAAAAGGTTAATTAAAGCTGCAGTGAGAAGCCCCTGTATTTTAACCCCTTTCGGGAAAAGTTGCGTCACTGGGGTCTATGGTTCCTGGAAAACAAGTTGGGTTTTTGATGTTAGGTTTTTGCGTATGTTGGGGGAAAATTTTGGGCCCCAGATATTTGCTTGTTTCTCGTATTTTGGGGTTTAAGGTGCGTGACGAAAAAGGTTTTTTTTTCGGGATTCGCGTCCCTTTTTCCTTCCATCATTTTTAGTGCAGGGTACTAAAAGTTTGGATTGAGTTTGATCTTCGTTGGAGGTTAGTTTTGGGGGTAAACTGTGCTGAGAATATGATCAGCAGTTTTTTGGGTTTCAATCTGAAGGACAAATACTAAAACGCCCCTAGAGGGGAAGGAAAACTTCTGAAATTGTTCCCCAAGAAACCCCAAAACCCAAGCACACATTTTGGGGGTTTTCCCCAAAAGCCCCCAAAAAACACAATTTTCCTTCAGCCCCAATACGTCGGAAAATAGGCAGTGCTCCACAAAAAACTAGCCTTTTTCCCCCTTCCCCAAACATTTTTTCCTCCCTTTTGGGGGCCCAATCAGCCCGGCTCATTTTAAACATCGGGCGACCTTCTCAAACCCCCATCCTTTTAATTCTCCTTTTCGAAAACAAGAAACTAAGCGGGTTTGGATGGGGATTCCCTCTTTAAACAAATGTACCTCCCAAAAAAAAAAAAAAAAAAAAAAAAAAAAAAAAAAAAAAAAAAAAAAAAAAAAAGCCATCGGGTTTTCTACGACTTTTAAAGTAAACCCAAGGACCAAAAATCTTTTTACCTCCCGGAGATTTTTTTGACTTGTTTGGGAAACTCTGTTTTAAACTTCAACTGTTTTTCTTTCAATAAAAGTCTACAAAAAAACCTACGGCATGGGATTGGGGTCCCCCAAAAAGTGCCCCTCCTAGGGCCCAAATTATACATGGAACAACCCGAGTCCGAAAACTTCGCCCAAAATCATCCCTTTTAAAACGTCACTTGGTTACGTTAAAGTGGGGCGTTGGCCCCCGTAATAACTTTCCAAAAAAGTTTTGATGTACGGGATCTTCAGGCCCAAAGGGTCAAAAGCAGTTTTTTAAACCCGCGATTCAGTTTACATAGAAGAAAAGTCCAATGCAAGCTACCCTTTTCCCACGTCCTATTCCAAAAAAGACAACAACCCAAGATTTTTAAGTTTTTTTGGAAACCCACCATAAAAATGATTTCAACACACTTCTATTCCAGTCAAGTTTCCAAAACCAAAAAAAAGGCATCACATCGGGTTTTTTCCCAAGAGCTTTCCCAATTTGTTGTCCCGGGGTTTTTGACGAGGAAAAGTAAAAAACAAATTTACCAAAAATTAATGGGTTACAAATTTTTTTCTTTTTCATCAAAAACTGGCCCAAAAAAAGAGCTCTTCGGAAACATCAATTTTCCACGCTCAAAACCGCTCCCAACCCAAAATTTTTAATTCTTTTTCCAAAAGCCAGGTTGCACTAAAAAAGTTCAAAAGTTTCTTTCACAAAACTAAAAAACCAGAGTTTGCCATCGTTCTACCCTTTTTAAATTTAAAGGGTTAAACCGGACAAAAACCCCAAACACCACGAACCAGTCAATTTCAGGAAATTTACCTATACCCCGTGGGGCCTGTGCAAGATCTTTGTAGGTGAAAAAAGCAAAAAAACCCCACTCCCCGCCTCAATGAACACCCTTTCGCATTTTAGGAAAGAAAAACTTAAACAAAGCCCGTGTCAACACCCGGAATTTTCCCCCTAAAACATCTTTATGAAATTTTCCCGGGGAGGGCCCCAATTTTTTTTGATTAAAGAAATTAAATTTTCCCCCCACAAAGCAAGTGCCCTTTAATTTAGCCCTGATCGTGTTTCAATACAATTAAACAAAACAACGGCGCTTCACCATTTCCCCAAGTCTTAGAAGAAAACCCCCTTTAAACCAGTAAAAAACCCGGCCCTCACATTAAATCTTCCTGTTTCTACCACAGCACAGAGAGTGAAAAAACTGAAACAAGCTGCCTTTTTTTCCAGGGTTTTTTTTTGTCCAACCTTTTTTTTGTTACCCCGTAATTGCTTTTATTTCCTTTTTCTCATTTTAGATTAATTGCCCCTACCAAAATTGTATTTTTTTTGGGGCATACCACAATTTCTACAATAGTGAACATCGAAATGGTACCTTCCCAGTATTCACCCCCCTTTTGGGTTCCCATAATATACCAATTTTGTCCATGTATTGTTTGTAATGGCTTGATTAAAAGCCCCCGGGGGAGGAAAAAGTTGCCAAAATAAATGTCAAAATTTTGTTGCACTTTGTCCTTTTTTTTTACATAATTGTCGGTTAATTTTTTTCCCAAATTTATTACAAATTTCAATTGACTCCAAAAGGAAAAAAAGGAAAAATAGATTTTTTTTTTTTTCAACAAAATCGGCCGTCTCCACCGAGGCAGGGTGACCCCAAAAAAAAAGAAAATCCCAAAAAAAAATTTCTTTCATCATTATTTTAACCTTTCACCCCACTCACTGTACATAAAACACTGTTTTTTTCGAGGTGGGTCAACACAAAAAGTTTAGAAGCATATAAGTTTTAAAGATTCCCCCAAAAAATATTAAGCAAGGGGAATTTACACTAAAATATTTTTAATTGTACCTGTCTTAAACCCCAAGGAAGGTTCCTTGAAAATTTGGTGGGAGAGGCCCCTTGATTTGGGGAAATTGGGTCTGTGCTCCAGTTTTTTCCCGAAAAGAAGCCGAATGCCCTTTAAAATCCCCCCCCCAAAGGGCTGTTATTTAAACCTCCGGTTTAGCGGTTCCCCCCTTTATTATAATAATAATAATAAAATCCCTGTCTAAAATTTAAAATTAAACTGCAAAAAATCCCCTGGCCCCTGTTGGCGGGTCCCAAAAACCCAAACCCTTTTTTGAGGTAAATATCAACTATTTACCCCCCGAAAGGATTTTATTAGCAGAAATTTAAAAAATTTCCCGGATTACTTAGCCCGTCGCGGGTGGTTCTTTATATTTTGGGCCCAATATACCTTTTTTTTTTTTTAAAATGTGTGACCAGTTTAACTTTTAGATAAGGGGAAAATTTGGGATTTTTGTTTGGTTAGGTAAAAGGGTTTGGGGGGGAAAACAGGGAAAAAAAATGTTTTTGAAAGGGGGGCCTTCCGCTGGCTTTTCCCGGGCCCCCTCCTTTAAAAGTAATGTTAAAATTTTTAACGATATTTATTTGTGGGGTCACAGCCAACGTATAAAATGAGGGGTAGGTTGAAATCGAAGTCAGTTTTTTTTCCCCCGAATTTGTGTATTGATTCAATTGGGATTTTCACCTTTTTTGTGTATTTTCCCGGGGGAAAAACCCCGGTTTTTTACGTGCCCCCCGGGTTTTTACCGAGAGGTTTAAAAAGAACATAAGAACGAAGGAAAAATAAAGGTATAAAAAAAACCGGGCCCCCAAAGGAAATATAAACCAAAAAAACAGAAAAATTTTTGATCCTTTTTTTGCAACGTTTCACCACACAGGGGTTTTTTTAAAATCACAAACGGGTTACCCGGGGTTGGAAGGGGTTTGGGGGGTATTTTATTCAGAATGTTTTGGGTCGGTTTGAGAATTTCTGCAAATTTATTTATCTAAGGGGGGGGTTATAGAGTCTTTGGGAAACTTGGGAGGGGTAAAGGGGCAAGTTGTAGCCTTCTGCAGGTTTTTTATGTGGGATAAGAACCTGCAGAAGGGTCCTTTCAACTTTGTCCAATACCCCCGCCAAACTACCCAAGACTTATAACCCCACCCGGTAGATTTTATTTAGATGCACATTTTCCACCTGCCTCAACTTCGACCATAAATACTCTCGTACCTTTTAAAAACCCCGGTAATCCGGTGTGACTTTTAAAAAAACCCCCTGTGTGGGTGAAAACGTTGTTTCAATAAAGGATTTACATTTACTGCTTTGTGTTTTATTTCCTTAAAAACGAAGGAAAAACCCGCCCGAAAGGCCCACTGGCCCTTTCGAAAGGGAGGTCCAAAGGGCTCCTGGGGGCCCGGCCCTTAAACCATGCAACCCCGCCTAGTCAGGGCAGGTTCCCCTTTGGGCCTTTTGGGAGGAACCCCGGCAACCGGGCCTGGGCAAAGCTGTTTAGGGCCCAAATCACCCCCCCAAAATCCCCTCATGTATTTAAACCAACTTATTTTTTTAAAACTTCACAACGTAATGGCCCCCTAACTGTATTGGGAAATTTTAAACACAAATGCAGTATAATGTGTCCCTTTTGACAACGTTTTTACCCAAAAAAGGGGGGCTTTCTCAGTCCACACGGATCACCCCCCCGCCCAAACTACCAAGATCTTTTTAAAACCCCCCCGGGAGATAAACAGCTTTTTAGCATTCTCCCCCTGACCTCAAACCCTGACTTTAAATACTTCCCTAACCCTTTAAACCCCAGGTTTTTTCGGGGTGTGACTTGGTAGAAAAACCCACTGTGTGGGGTGAAAAAGTTGTCAATAAAAGGGTTTTACATTTAACTGCATTTGTGTTTATATTTCCCTTTTGTCGGGGTTTTTTTATACCATTTATTTCCATAACTGTATTGGGGGTTTGTTCCATATCCCCAAATTATTACCAAACCAGTATTTTCATATTTTCCTTTTCCCGTTTTTGAAAATTTTTTCCCAAATTTTAAAAAACCATTGCTGCGAGTACCCGTTTTTGGTAGTTTTTTTAAGCACGCTATTTACATCCCCCTTTTTTTATTCCTGTCTTCCATTTATACACCTTTAATTTATATCCCCCCAATTTACTTTTTTTAGAGAGTGAAAATTCAGGGCCATTAGTCCCATCCTCATAGGGAAGGTTTTGATACATGGGGGTCAAACTTTGTCATCCTCCCTTTTTACATTTTCCAGAGAATTTTTTATCCATTCTGTAATTCGGTGACCAAAACTGTTTCGCAATAAAACTAAAAGAGGCCCCCAACCAGGAATTTTTACCGAGAGGTGTTAAGTTCACCCGAAATTTTACCGAGAGGGGGTTACCTGCCAAACCAAAAAATTATACCGAGAGGGTGTTACCTGCACCGGGAAATTTTACCGGAGGTGTTTCCCCACCCCGAAAATATTTCGAGAGGTTTTTACCTGCACCAGAATTATACCGAGAGGGGGTTTTCGTGCCCAGAATTATACCGAGAGGTGTTACCCGCCCCCAGAATTATAACCCGGGGGTGTTACGTGCCCAGAATTATTTCCGGGGGGTGTTTTCCTTTCCCCCAAAAGAATTATACCGAGAGGGTTTAAACCCGCACCAGAAATTTTACCCAGAGGTATTTCGTGAAACCCCCAAATTTTACCGGAGGTTTACCCGCACCCGAATTTATACCGAGGGTGTTTCCTGACCAGAAAATTTTACCGAGAGGGGTTACCTGCACCCCGAATTATACCGAGAGGTGTTACCTGACCAGAATTATACGAGAGGTGTTACGTGCACCAGAATTATACCGAGAGGTGTTCGTGCACCAGAATTATACCGAGAGGTGTTACGTGCACCAAATTATACCGAGAGGTGTTACGTGCACCAGAATTATACCGAGAGGTGTTACGTGCCCAGAATTATACCGGAGGTTGTTACGTGCACCAAATTATACCGAGAGGTGTTACCTGCACCAAAATTATACCGAGAGGTGTTACGTTCACCAAAATTATCCCGAAAAGGTGTTACGTGCACCAGAATTATCCGAGAGGTTTACCTGCACCAGAATTATACCGAGAGGTGTTACCTGCAACTCAGAATTATACCGAGAGGTGTTACCTGCACCAGAATTATACCGAGAGGTGTTACGTGCACCAGAATTATACCGAGAGGTGTTACGTTGCACCAGAATTATACCGGGAAGGTGTTACGTGCACCAGAATTATACCGAGAGGTGTTACGTGACCAGAATTATACCGAGAGTGTTACGTGCACAGAATTATACCGAGAGGTGTTACGTGCACCGAATTATCCCGAGAGGTGTTACCTGCACCCAGAATTATACCGAGAGGTGTTACGTTCACCAAAATTATCCCGAGAGGTGTTACGTGCACCAGAATTATACCGAGAGGGTGTTACCTGCACCAGAATTACACCGAGAGGTGTTACGTTCACCAGAATTATACCGAGAGGTGTTTACGTGCACCAGAATTATACCGAGGGTGTTACCCACCAGAATTATACCGAGAGTGTTACCTGCACCAGATTATACGAGAGGTGTTACCTACACCAGAATTATACCGAGAGGTATACATAAAATTTTTACCGAAAGGTCTACCTATTTACCTGGAGTCTTCTGGAGGGTATTCCGGGGATCAACGCCCCCGCGGCCACGTAATGACCAGGCCTCCCGGTGGATCAGGGTCTGATCAACGAGGCTGTTACTTCTGGCCGCACCGCAATCCAACGTACGAACCACAGCCCGGCTGATCCAGCACCGGCTTAAGTACGTGTCCAGGGATGGAACAGTACAACAAATTTTGCCGATAGTTGATACCCAGTTGTCGGCCCGATACCTGGAGAGGCCGGTCTGTTACCGCACCGATAAGTTCCTATAATTATTTTTTTTATTATAATGTTTATGTTCCATATATAAGGGGAAGGCTTATTGTGTTATATGTAAAAAATAACACGAGAAGAGTAAATATTAAATAACTTATCTGAGATGATAATGTTATTTTTGGCCTATTGTGTTATTACTGCTTTTAAGT